>OX463761.1:14621868-15059868 GCA_949825005.1 Gasteruption jaculator
GTATTTATGTTGATCATTTATTTCACTTGAACTCCTTGTGGTTACAATTTTAACAATTTTGTTTTCCTGGAACAGCAATTTTCGAGTTTTGTCCACCAAAAAAAATAAAGGCAGTAATTATTTAATTTCTAGTTGACGTAATCATAAAAGTAGTTCGAATAAAAATAAATGTAGTTAAAATTACTAGAAATGTATAGTTCACGCCTTATTAAACTACAGAAATAGTTCAAATTACTATAAATTTTTTCAGTGTCGTAAAGTTTAGGCAGCAGCGATTGTGCAATGGCTCAGTAATGGTTCAGCAATGGCTCAGAAATGTTTGGAATAACATTCTTTATGGCACTGATGTGAGAATTCTTAAAAAAAAAATAAGTATATAACAAAATTACAGCATAGTTATTGTTGAAAAATCAAGGTTCGCTTTATTTTTGAGTTTGGTAAATTTATGACTTTTGTAGAAGGAAATCGGTCAACCGATGCTCGCTGAACCTTATAAGCAACAAAAATTGACAGCAACCTTGAATATCTATACTACATACATGGTAAATAACAAAATTATTTTGGTTAGTATTTAACAGTACCCATATTACGTAATTCCTGAAAAAGTCACTGTTTAATAAGAAATAAATTTTCGAATTAATATGATATTTTTTATTTTGATACGTGACCTAACCCCTTTAAACACTGAATCGATTGTACACGTGATATATTATTCATTCGGTGATGATAATGAAGAAGTTTCTGTTATATTCGTACATAGGGTAATAACATTTTTATTCAGTTAGTAATTTCAACCTTTTGACAAGTGTTGCGAAGTTATCATATCAAATTATTTAATTTGTAACTTTATGAACGTTGCAAATTCATTATTTATAACATTGCAGTTTCGAGAGCATTGGTATAAAGAAAACATTACCTTCGATGCAAATATGGGAACGAATCATGACAATTTCTCACGACTTGGTTTACCGCGTTTCAACCATACCACTTTGCCTGTCATTCTTACTGCTTAGCGTTATACCATTATAGGGTGCTCTTCTGCACTTCATTAGGGATGTTTTTTTAAATTTAACTACATTAAAAGTTATCTAAGGAAAGTCGACTATCGCAATACGACAGTGCGAGAGATCATAGAAAGAATAGTCATCGTTAAGGTCGGTGTGCTGTCTATTAGAGAGAGGCCCCATGTATATATACCGTCAAGGCTATAGGTAATCGAGGTAATTTGATGGGATTGTAGCCTATCGGACAAACCGAGGAGAGAACGGCTAAGGACTTTCAGTCAAAGGAGAAGTTCAGAGGGCCATCGTCAATTTGCCCGAACGAGATTAAGCTCTGCGCGAGAAAGAAATTGGAATCCTGACGAAAATTACGTATCCCACGTTTTGCTCCCTCTCATTTTATCCATACCACCCTTCGTTTCATTCCTACAGATCCTTCTTACATCTTTATAAAGACTTCTTATACTTCGTTTAGAATTCTTTTCAGGTATTTCATATCCCTCAAACTTTTTGCTGAAAGAAATCTCTTAATGGGAGCTTTAAAGTCAGAAAAGAAAGTTGAAATTAAACTATGTCCTGAAATGCTGCGAAACGATATTACAATATTCTGATTGGTTTACAATTACACTCGAGCTTTAAATCTTTTACCGTCAAACCTTTTGATGCCTCAAATCTTTTAACACTTTTGCTTCGGGTCCTTTGGTAACGCCCACTTCCGGTTGACATTTTCCGCGCGAATTTATGGTGCTTGCTATTACAAATAGCGTTTGTTCGCTAGTACAAATTGCGTTAGAGGCGAACGTTCACTGCCCCGGCAGCCAATGACAGCGGCCCGTGAGCGTGGTTTATTGTGTGACAAAATATTTGAAGCTTTCGACTTTTGACAAGTCGGACCGAGCTTAATTAAATAAAAATATTCAAGGCTGCAGTTGTTGTATCCAATGTCGAGGATCGCAATGAATAATAGCGTTTGTTTTCGATATTTACACGATTCAGGGTAAAGATATCACTCTGATAAAACTGTACCAACGCTGACATGACGTCAACGTTGTCTGAAGCCTCCAAAAATACTGATACACAAAATCCTAATCTAGAAACGCGCGAGTATCATCAATCATTCGTTTTGTTGAAACCAGCCATAGCCTTTATAGGTTAAACATTTTATTTGATTATCCGACGAAAGGATTTTCTTGAAATAAGAACAATGAAGTGAGCGTATGAAGAGAAAACCATGAGAAAAGGATCACTGGTTTGACCTTTAAATGTATAAAATGAATGTATGGTAAGTATTGAAAACAAATGATGTACGCAAGCTTTTCTTTCATGAGAAATGGAAGCGATCCCTGATTTCTCCCAGGCATAACATTTTATCATTTCAAAATGCATGAAAGTCTGTATACTAGTCCCCACAAAACCTATCCTCACTTTAGTGCCGCGAAATGGGGCATCGTGGACAACTTTTGTGCGGACTATACACCCAAAGTTTTTACACACTTTATTATTTCCACAAATTCTTTTCTTTTTAGAAAACTGATCTGATCTGTCATGATTTGGAAATAATTGTCTTATAATTGTATACGTGACTAAATATAGTTCTTTATTTTACCCTACACGCTTTTAGACAACATGAAAAGAATGTGCGATATAAGAGTTCTAAGCCGAAAGATGGTGGTAGAAATAGGGGAAAATTTGAAAGAAAAGTTTATTTACCATTTTTCGAATTTCGGAATAATTACCGTGTAATTAATTTAATTATTTTGGGCAATAAGAGGTGGTACCACGTTGCAGAGGGCAGGAGGCACCTCTAGCCATCAAAATATAATCATCGTTGCTCAGAGATTGAAATCTAACTTTTTTGAGTGGCTAAAACATTCCAATTAACTACTCGGTAATAATTTCGATCTTCAAAAAATGATACACAACTTTGTTTCGCAAATTTTTACCCTCTACCACCACTTTTCGGCTTCGAATTCTTATACTGCACACCCTCTAGAAAACGTATCTTATTTTCACACGAATTTCTAAGCAACGATTTTACTGTCCACAAAAAGACTGCGGTGTACTAGCGAAAAAATTATTACCAGTAAAACTGTAATGTTGCATCGCACTGTGTTGTTATTACCACATAACTTCCGTAGAAAATGGTCACAGAGTCAACAAGAACAGTTCCAGCTTCTTCCCATACTTTCAAAACTTGGCAGCTATGTATATGAAGTAGCAAGAGTTTGTTTCCATTTTCTTGTCGTTCTATGAACAGTAATATTTTATGGAGAATTCATTCCTGTTAAATACATTAAGGGGTGGGCAGCTGAAACAAATGGAATTTAATGTATAACACATGTATACCAAAAACTACTATCGACACATCATATTTCGCTCCTACCTTTTGATATTTAGGATGCCCGTATAAATTAAATTTAATAATTTTCTGTATTCCCTCAGTAAATTACCCACTCCAAACTAGGTAATTTACCGTGTTAGACGAGAGCTTTAGCAACACCCCATCGATTGAATTATGGTACACGCTTTGAACCATTGAGTTTAATTTAAAGCTATGTTTTAAGCAAAATCTCGAAGTATACAAAAACATTGAATTTATTCAAGAAATTTGCAACCAAGCAATTTAAAATTTATTTTAATTTCTTAATGTGGCAGTAATTAATAACGAGGGTTTTGCTAGGTGTTGTGAAAAGACCATAGAAATCTGTAAGACCACAGTGAAGGAGTTTTGATACTCATTTATATCCACAGCCCGGTACAAAAATGAACATATAATAATTCTTTAAAAAACCCAAAATATTATCAAGGATCATTTGCAATAATCTGAGGTTTACCTTAATTTTATTACAACTCCTTTCATTAGACTGAATTGTATGACGATTGTGCGGCTACATCGTCTTTATTATACACCATAAATCTGCGTACAGAAGCGCTACTGATAACTTCATACTATTTTACTCAAATGACACAAATATTGAGTTAGCATTTCATTATTTGAAGAATTAATTTCGCAAAGTACCTAAGAGACCTTTAATTTGATAACATTGCAATCATAATAACGCCCCTGTCGACAAGATAATGGCTATGTTATTGAATAACAAAAAAGACGAGTATTCATAAAGAAACGAATATACACGTTGGCAATATTTAATTGCATTCCACCGGAGACAAGTTAATTGGCAGGTTATTGAAAGAACACAAGGTACAGTTATGAATCCAAGTGTATGTATATATGTATGTATATATTTGTTTAAAGAGAATACCTTTTTCGTTTATATAAATATATAAGAATGTATATATCCATGTTACAATGTTACATTGAAATTTTTCATGGTACCCTGACAATAACGAAAAAGGAGTCTTTCATCAAAAATGCATTGCATGAAAATTTTAATATGCAGTGTTATTCGAAAAAGAAGAAAACGATAATTAAGTAGGGGCAGAAGGTAACAGATGCTCACCTAAGAGATACTTTTTATTTCTTAACAATAAGTACAACTCGAGACTAACATTTTTTGACAAATCGGAACCGGAAGCTTCAAATTTTTTGACTGTAATTATTGAAAAATAGTATCAGAAATGAATGTAAGTGATAGTGTAAAAGGTGCCCAGAGTAAGTACAGTTTTACTTAGTTTATTTTCAAGCACAATATAAACATCAGCCTAACCTGCCAAAATTAGTAATAGCAAAGACCATAAATACTATCAATATAACCTAAGATCATTTAGACGTATGTCACATTTGTATTTGACTCGGAAAATGTCAAACAAAAGTAGGCGTTGCTTATGCCAAAAGACTTGAAACAAAAGTGTCAAGTGATTTTCGGCATCAAAATGTCTGAAAGCAAAAGATTTAAGGTAGTTCTCCCATGGAAGCATTGTCTGAAGATTTTGCTGAAATCCTCGTGAGATGTTAAATATATTTTTTTCTATCGATTAGTAAAATTGAAAATAGCAATTTTTACATATCGGGCATGGGTAGTAAAAAATTAAAGAGTGGTACAAAAAAATCACAAATATCGTCAGTTTAGTGTTACTTATAGTTTGTTAAAATATCTATAACGCTGATAATTGGTGACTGTGTTGGTGTGTACGTTTATAATATTCATCTACATATTTAAACTTGGTGTATACAAAGGTCATTGTGGTTGGTCTAGACAAACGTCCATCGCTGTATTTTGTACATACTCATTGTCAGTAAAAAATTGCTAACCATAACCATATTAAAATAATGAGGCAATCTGATATAGCACAGAACCTATACTTTTGTAATTGATTGTAACAGAGGAACTACCTTAACACTTTGCTAATGACAAATTTCGCTCTTGGTAGTACCGGCAGGTCGGAACAAATCTAGCGTTTCGTAGTTATTGTAATTTTTGCGTACAGAATTTAAAGTCGATATATGGATGTTAAAACACAGAATTTGATAAAACTGATTTGTCGTGTTTAATACTGTTCATAATACGTAAAAATATAAAATTTTTAATCTCTGTAATGTTTAAGTTGACGATTTAATAATGTCCCCGTTACGGGGACACCGACCGCAAAGGGTTAAAGCTCGAATGTATAATTGAAAAGGTGAAAAACGGATGGATAACAGAGTGAAATATCAATTGGTCACGTTTTAACTGTAAAACTATTCATAAACATTTATTACTTTTACTTTTGATGCCCTAACAAACGGATGATTTAAACGCCGTTTTGTCAATGGCGAAATTCAACGTTCGTCCACAAGGAGAACATTTTCTTTATGTGGTTTATGCGAATCCCATAAGTTTTGCCTCGAGGACAGTCACTGACTTTGTAACATTCACTGCGAAATGTTAATCTTTGTCGTATTAAATCGTTTCCTTGGTTTTTGGAAAATCAAGGTGTCTCCAATTGCGTACGGTTAACGAGTTTTGAAACCTCGCTGTTGAGTGTTGCTTTATATTTCGAGATAACGTTACAGAGTTACATATCGTACGTGTATTCAACACAAGGTACAGTTGCGGCATAGCTCTTTATATCGTTGCTCAGCATAGACTCGCTTCTTGAGAACTTCAGCTGCAACATTTATGAGTGTAGTTTCCACGTGTTGCAACATTTGAAGTGCGCCAGTTGCACATTTCACCTACACAATTACCGTCAGCCCACCAGCCAGACTAGACGGTCGTTGTAGTACATAAATTTTTATCGACAAGAAACGCCTAACCAGTAATATCTTTTCACTCCGTCTAAATTATATTCGGCGCATTAAAAGCAATAAAGGAGATTAAAAAATACGTCGCACTGACAACGGATTATAAACGAATATTTTAAGAATTATGAAAACATCGATATTCGTCGCAAAATTGTGTACACAAATAAAACTACAGAGGAAGAAAATATGCGTCTTTAATTATTTAAAAATTTCCGTGTTATCTCCTTTGGTTTAAGTTGCTCTTTTTCTTATTTTAATTCTAACCGAATCAACTACGGAAAAATGGTATTTATAAAAAAAGATAAACATATATGAAATTTAATAGAAAAATCCCAATATTTCCGATACTTCAGTCAGTCATCCCCATTTTTAGATTTGAAAATAGCTCCTCGTTTTTTTAGCTATGGTTAGGTCAGTTTGGCGGTCACTGAAAAATGATAAGGCATTGAGTAAGTCAAATGTTGTATATCGAATGCACTTGTTGATAATGGAAATCTGGCCACTCAAAACAACGCATCGTTGGACAAATTATTGACTTTGTGTGAGGGCATGGACTACTTCTGCGTGATAATTTGATAATACGTATTAATAGCACTTATTCCTGTAAGACTGATAACGTTATCTTTCGACACAAATGTCAAAATATGACAATTACTGTGTATGTAATCTGTATGATTACGACGTATACGGATATATGGGTGATTTTCATTTTTATAATAACAATGTCATTCGTCATTAGTGGTATTCACCGTTTGATCGCTCAACTGGAAATTTCCACCGCGAGGATTACGCATAGTATTTTATAAAATCCACAGAAAAACATCAAAATCAATATTTCCCTGCATATGCAATTTTGTGGTCAATTGATTAAAGTCGGTAATATATCGGTCTAAAATATACAGATAACTTTCCCGTGAAAATATGTCTTCTCAACTTATAAGATAGTATAACTATTCAATTCAACTTGGTTCCTGGATACTTGGATACTTGGTTCCTATTTCTCTTCCATCTCGTGTGTCTTTTTTTACTTTCTTGACAAAACGAAGGTGGCAAAAACCAGTCACATGATGTTTTACGTATAATATACATTTACTGCAAATTTCGGGAATGAATTTTCTCTAACATTAATTGAGTATTTAAATGTCAACACCTAAAAAAAAAAATTTTTTTATCATTTTTCTGTTCAAAACCTGTTGCATATAATTAGATAAGCTTTTTTTCCTGAAAAGGTAGGATCTGGGACAGTAGAAATAAAATGTTATACTCAGTAAAAGATATTTAATCATTTAATGAAAAAGGTGCCCTTACAACGATCAAAAAATATTCGACCTACTGTCCTCCTGGACATTTGAAACAGGAGATAGAAAGAGATTCTTGATCTATGTCATTATTGTTATCGCGTGAAGCTCAGATTTCAAATTTAGACGAAAATTAACAAAATGGCGGCGTTTTAGACAAAAGTATACAAATAACACCTTTTTTGCCCCATAAATAAGGCAAAATTACAGGTTAAAATCCAAATTTTAACATGTTGAGGTTCATGCCATAGCCATAAGTATGCTTAATATTGTGTTTAAATTTCAAGTCGATCCATAAAGCCGTTTTGGCGTAATCATCATTAGCGCCAGTTGCAAAAATGTCGTTTTGAGAAAAGCACAGTTAAAGTTTTTTTTAAAGGAACACTCATAAAAAACCGTACCCTTACGGCTAATCAGCAATGCCAGGGCCATACATTTTTCCTATGGGATGTTAAGTCTATGACAATAAACTATGAACAAATGGTACGGAGTTCAATTTTTTCGATCCGTCGCATTAGAATGCGCCCTTAAGCAGCCTTCAGTATAAATTGATATTTCTCTGGTCTTTGCATCATTCGTCTATGTTTTATATGTATTAGCGGAGCTTTCAGTGTAGATACAAAATAAATTATGAAGAAAAAGCCTTGTGTATCGACTATATTGGCGCCAATGCTTTGACGCGATTGCATTCAAACTGCTTTAAAGTTGGTGTCAGTCAAAGTTGAGATGAACCAAAGTCTATGTCAACCTCTTGAAACACGTCCTAGGACCCTGCTGTATGTAGCTGTTAAGGATGTGTACACTTATACTAGGGCGGGTAACATAGACGGTGACGTCAAGAGTAACTGTACTTCAAAAGAATGCCGCTTATCATTAATCATTAGACCCTCCGAGAAAGAAATAACTATACACTTGAGTGAAAAAAAAAGTTGTTTAAAAATGTACATCCATCCATGCATGAAGTATGAGGCAAAAGGGACAGTTTCGACGTATTGGATATCCTAATTGACTGTACGATGAAGAATTGAAAATGTGAGCAATGAATTACTTTCAAATTAACTCGTACGTCTGGTCATATGTTTAAACATCCTCGCAGATTTTCTCGCTGCTTTCAAATTGTTTGCGGACTGACAATTAAGTAAACGATCAATTACCAAAGCCACCAACGGTAATACATTCATCAGTGAATTGTAAAAAAACGCGGATGGTATGTCTCTCCTAATTAAGACACCCATCTTTTATTTTTCCCTTGGATGTGAGCAAACAACTCGGTACACCTCCATTAACGGAATTAGTGGAACGTTAGAGTTGGCACATATAGTGGTGATTATTAGTAAGCGAATGTCAGACAATTTAAGGTTCTCCCTATGATAGCCTGTATCATTTTCATTGCAACCTCGCATTTTAGAGGCAGTAATAATATCATCGTGTATCAAAAAGTAACAAAAAAGAAAAAACCGGCAATAATACTATTGTGCTTGCGTGACCCAACATGGTTTTTTTACGTGTCTTTACTAGCAGGCGGCACCTTTGTACTATAACCACCTGGTTAATCTTCAGCTAATCTTGTCTGGATACCATGCAACCTAAGCACGCTCTCTCTGTAATAAACTTATGCAACGAGACAATATGATTCTCAAACTTATTCTCAGTACGCTCTTTTGAATAGGAGCATTAGAAAGCTAGAGCGATATATAATAACTGTTGCCAATACAAAATAAAAAAAGTCTTTGCTGAAGGTTTTTCCATTTTCACACTTTGGTATATCGAATTTGCGTTTTATCCTTCAAATTAGAATCAGATGTTTGTCTTTAAGGGAAGACTAAACTGAAAAATGAAAATTCGCTGCTGTTGTCCTTAAACCTTTTTTTATGGTTCCCTAGGAGTAAAATGAGGTTTTTAAGAGATTCCACCTAGTGACAGCCCCCAAAACAAAAATTTGTAGCCTACAACCTAAATTTTATACGTAAAACAGGTGTCAGAGAGAATAAGCCCATGCGCAAAGTGAGAAGGTATATATGACTGCTGGACATCTAAAATAATTAAAAAAGCTCTAAAAAATAATAACTCCAGATTAAAATTTCAATCTATACCTTATTTCAAGAAAAAAAAAAAGTCTTATAAAAACCTCAAAATTTTCCTATTTTTCAGTTTCGTCTTCCCTTAATAGTAGTTATAATGGTATAGTATATTTGGAACTGATTATACAGGCAGCCCTCGACTTTCGCACAATTCGCTATTTCGCACATTTTAAAAAATTCAACTTTGTAAGCCTTTGCGGTCGACGGTTCCCTCCGTGGGCTGACATAAAAGAGTCGACAATAAAATGTTCCTGGAAACAATTATGCCCACAAATGACGAATGATTTTACAATTTTTGAAGAAACACCGGAAACTATCACCAATGAAATAGTTAGTCTCATGAATTAATTTAACTCGGACGTAAGCAACGACGATGTTAATAAATTAATTGAATCTCACTCAGCACCGCTGTCAAATGTATATCTAATTGAGCAAGAATTGATTAACAATAAAATACACGTCGAAATTGAGGAAGAAGAAGCCGATAAAAACGTAAAGACTTTGACAATTAAAAATATGAATCAAGTCTTTATGCATCTAGACAAATTTTTAAGTACGTAGGGCAATTCAAAAAGACACTGCGTGTTATAGAAATCTTTATTACGAAAAGAAACTCAACTAACTCTTGACAAGTTTATAAAGGAAACACCCGAAAGCTAAATAAATAAATAAATAAATACTTTAAAACACCGTTTTTGGTGCATCCTTTTTTACATCCCTCTACTTTCGAACGTTTAACATTCGCACACACTCTCAGGAACCAATTGTGTGCGAAAGTCGAGGGCCCACTGTATTACAAATTTTAATTTAATATAAATTGCTTGTTTGAACTTGTATTTCAATTATGAATAAAGTTTCATTCGATGATTTTTGTTTTTATAATTCTGAATATTTATTTTTAATATAAATAGTATATTTTTATTTTATTTATGTTTATTACTTTTTCTGTAACGATAATGGTTAGAAGAGTAATGGTGACATGGTTTATGTGTAGAATTTGAGAATTATAGTAAATCTTTTTTTTAAATAATCAGAAGATTGGGCATTAACGATGACTATTATTCTACACACATGATTAGAATCGATGTTGCCCTTTGTTGACAGAAATGTAAATTTGAACAAAAACAAATATCACAATTTTTCCCTTTTTTAAAATCTGGATAATTTATTTGTTCACTTAGCTGCAATGTCTGGTAATTTTTTTCATATCAGTAAGATAATCGATTATCATCTAAAAATCTCATAAGGTCAGTAATTGTATCAGGCATGAAAGCAAACCTTACATCGGATAAAATACTGAAGCGTTATTTACATCCATATACGTATACTTTTTATTCATTCGCGGAATATATAGCAGAGAACCTTGGGTTCTTAGAATTTTGTTAGTTTACAAACACATGAGTGGTACTACGGAGGCAGTCAATCGCGGTAGCAACACCATTTCTAGATTATTATTTTTTCCCAATATCGACAATAAAGGTTATATGCATATTTATCAAAATAAATTTCTAATTAAAACATTTCAAAATGGCGGATATATTGTTTTTGACATCAGATCTTGTTGAAAAAAGGTGTTCCGTGATACCAGATATAGCTGGATAGAGGACTTGTATGACATAAGCCAGACTAAAATTTTCTCAAACTGTGTGAAATTATTTGATGTTACCCATTTTCAGTGTCAATTTTTGACCAGATAGCATTCGTTTCATTAAAAAGAGCCATTTTTTATGGTAGGGTTAGCCGATTTACAAATTACAAGTTAATAACACCAACAATTTTTGAGATATATTTCTGGTACGCATTTTGAAAAGCAGTTTTTTCAGAACCAAGTTTAAAGTTTAAAGTTTAAAACGCGGATATAATATTATGAAAATATTGTAACAGTATATAATCTATTATAATATTACAATATGTTCCCTAAGATAGAGAAATAAAATAAAAGAAGTCTACAAATATAAAGAACTATATAAAAAGTAAAAGGAATAAAATGAAAAAAAAGTCGCTAGGTGTGTAGGTCCCTTAAATAAACTCTCCCAAAGTTATTGGAACGCGTTCACTCATACAAAGAGATCATGCTAGGAACTGTTATATACAATACTATTTTACTGTTTGAAAACACAGTAAACCTTGATACGGGAGCAAATAAAAGGTTCGAATTATACTTTTCTAAGAATTTCCGTTGATGTTATGCAAGGAAAGTATTGCACAAAATCAGAAAACATAAAGAAACCAAAAATTAAGGTTAACACCGACGATACTAAGCTAATAGTGAGTCATCAAAGTTCTTTGGAAATAATTATTTGCCTTGAAACTGAAAGTAGCGGCTTGTTACAACTACTAGCTTAACGGTCGTATAATCTTCTGGTTAAGTAGAAATAAAATTGAGCGATGAGGAAATAAACTTTGCAGTTGACTCAGACTCCTCTCACCGCTTTACATATCTGTCTTTTTATATATGTATACGTAATAAAGAATTTAACAAAAAGTCTAGAGAAATCTATCATCCCCTGGTGCTATCTGTCACTAAAAACATTTTATCGTTAAACAGTGTTGAAAGAATGAATTAGAAGTTGGCATTACTTTTTTTTAACTTATAATTACCATTATATTAACATTAGGCACCGTGATACAAATATCATACGGTTTTTATAAAATATATCTTTTTGGTTATATACTGAACGTATGTATCTATTTTAGAGTAATTTACTTTAAGAAAAATCTAAAAAGACGATATATAGTATTATTATACATAAATACATATCTACGAAAATATTTAGCATACATATAATATATAAAGTATTATGCATAAATGTACATAAAAATTGTGGATGATATACAGAATTTCCAATATATGGTAATTCATGTAATGAAAAATGACATCGACCGCACACTATATGTCTAGTAATTCTAACTATGTATATTATTATTACATTAATCCTTCGAGATTACTTTCAATTGAGAAAATTGTGAATTCATAATTTATCAGTACATTATTTAAATTTATTTACATATTTACCCTTTACCTAGATAATTACACATTTACCCACAATCTTAAATTAGCGGAACAAATTTGATAAAAGGAATATTATAACGAACGTACGAAAAAAAAAAGTATTCTTTCCCTTGAGCGATAAAAAAACACATGACCCCAAGCAAACGGTAAAGAAAAGAAAGGGGGAATAAGACAGAGACCGTAGAACTTGGGACTCTAGAATTAGAGGTCTAGCCATTAAAAATCCAAAGGGATAATTGGCTGACCGCGCCAACTTACCGAGAAAAACGCCACTGAGAACGAAAAATTCTTGCCGAAGGAACACTTACAAGAAATATTGCGTGAGGCTTTATTCGGTAAATTGATGAATTATTGCAGGATTAAACGAGAAGTGAAGTTTATACACATAATATTGATTAATTTTTATATCAGTTTTTGTGTCTTTGAAAAAGATTGAAATTGTATGATAAGAAAACTTCGATAAACTCGTCAATATATAAATACATATCTTGTATGCAACACAATTCTGTACAATTTTTTTGAATAACGATTTAAAATATAGCATATATTATTTTATATACCATTAACCTGCTGGCGGCCGGCAACACCACTATAGTGGTGTTGCCATGATTCGAACATATCCGAAAAAAATCCCGGCCGCCAGCAGGTTAAAGTTACATATTGGTAATGGGCATGTCGTATTTATTTGGATTTATATTATACAATAATTAATAAATATATAATCATCTATATATAAACATCTTAACGATGTAATGACCTAATAATTAAGCTATTTCAATTTTTTAGAAATTCAAAATATGAAATAATAATAATTATTCAATTTAGTGGTATATCTGTACATAATTTTGATAATCCAGAATCATTTGTTGCTTATAATATTGTTATACTAAATATATAATTTATTTGTATAGTTCTGAAGATGACAGCGTATTAGTTATCGAAACGTCAACACAAATATTGAAATAAATAATTGTAAGACCGAAAGATTGAAGAAAAAATATAATTTATTTACAACCTACAATCAAAGGACGGATATTTCTAAAATTATATTGATATATGTATAACGTCGGAACAAAAATTAGAAGCGATCATTTGCTAATTTGATTGCAAAAAAATTCGACAACACTTTGGGAAAGGTTTTTCTCATAAAGATTCGTACTTTATGCTTCTTGAATTAATAGAAGAATGCTGTGATTTGTGTGCGAAAAAAATGAATCGTTAGAAGCTAAAAACTTTGCGTGACGTCCATTCCTTGTTTTTGACGAAGAAAGCACTGAAATATTTTCTTGGCGAATTTTTGCAGATAAGTTCGCGGACATTAGTAAGAAAAATGATTTATTGGCGAATAAAACGCAAACAGGAAATAGCCGCAACTTACAATTTCAAACAGAACCAGTGAGTTTGTGAAAGGAAAAAAAAAGTGAAAGAAATTGGAAGATAATTCTTTTTTGAAACGCAACATGCAAGTGTGAATGACCGATTTCTGGCACCCTTGAGCCCCGCTTATCATTTGCATTGCGATAATCACTTCGGACTAAAACAATTCCGAGTAGACTGTTAATCAAGTTCGCGTGATTAAAAAGTTAACCTGATAACGATTCATATTTTTCTCCTTTTCTCCAAAATAATTGCAGCGTATATTAAAAAAACAATATGGAATTAACGAGATAGTAAGATTGCACAATGTTTAGAAACTCAATACTTTTCGATTTTTTTCTTTTAATCCGATGCAATCATTTCTCTTCAAATCGGAAACTTCTATGTGTTGTGAAATTTAACGGTATTATGACGAAATTCTTAAATTAACAGTTGAAATTGGATTGACTTGGAATTTTCCTCTTTTTTTGAACTTATTTCACTAACATAGTCAATAATTGATAATAATGTATATTAGTGAAAATCAGTATGCGCATTTATTTTAATTTCCTATTCATTCTTATACTTACAATATTTAATTTGTCTACCTTTTGTGAAAGAATTCATTTAAAAACACCTTTCGTTCAAATACAGCTGAATTTACTCGGCAGACAAAATTCTCGCTTTAGAAATTCTTACAATATTTCTTACTTTAAAAAATAATCACCTAAAGAACGTTTTCTTTAATTTTTCATGTACTTGAGTTTGAACAATTACATTTTACCGCACATAATTGACGATCTTCCACGTTAATGTAAAATCAATTATTTTAATAAGCACAAGTGTTCCTATAAGGAATATATTCCAGATCAAATGTGAATATAATTTTAATCTGAACGGAAATAACACTTAGGCTCTGTTAATTTTATTGGCGTTTGTTTTTATCAGTTCCACGTACTGACCGCGCAAGAATATTATAAGGCTAAAAGAAAGAGAAACGCGAGGGAACGTATGGAAGCGACAAGAGAAGAAAAACAACGAGAGAGAGAAAGAGAGAGAGAGAGAGAAATATGACGAACTACCTACACTCGTTGACCTCGAATTAACTTCAAGTCCAAGCCTCTCAAAATTACTTTTCCAATGATTAAATTGCTTAAATGAAGGGTGAAGTTTAGAAACCAACAATTGACTCTTTCTCTTCCAAGACATGTTTTAAATAAAGATTCATCAAAATTGCAATATATTCTACATCTCGTAATTTTTTTTTTAACAAAGCATATGTTCCAGTAACATAATACTCCTAAGAAACCATTAGCTAATATTATGTGAATTTATGTTTGTAGAACTTGCTATGCAGCTGATGAGGATTTGAAACGTGCTTAGACAAAAAGGGGAAGCCGAAGTAGAAGTAACTATTGAATTTTCGTCTACTTGGAAAGTTAGTACATATTTGAACATCAAGAGAGTGCTGGAAACAAATTCACTGTATGAACTTGGGCAAGGGCACTACACTGTATCTCTTCCCAAAGCATCGGGGTCCGCATACGTAAAAAACAGTCGAAGGAGCTGTGTATATGTATACACGATTGAAATAACTCTATACATACGCAGACGGTGTGTTCCATCACCTTCGTTCTTTTTCGTAAGAATTCGCGATCGTTTCGGGAAGTAGGGAGAGAAGAGATATAACTTACGCGAAAAAGCGACAAACATTTACCGGCGCATGATTATTGTGTATATACTTTCAGTGCAATATTAAAATAAAAGTTGAGATTAATTTGTCGAATTATGTATTCATAATTCGATTACATGAATGTATTTTGGTAATCTCATTTTCATTTCAGAAGGAATAGAAAAATGAACCATGATACGAAAGAAGACTCGAAATTGGTCACTGACGAACCGACCATTTAGCTGTTTTAAATGTATTGACGAAACATTACACAATTCATTTCTAAAGAGAATCATTTAGGGGAAGAATATGAAACGAAAGAACTAAAAGTAAATGTCACTTTATCCGTTCAAATTCATATTGAATCCCCATCTAAATTGATAGAATTCTAACGTTATCTTTTGACCGATGAAACCCGTAATTATGGAAACATGAAAATGCAACTTCGAAAAAAACAGAATATACAATGGAAATGATAATCCTATATCAATATGATTATTTTTTATGGCACCAATATGAATGTAGCATATCTTTGCCTGTGGTATTGAACCTTACAACGATCTTTTTATTATAAATATTATTTTACAGTTGTTTCTTTGAGTGTTCCTTTTGACTTTTAGAAAGACAACTATCAATGCAATGTAATCTTCCATTGTGTGGATTAACCTTCGTAACTTTTAGAATTTACTTTACTCCACATGCTGCGGTATTATATTTAAAAATTAGCATTTAAAGTACTTCGTCAAATATTATAAATTTAATGACAGAGTTTTGAAAACTTAACAGATTTCAAATGTTAGATTATAGAAAACCGTAGTTATTGAAATGGTTAACATTCATGTACATCAAGTCACGATTATTACCGTTACAAACAATTAACATTATTGACATACAAACTTCAGAACATTTTCTATTTAGTGTTGTTTATTACTTTTAATATTGTAAAAAATAATGAGGATAAAATTCGAGATATTCCGGTAGCAATTATATTGCCATAACGTATAATTTATAAACACTACAATTTTTAACGCATTTTCCCGTAAATAGAACCAAAGCTTAATGTTACGCAATCCTAGCAAAAACTCAAAAATATTTAAATAAATATTTTTGAATTTCGTCATCGTCAAAAGAACGTTTTCAACGTTACCATCATTCGAATTTCGAGGTCTATCAACATTTCAAGTAACGCTTCCAAACTTTACACATGTACATGAAAGTTGGTTCCAAAACATAGCTGTTAGGGAACGGTGTGAATGATCCCTTTAAACTAGAAAATCATACCGCAGCTTAAAACGAAGTAAATATAGAAAAGCCACACACAAAAAGTATAATATCAACATTTCCGTCATCTAATTTTGTTTCATCATTACTCTTCAAAGTAAAAATATTTTTGTTTACCGAATGAAGAAAAGACTAAGTTTCCTGAATATCAAGCGCTTGAGACACGAAAACAAATAATCGAATGAGAAAGAGAGCAATGGAACGATACATATATTTATATTCTAAGGGACAAAAAAGACGAAAAGTCTCGCTTATAGTTTTTATTCATAATGTTTTTCTACCAAAAGGATATTGCTTTTACGATACTGAGTAATAGTTAAACCCGAGAAATGGAAAAAAAACGGTAGAACGTTATATTTTATCAAAGTAGAAAAACATTCCTTTTCTTTTGCTTATGAAGCGTAACTTTTAATGTGTACCTCTACAAAATTTGACAATAGAGCGCATCGAGAAATTGTGCGGGTATAAAACATAGAAAAAAGAGAAAAACTGCGTCTCGATATTAATGTCTCTCGTCCGTTTTTTGCCCTTTGCCTCTCTTTCCCCTCGTCCCTCTTCCCCTATAGTGAATGTGAATCTTCTCGTTTCTCACGTTAGACCTTCGTTAAAAATGGACGAGATTGAAGTGTCAAACTAATTGTCTTGCGGGAAAACCAACTTCGATGTATAAATTGTATTTTCAAATTCTATTCGTTTTTCCGTAAATCACCCAACGTAAGAAAATAAATGATACGAGTAATTAAATCCCCATAGAGATATATACATGAAGGCCTTACATTTATTTGCTTTGCTGCCTCCTTTAAAGCTTTTTTTTTTACAATGGATTGAAGAATTCTCAGAAGTTAACATGCCATCGCGTTATTCGAATTTTTATCTTCCTTGCAACTGTACACTTCTACTTCTTTTTATTTGTTGGGGAAGATGGGATGAAATCATTGGACGTTCGTGGAAACAATTTTATTTATTGCACAAAGTTCAGTTTGTCCATGAAGAAATCTTTAATCCGTGGTGAAATGAAACATTTTCTTTCTGGAAAAAATACAGAAAAAGTGGTATCAAGTACTTCGAGTGTGGGTGATTTGTATTACGTCATTTGAAAGTACCAGAAAACTTTTAATCTTGTGATTCCATCCAACGAAACACAAAGATTTGCTTCTTTGCCACTCGGATAGGTACTCCAAAACCGGACACATTTACGTTTAAATACCCCGATAGAGATATATACATTAATTCAATATTGCCCCTGAGTCTGCTTTACTGACAATGAATCTACCACTAGGTCTTCAAAACTTGTTTCGAGTAGCCCGACGTTTTCACAGCTTCTATCCATTGTGCGGTATATGGTGGTTGCAAATCTTGCATCAGAACTATCGAAATATTCAAATGATATTTTAAGCTCAAAAAGTTAAGTGCCTCTTTCAACCCAAATGATATTATAACAAAGATCAACCAAAAACTTTCGCTGGGTTACTTCAGCGGCCAAAAATATATATGTTTATTTAATATATTTATATAGGAAGAAATCCCACAAAATCTCAACAATAATTATATACGCATTCATATATTCAGCCAATATCTAAAAAACGCATAGAATGGAGTTCCAAACCAATAAGAGGTCACCTAAGACACTAAGCTAGCAACTAAAATTAACACCTTTTTGACAAAAACATAAAAAATTAAAATTTCGGTACCGTTCCTTGTCGCTTGGCAAAAAAAATATAATTCGGACCACTCTATTGGCCCAAATATCGGTCAGACCTTTTACATAGTAGTTTCTCGAACTTATGTATAAGTTTTTTTCCAAAAACCTACAATTTATTGGCATTAAAAACGTAAAAGTTCAAGGATTAATTAATTTAAACTCAGAGATGATGATGAAAAGATCCCCAAAAATAAGTATTGAAGTCTAAAAATGCAATGATAAAAAACGAAAATCACTAAAACTCGTTACCATTTCTCTCTATCTGCATTTTTCCAAACATTAAAATGTAGACAATTGCTACTTTAACTTGGAAGGTTAATCGAAGTGAGATTTCTATAAGTTTTATTTAGTCTTGTAGAGTAACATGATATAAAAGAACTTTAGAAAAGTTTTGGTTTCAAACTTTAAACTTTTTGAATTTTTAATATTAAACAAATATTTTCCAAAGAAAAACTCTTTAGGAACACGACCTAAAAATTTGTTGTTGCATAAGAATACACCTGTTTATGTACCTCATTCAAATCACATTCTTCTTTTTTTATCGTATTACAATTGCAATAGTAAATAATGACCAACATAATTAATCATTTCTAAATAGAATTATGAATCCATACCGATACGTAGAATATTGGAACGAATCAAGAGAATCAATTTTCTAACAATTTCCGTCTTTCTATTGGAACACATCGCCAATAGAGGAAAAATATACGATAAAAATAAATTGCAAGTATTTATTTTAAAGCACACGGCACCCTTACTTACGATTAATGTCGCCGGAGGAGAAAAAAATTCACGTTTTACCAGTTGAACATTTACGGCCACGTTATCTGTCACGATCGAGTAACGTAGCGCTCGTTGAAAATATAATGTAGCCTCCTTGTGAAATTTACAGTCTTTTGCATTTCTGTTTTTTATTATTATAACCTTATCATCATTTCCTTAATATTTCTACATCTCATTTCAAATTATGAGAAATTTCAGAAAAAAGGTCCTGTTCCAATTATGCATCAAAAAGATGCAAGACAAACAATGAATCTTTAAACTAAAATTTACAATTTTTGTGATGTTGAAGTTCAGATTTTCAAGCATAACAAATCTGTTAATCCATTGCACTTTTAGCAGCTCGGACTTTTTTTGCTGTATCTGACTATGTAATGTCTGATTTATTTCAAGGTAAAATTAGCATATAAAATTTAAAAGGTAAGGTATTTTTTAACGTTATTTTATTATTATCAGAATGTGAACATTTTGTAAATGAAAATTTTAATTATAAATTATTTGTAAACGCCAAACTTTGGCAGGACCTATGAGGGCAAAGGGTTAAATGATTGTTGCAACAATTTATCTTCCGAATTATGGCAAAGTTTCGTGAAACGTAAGATGATTGCATCACATGCATACATTGTAGCCAATTTCATACATCGGCAGGAAATCACAAAATTGTTTCACCATGTATGTAGGTATTGTTGATTACATTCGCTGAGTTACGATAAAACATACTGATTTCTGTGTTTCTCACGGCCTACGAAAAAAGGTACAAATTCTGATATCTACTAGAAATAAAAATTCGCCTCAGTTCCGAGTAAAATGTCGGATGAAACTAAAATATCAGTGGCGGCAACGAAAATTACAAGAACAGTGCTCTCGACAGTGGGAATAATTAAAAAGGTTATAATTCTACCTGATATAACTATTAAATCTAACTGTTACACGAATAGCTTGGTAGCAATTTGCACGGATCAGCGGCGGTTGTATCGGGACCCAAGTCAGATCCTTATTAGCATAGTCCGGGACTAATCAGGTTTTTCATAGAATCGATGTTAATGCGTGCAAATTTCTAGTAGGGTAATGACGCAAGTTCTTTTTTTGTGCTTTAAGATCGTCCGGTTCTATTTTTTAAAAAGACTTTCCTCCCAAGTTCATTTTCTATAACATATTAATTTCTATATTCTGTAAATTTCAATTTCTATAATATTTGATAAGAATGTTATCCGACAATCAATAGCAAAATAAAATGTCATCAGTTTTCGTTACTCGTCGCATTTTGGTTGAAATACTAGAGAACCGAATTCATTTTTTGACTTTGACATTTGAAGTTTTAGCTACTCTAGAAAAGTGTGCTAAAATTACTTTCCTCCAATATAACGTTTCCAAGTTCATGACTAGCATCGCGTCACTAAAAAAAATACGCAAAGTCCGTCATTTTAGTTGAAAGGAAACAACTCAACTTCAGAGAATCAAACGACTTCCCTTCCAAGCAAAACTGTAATAATTATTTCAGTACAAATTTATTCGTGCCAAGTGAAAATATCTCTTCGATATAATATATTATAACAACTTTAACATTTTCCCACGAGTTTCTTTGGATCCTATGCCAAGTAGTGAAATTATACGTGGTCTGGCAAAAGTAGATTCTTAATGATACTCGGAAGCACTTCGAAACAGAACGAGAAATTCTTAGTGAACACATATTGTAGAAAATGAACTTTGCAACAGCGACGTAACATTTTAGCAAGAATCGAGAATCAATGAAATTCAACAGCTTTGTTTTATAACGTCGTTTCATACAGTCACACCTGGAAATCTATTTTATTGAATTGCCAAGTTTGTATAGGCGACCGGTGTTAGAGAATATTGCTGAACTCGAAAAACAGTTGGACAATAAGAAATCACTTGGAACTGCAGATATGAAAAACAGTGTAATGTAGAACTTGAGATATAAGTGATGTCGAAATTATAATTTTTTTTACATTTTATCCGAATTACGAATAATTATGGTTGATATAAAATACTTCATTCTTGTATGAATTAGTCACTCGTGAAATGTTTATCACATGACCGACCAATTATCACACTGAAAACAAATTTATAGTAACTCTAACTATTGCTCTAGTTGAATAAGGCATCAACCTTATATTTGTGGTTATTTTAACTATAATTATTCCAACTACTTTCATAATTAAGTCAATTAGGAATTAAGTAATTAGTGCCTTCATTCTTGCATTTTCAAATCTTCTTAAATTTTAAATATTTATTTCGAAAAATTCTCTATTTTTTTTTAAATACGATGCTTTCAAAAACCATCTTTTTGCAATTACAACATTTGTCCAAAAACCGAATGATCACATATATATCAAAGATGTATCATTTGCACAGAATGTTCCTCCAACTAGGAAAAAGAAGAGAATCATTCTGGATTTCTGTCTGCCGTCGGCAAATGCACGGACCCGTCATTTCTCGTAAGCCTCAAGCACGTGACGAAGAAGTAAAAACGTAACATTTTCTTTAAAAAGTTTCTGGTAAATATCCTACGATACGCACACTATTGTATAATTTTCAAGAAACTCAATAACTAAACCTTTGCGATAACAATACTGGGGTTTGCCTATTATTGTCCATTTTCTCCATTTTCACGTGACGTCTGATATAGATCAAACGATGGACTATGCTTTAAGAAACTCATAAGAAATCATGCTACTACTTCCCGACCGCAACTTTTTCAAAAACTCAGGTAATACTTGCAATTATTTACACCAGGGTGGATAATTTTAAAATATCTAAGTCTCAAAAATGATTTTCAGCAATTTTAGCAAAAAAAGCAGGAAGTATCATATAAATACTGAAAATTTTCAAAATATTTTTGTTTCAACCAAGGATAACCGTTTATTTACAAAAAATTTCATTATCATCTTTTCCTTGCAATACAAGTAAGTTACCATAGAGATAAGAAAAGTAGTTTATTTCTCACGGTTATATATTAAATTAACCTCCTTTTTATTTTTTAAAGAGAAAGACTACATTTACCGCAAGGTATATAGCGTTAATCGCTCTATGACTTTTTTTTTTGAAATCATGAAGCTCTTAAAGCCACGAAAGTGTCTAAAAAGTTGAAAAATCCCGTTAAGAAGTTGGATTATGAGGTTCTTGAAACGACGTACATGCTGATGTGAGTGAGACGTTTTGGATGATGAATTTTTATGAATTCAACTACAATTACTGTGATCTGTCACTTGGAGAAGGTCCACGTTGGAACGGCAAGACTATTGTTCCGTCGCTTACGTATAAGCACTTCATCCATCTTCGTTTCTTGCACATTATCTTCAAAAAGTTTATTTATTTGTGAATATTTTTTCTTTGAAATTAACAAGTTCTTACATTTGTTGAAATAGGCACGTTTTAACCAATTACTTCAAATTAAAGTGCAATTATGTAATGCTCCAAATTATTCTATAAAAAATATTCGCGACATTTAGAAATTCCGGTAAAAAAAACTTGTTTATTTAATTAAATAATAAAAATATTTGACTTTCAATAAGATTTTCTAAACACAAGTGTATACTGAAAAGAAGCTTAGGCACTAATTATTTAATTTTCTCGTTGACTTTATCACGAAAATCGTGGGAGTAACAATAAATGTAGTTAGAATTACTAAATATGTATTGTTGATGCTAAATTTAACTATAACGATAGTTAGAATCACTATGCATTTTTTTAGCTTCGATTTTTATTACAATTAGAACTTTCGGAATTTTTATTGAGAAAAATAGTCCTGAAATCTTATTTGGAAACATTGCGAACGTCACTTATGGAGATTTCAGCTACACCTGCACGAATTTATGACACCCTAGTACTGAAACAAGGCTTTATTGGCTTGCCTTAATAAGGGCCTGCCATAAACTTGTACTTGGATAAAGTACAATACGTTCAATGATGAACATTTAAATGACAGGTAACTTGCGACCAGCTGTACATTTTTCAAGTTTTTCGATAGTTTTGGAAGATCACGCCAAGTCCGTGGAAAGGCAACGAAACTCCAAAGGATCAAATAAAAGTTATAGCGAATGTTAGATCTTGCAATACACTGTTCACTTCTATGCGAAGAACTTTGCACTTTTTTTAACACCAATCGATAAATTAATTTTTGTCAGGCACTTTTATTTTTTTTAAACGCTTGAGTTTACACGAAACGCACTCGATTACACGAAAAAAAACGCTAACGGCATTGTGATTGTTTTGGGAAATAAACACGGTTAATATTTCATTTAACATTGAAAATCGGAAAAAATATATTATAGATTATTTGATTATTATACGTTACAATCGTAAATTTTATTTTTCATACCTTTCGGCGTTTTACTTATAAAGACAAATAAAATTATGATTATTTTCGACGAAGAAAAGCGTCGGATTACGTAACTTTCTTCAAGAAAACTATAATAAAGTTGAACAGAAAGGAATAAAAGCGAATTTGCAGCATTGAAAAAAGTGTAATAATATTTCAAAACTGGTGTTACAGAATGTAATCGTAACATTACACCACGTTTCACATTAATGCATATCGCAAGAGAATAATTTCAATCCGGCAGTTGTAGCCTACGGCAAACACTGTACTTATAATTTTATAACGAAATTCTCAACGCAAACTGTTTTTGTTTGTAAACAAAACTAATAGTACTAAAATTCTATGTACCATTCATCGCTTGCATCCTAAAGCACTAGACATAGAGGCACGAATCTACAATTCTCTCATGAACTCCCTCTCTCTACTTACTTGCATTACGCGTGTAAACCTGACAGAATTTCAAATTGCGCAAATTTTCAGTATTCTGCTTCGCGTGATGAATAGAAATTCGAAAATCCGAATCCTTTTTGCATTTCTTCATGAATTTGTAATATCTAAATCTCGAGTTTTCCAAAAAAACGATGTTTGAAGTTCAACCAATGGCGTGAAATGAATTCAATCCTATTTGAGGCCACTAATATTTACGATATTTACAACCTTATATATATTTTTTTAGCAATTTGTAAATAGTTCTACTTCGCCTAGGTACCATGCAGTAGTAATTACTATTGATGGTAATTAGTAATAATAGCAATTAGTATACCAGTGGTAATTAATAGCGACAGATTTATTAAAATTCTATTTCTTTATTTTCCTATAAATACAGCGACTTAAGATCCCTACACGGTATGTCTCTCGTTCACACTCTTTTAGATAATTTTTTCGCTCGCGATTGAAATCTTATCTATTAATATTTCTGGATTTTCGTCATTTGACGTTACGAGTAACTCCCAAAAAAACCGAATACGACAGAAAGTATTGCAAACACCATTTCCTAATATTTCAGAATAATCTAAAAGTAATAGAAAATATCCCACGCTTTGTAGATAACGATTAAACTTTTGCCTGACAATTTAAATCTACCTTGATTTTTTGTCTATGAACTTGGTGACTTATGATCTCTGCATAGTGTGTCTCGTGTTCTCACTTTTCTAGTTTTTCACTTTTGTTGTCTACTTTTTCAACTCGTAGTAGAAATCTAATATTTCCTAAGTGTAACTCCTAAAATCCAAATATGAAAAAAATCCAACGCTCTAAACACCTTTTTCCAATTTTTCAGAATCTTTCTAAGAGCACTAGGAAATATTCGACGCATTGTAGATTCCAATTAAACTAACTTTTGCCTCCCTATTTAAAACTATCTTCACTTTCAAATTTGCAAATTCTGCCAAAAAAAAAAGAAATAATGTCCGAGCACTAGCGAAAAAGTGCATAGGACGACTCGATCAATGAGTTGGCAACCATTCGCCGTCGTTCATCATTTCAATAATGATTTTGAACGATAATGTTTCAAAGATGTGTGTCAAACCGTATTACTTTGATTGAAACTCGTTAAATGCAATTCATTCGCTCTCGATGTTGGTCATAAAATGCAAATCGGGATGTGAACTTTAGCGCACGAAGGAGCTGGAAATTCATCGAACGGGTAGATTTCAAAACACCAATTGATGCATTTGCCTACACTTCCCAGGCAAAATTCTATCAATTTTTCTCCATATGCCTGAAACTGCCTGAATAATCTCAAAACTCCGCGAAATTCGTAACGAATGGGTTCACTTTTGGAATTATCAGGTACCGTCGATGCGAATCGACAAAAAAATTGGTTTGTCACTATTGGGAATCAATTGTCAGCTTTTCGGGATCAAATTTGGAAACTAGACGAAGCGAAATTTGCCGTCACCGCTTGGAATGTCACCAACTTCATCCAATTTTTTTTTTGTACGTGTGAGAATTCGGAAACAGTCACCGTAATTTTTTGCTTCCCTCCGATATCGCTCAAAACGATAATAACCGGTCGAGTATCAACGGAAAGTGAATCCAAAAACAAAAATTACCTGTGTGGCATCAGAGTACGGTGTGGCAGAATTTTTATCCACAGTAAGTGATCCAAACAGGGGGATCCCTGAGCTCGTGGGACTGTCTTGTTGTTGTGGCACCATTTTCGGGCCAGTGTTTGAACAACGTGTCACTTCACTTTTATTTATTGGCGTGTTACACTACGCACCAGAAAAAACCATATGAAAGCAACAAAAGAAGAATAAATCGCGAATATATCAGGCAACCCGACGATCAATGTTTTTATTCCTTATCTCTTAATTTAATGAGACGGACGTCAAACCGCACTGTAATCCTTTTCTCAATAGAAGCAAAAAATTAGCAAAGTTTATTTTGTCCACTGTAGAAACTGAGGCTATTTCGGAATTTGATCTTTGAAACAAAAGTGTTCCTTATAAAATCAAAGACAATCCCGCTACGCGAAGAATCCCGCAGTTCTATCAATATTTTCAACAGTTGGCAGCCTTTAGTCTTTTCCCCCTTATTTTGGTGAAATGGTGGAAACAAAAAAAGCCGACACTCTCGAAAGAATTAGAGAAATTGCAGAATATCACACAAACGATTTGGTTGCGATACAGCAATTGATAAAAGTGAAAACTGTTTATAATTACACGCGCGTATGAAAAAGCTTTGATTTAATTAAAGTGCTGTCAGAATCGCTCTCCGAACACGAGGTAACATCATTCCCGTTCGACTCGACGGAAAAATGCTCGCTCGACGAGCGCTCATGTGCTACTGACTTGTGATCGAACGAGAACCGGCTAGCTATACTCCTTTGAGTTAGCCCCCAACAGACAGTCGAGTTCGAGCAACACCAGTCGGTACACACTACGCCAGACAGTAGAGTATGTGTGGCATCAGCTGTGCGATTTTTCCCCTACCCTCTTGCGTTTAGGCGCAAGCACAAGCGCCTCTACTACTACCACCAGTACAAGCCAATCAGAATGACGTTGACGTTATCTTCTGTCCCTCTTCATCCTTGAAAAGCTCCTGCTAGTCTCCCTTCCTCTTTAACACGTGCGCACCTTTGCGCCTAACCACACATAACTATTCTCTATCCGAAGAAAGAGAATACAGCCACTGTAATTTATTATCTGTGATATCTTCTATAAATTTTCGTACAAAAAGTAATATTCAACAAAGTTTTTATGTACTCTAGAAGTATGGGAAAACTAAAATTCGTAGAAACAGATGACTTCCACGAACTCTTGCTGGTGGAAGTAACGGGTGGGGTAATGTTGGAATCCAAAAGAAGAGAAGTATGTATATAGATGGCGTTCAAACGTTTGGTGAATAGTAGCGATTATATATTTATTTCTTATTTGATTCGGAAAGTATATGTATATTTTGCCGTATTTGATATTAACTTTTCGGTCAAGTTTGTACTATTTTTATGTTACGCACATTTCTTACAGTTGCTGGAGTTTTGCCAGAATTATTGCTGCCATCACTTATCGTTTGCAATTACAAGAGAATGAAATTAAATGATAGTTGCTGTTCTCATAGTAATCGACTGTAGTAAATGTAATTATTTGTTTTTTTTCTGCAGACTGAGCAGAAATGTGGTAAAATAGACTAAATGAACGAAGTTGTGCTTGTGTAGTTCAATGCAACGGGGTTTGTAACATGTTATAATAAAAGATGCAATAAAATGATTGTTGCGAAGATCTTCGCGTCCCAAAAACTTTATATATTATGTCCAATCGTACATATTGCAAAATAATAGACTATATTTTTTAGGTGTTATAGATATTTCGATATGGTTTAATATACCATACCTATTTACCTGCAGCATTTATAGTTTCATTAACCGTAACCTAAAGTTTGTGAAACTTTAACACTTTGACTGCCGCGTCACCCGTATCCGGGTGACGGCAAACATTCTGATTAGGCCGCGTCACCCGTAATCGGGCGACGCTTATTTGAGTGCTTACGGGGTAAATTATTAGAATTATTAGAATTGTTATAAATGATAACTTTCAAGTCTCACAAGCTTCCTTAGATACTTCGTTCTTGAAAAGAGATTTTCAACTAATGCCTGTTACAAATTTTTCTCCCGTTCGGTTTGCGACCGAATCGAAGTTGTGGAGGAAGCGTCAAGAGTAAGCGACAAAAGAGCGTAAAGGTCTTTGTCAAATTACCGAAATTCTATCGCATGTCAGAGCTCTACCGAATCAAAGTCATGCCGATAGATAAAGGTAGCCGCTAACCCCCCCTCCCCACAAAAATCTTCACAGGCTTGCCGACATCTTAGCATTTAAGGGCGCGCGTGGCCTGACGGGGATTTTCTTAGAAAATCGTGCGGCAGTCAAATTAACTACGTCATAAGCTGTACTGTGAACTTAAAAAGCACATTAAAAATGTCAATAAGTATTTTCAAAATGTGTCCGGGTGAATAATTTTATGTAATATTATAATTAATATAATTTCGTTACAGTAAATTAAGTTTCAAAGTGTTATTCATTTTTTTTTCAAGTCTTCAAATTATATTAAATTTTCTTTGAAATTTCTACATTTAACAACACAATTTCATAATAACTTTTACTTTTATAAAATTCTCCGAAAATGTAAATTTATAAACAGCTACGTGGTCGTTAAAACTATTCAAGTGTCTAACAAATTTTATGAGCACTAAATGAACAGTCTAAATTTAAAGTATTGAAATTAGTACCTTTTTCCAAATTTTTGGTGGAGCAAATCTCATACCATGTCCCAGGTAGGGTTTAACAACGGGGCCAAGCTTGGCCCTTCAACGGTAGCCATCATTCCAGTATTGGCGCGGCTCTGGTTATATGACTGGTGTGATAACGGTTAAAGGACGGATGATAACTTCGGCCCAGCACTGCTAATAGATCTTGGCCCATAATTGGAAGCAATGCTGGCCCGTGAAACCTATGGCAGCCTATCGTCACCCAATAATGACCCGAACCTGGCGAGATACATGTGGCCAATCCTTGGCAACCAATATATTGGCCAAGCGTCACCGCGCTATGGCAGAAACTATAAATGAATAAGTATGGCAGCCTATCGTCACACAATAATGGCCCAAGTCTGGCGAGATACACGTGGCCAATCCTTGGCAACCAATATATTGGCCAAGCATTGGGCCTGTTGTAAGGCTTGGCATTCCCTACATGGGGTATTCAAACATTTTTTCACACACGAATTCATCCACCCCGAAAATAATGGAGGCACTAATTATTTAATTTTTAGTCGACTCAATCACGGAAGGAGTCAGAGTAACAATAACTATAGTTGGAATTACTACAAATATTGTGTTGATACCAGATTTAACTATAATGATAGTTAAAGAATATCGCTATATATTTTTTTAGTGTACGGTCAAAGCAGTTATTGTTGTATTGAGAGCGCTAAAAGGTAGAATTGAGCAATATCCTTTACCAGGGTAAAAATTGTTGAAAATGCGCTTTTTATATTTCCCTCGCAACAGTAGTTATGTGCCCTCTATGCTTGCGATGTACTTTTCCCGCTTATTATAACCAAAAAAAAGGGAGAACGTAGCTTTGTTAAGATTGTTCTCGTCATTTACGCATTACATGTTTATTAACACGTTCCCTGCCAAGCCGTTTTTGCCCAACTTGTCGTACAGGCCATTTGATATTTTGTGAATATGTCTGCGTGTACCATTTATGGTACACGTGGCATGGAACGTGTTAATAAACCATTGTGGTAGAAGTCCTTTGTGTTTTTTTTCTCGTTGGTCCAAAATAACCATACAAAATAGTATAGATATAAGATATTGAGGATAAATTCAATTGTATTACACTTTTAGTGCAATATCTGTGAGTGTATCCATACAGGATGTATTACTTCACTCAAGTTATTACGATGTACCTTTTTGTAATCGCTTCTGCGTAACATTTAATAGAATAGACATTAAAATAGATTTTTTCCAGCCCTATTGTGTAGCAAAAATAGCAGTGACTCTCTGCCAACACAGTATATTATACCTGTTGCTTATAATAACCTGTTATACTTGCGTACGTTTATATATTGCAGGATCACAACAGGTTAGCAGGATTACAATTTTTCAGTATCAACCTAGTTCGAAGACATCTGACAACATTAATTCGTTAAGCTTCCGGAGAGCTCATTTTTTGTAATGGTGAAAACAAAGTAATAAAAATTTGTTGTAAGCAAAAAATAATTGTTTTCAAATTATATATACGAATTAACTCGGAAAAGAAAAATTTTATCCTTGTAGGACCCTCCTCCTGTATAGAACATAAAGAGCAAAATTGACCCAGCTCCACTTTCAGTACCTACAGTAGCGAAGGAATTCATTTTTCCGGGCTATACAAATTTTGACGGAATGTAAATAAAACAAATTAGTTTAAAGATTTCTTCGACTGCTTAAAAGAAAGAGAAAGTACCTTCGTAAGAGATATAAATCAATTATATTCGTTTGAATCGCCATTGGTAGAGCAAGTAAAAAAATGCCATTTTTTGTAAACATTTCTTCGGTTTATCTAGACCCAGAGTTCCCTTTAACGGTTAATGCAAAGCACCTTACTTATTTCTGTAAATTATCAATTACTGCGATCAGTAATTCAGATAAATGGTAAAAGCTATGATTTACTGACTTAATATTTATCACTTATTGGTAAGACCATTGTGAATTTCTATACACGTTAACAAAATATTGATGTGGATTAAAAACTGAAAACTGGTAGGATAAATTGCTCAGTAACTAATTGTACGCCAGTGAATGGCCATTACACAAACGTATAGTAATTATATAGGCTTTGAAATGAATAAATGTTCAAAATCTGGTTTATTGAGAGCTTCCGCCCCAAATTTTTGCGTAAAGGAATGATAAACAAATAGTAACAAATAATATTCTCATTAAAAATATTCCACAAATATTCGGTCATCTATTGGGCTATTACGCATGTTGCACTTTACAGTAAATTTAAAAGTAATTACGGTACAATAAAAGTAACTATTTTTACGAATAAGTAAACAACAATTTATTCTTTACGCAAATTCAATAGTTGTTTCATTGTTATAAATTAATTTATTCAAATATAAGGTCTAACGTACGTAAACTCAACAATTCGGTCATTCACTGGTTGGTTTACCCTATACAAGATATATCTATACCCTATAAGCATAATAATCATTTTCAGTACTTATTTGAAACATTAAATTTTACCAACCAATTGTTTGTAAATACAAACAAACGCAAGGAAATGAAAGAAAGAATACTTTTCTTGAGAGAGGCTTAGTAACTTCTAATCTATATTAATTAAAAAATTAATATACATCGAAATTCGAAAATTAGTTCAGTACAAGTTTACTAGCTTTGTATCTTTATCAATTTTTGTTTTTGGGATTTTTTTCATTGCTATCGTACATTTATATGAATTTATAAATCATTATGATCTTATTTCAAGATGTTATTTAAATACATTAATTTCAAGCTACAATTCTCTCGGTGTGGATCGATTTTACAAAAACAAATGTCTACGTAAGTACACAAAATTGCTGAACTATTACCCAAAACTCGAAAAACACAGGTGTAAACATAATTTTTTATTTGTGTATATTTTTTATAATTTTTTATTTTGAGTTAATAACAGGCAGAAAATTAATTGAATGCTTAACTTTTAGAAAGGTTGCGTTTCGGCTCAACTAAACATTTTCAAAGATTTCGCTGCAATGTAACTAAAGATTAGCTAAGGTTTCAGCATTAAGTTTTAACTAAGGTTTCGCCAACGTTAAGCTAGTTCTTCCAATCATCAACTTCTAATGCTTGTCGATAAAATCTTTTTAAGGGTGCTCACTGAATGCATCCAGAAAAAAGTTATGGAATTCTCTGCCAGAATTTTAGATAAAACATAAATAGTAATGCAATATTTATTGCAGTTGTGACATTTCCCACGTACCACGTTTGCGTACAAGGACTTCGACAGAATTACACCTTTGATAATTCGATATGTCAATTCCAAGAAAACAGCTCATTAAAGATCGACACGCAGAATGAACTTTGAAGTTTCATCATCACAATGGATTAACTCGAACAATTTCAAATCTCAAATGTTACTGAAAAGTATGTTTATGAGGAAATATCGTATTTGCAGCTCGGATATCGAATATTGTCACAGTTGGGTTAAACGTTTTTTGATCAAGAACTTCTGTCAAAAGCTTCTAGAAGTCTTCAGAAAGTCGACTTAAAAATATAATAAAAATGAAAAAGTCCTTTTCGAATTATGTTCCTGTATGTAAACCGTTAATTTGCCCAAAATACGGAATCAATGTGAGCGTTCAATTTTGAAAAATTCAAGTTTTTCTATTTATGAACACTAAAACTTTTTTTCCAGCTTTTAGTAAAAGAGTTAATAACACTTTAATTTTCACACATAATCATAAAGTATTAATAGTAATGTGTTAGTATAACTATATTTTATAATTTCTAACTAAATTAAAACTAAAGTAATTTTGTAATCATTTTTAATGTGCTAATTACTGTAATGCTAGATCCTAATTATTGTTCCGATTGCCTCTGTGCTGGGATCAATTGATAATCATTCGGCGCGGTTGGATAATTATATATTTTTGTACTATTTTACAAAATACTATTTTATAATAAAAAAGTCATTTATTTATTATAATTCTATTTGAAAAAATTATTAAAGAATTTTTGGTTCAATTGACTCCCATCTCCACTACTTGATTTAATCATACTTACTGTCTGGTAGTATCGAGTCAAGGCTGCTAGTTGGAAGCAAAAGGCGTATGATTTTTGAGTTACTATTAATGGCACACCTCCACTGAAAGTGTCGAACTCATTGTAACTGAAAATTTAACACTCTAATTGCATCAATATTATCAAAGAAAGCACTAAAACCTGTATATATACTCTTTGAAAGTGTCGTATATACATCCATGCGTCAAGCGAAAGCCATTGTCAAACGCTATGGCAGCAAAAACACGCTCAACGACTCGGTGCCATTTGAAACCTGAATTTATGGCTGAAGTGCATATTTGTCACAACCTATCGATGAGTAGTGCCATTTCAACCTGAAATCACTGTAATAACAGATAGGGGAAAATGTAAGCAACAAAACATAATTGCCGCAGATTTCATTCATAAGAATTTAACTAGGTAGTGTATTTTGAAATATATGAACAATTACCGTAAAATTGTGATACTTATATTACTGATGAGTATAAATTATGAGAGTAACCTCATTCATTTGTTGCCTTCCTTTCATGATTTAACTGTAATCTGTTCTCAGGTAGCATATATTTTACATTCGTTCAATAGCACTCTCATCTTTTTAACAACCATCTCTCGTGTGATTAAACGGCTGTTAATGAAAGGTTTCGATGAAACCAGTAGTACAGAATAATTCCACATTAAGAAACAATTTTGTATCGATCGAGCAGGAATGATCATTAGCGTCATTTTATTCCTGCTGTGATTGGTCAATTCAGCATTTAAGTTCAGTCTTATTACCGATCAAACTCCATTTGCATTTTGTTTCGAAAATTATGTGCGCCGACAAAGAAGAATTGTTTAACCGCGTTAGGTTTGCATTCAGTATCACGTGACGATAATTTTTTTACAAAATAAAATACGAAAAAGTATGCAGTAGACGCGATTTGGATGTATGAAATTTGATGAACTTGAGAAATACTGGACGAATCTACTAATTGCATAAAATATCGGGAATTATATAGATTGAATTTTATCAACTATTTTCTGAACTTGTATTGAAAAGTTTTTGAATTCTGTTAATTTTAAGCGGTTATACTACACACACACACACCCACGATTTTTTTTTCTTTTTCTCTATAGGCTCAAGTGACGCATAAACTATTCGAAAATGATACTCAAAAACTATTTTAGAGAAACAAGCTTTGATAAACAATCTTTATAACTCATTTTTTTGAGACTCCTCTGAGTCCTCCTCTCCTTCTTAAATAGATTTTTTCAAAGTACACACGGTTTTTACTTTTGATAAATAATTGCACTTACAATAAACAATTTAAGGTCGACTTTTGTCAAAAATGAGGAAAAACTAAAATTAATGTCAATTTGTGAATTTTCAACAAAATTTTTAAATATCAGTAGTTCCAAGGAAAGACTAATGTAGATTGAGAAAACAAATTTTGTTCCTCTAGGTGGTGCACAGAGATTGCTACCGTGTACGCCGTTTTCTTCCTCGGAAAAAACATTTGTTCAAGTTAGCTAAAAAAAAAAACTTTTTTACGTTTTAATACATATGGAATAAAATCTCAAAACTTTATTTTGATTCATTGCTTACAATTAGTAATCGAAAAATTAAATGCCCCAAAAAGTTCTGCTTTTTAGTGCGCCTGGATAGTATAACCCCTTAAAAGAAAACACTTATTTAAAGTATCACGAATAAAAGACTGGATTGGCGGGTACAAAAGTGTCGTGGAGTTTTCATTTTTCGAGTAACCTTGATAAAAAATGAATGACGTACATAAAGAAATTTAATTCACATCTTGCCATGATCGAATGTCTCACGAACTTTATATGAAACATTGTAGTACCTAGTTCTTACATTTATGGGGATTAGTAATAATGGAGTCTATACAAAGTTATGTACGTCTATGAATTTATAAAGTGCGTATCTATCACGGGTTAAAGAAACATTGTGCTGTTTCTCTTAGTTTATAGTAGGTACTTTTGTAATTTTTAACGGGAACATAAATTCGGTTCAACAAAGTCCAATTAATTCCAGCGCCTTTGAGTGCCACTATATCACTCTTATTGCACCGAAATTTACGTTTATCCCATAATTATTATTTGTCAAAAAGAATTTAGTATAAAGTTCCACTTTCATAGAACGTACGTAATAATTGTTTCGTCTCCTCAGGAACAAGGTGTGATATTGCTCAAAACATTAATACTAAATCTTTAATTCAAGACAATAAATGTGATTATCTGAATAAGCGAAGGTGAGTATAAACGAGTAGTGCAAATTTTTGCAAATCTGACTCAATTAAATTAAAGATAGTTCCAAAATTCGGAAGTTTTTTTAATATCTTCGGGTTTATTAACACTAGAACTACCGACAGTTGAGACGTAGCTATCTCTGTTTAAAAAAATTACTTTTATTTTAAATGAATAAAACAAAATTAAAGTTCATTATATTAATCCTTTATCTATCTCTCCAAAAGTCATTACATCATTGCGAAGAAAAAATATAACATGAAGTAGGAATAATAAAATAAAGTTGTCAAACCAGTCAAAATGACTGGTGTGGTAGTTCTAGTGTTAAATATTCGGGTTTATAAATATGCGACATAGAGATTTGTTTTTCTGTAACTCCTCTCGGAAATGCGAAAAATGGAAACAAATTAAGGCTTCGCGATTGAGAACATATTATAATATATTACTACATACTGTGAAGCTCTATCTGTTAAACTTAACGTTTATTATTTTTGCGCACAGACTGAAAATATTTGATCGTAAAATTTGAGGTATATATCAGTTATGCGTATCTCAAGAGGTTACATATTTTTCGTACGCAGTATACGTAAACATTTTCTGTAAGCAATTTTTTCTGTGTATATTTACACTTTCTAGATTGCTTGTACTTTTTGCCCGAAGACAATGTTTTGAAAATATTATCCGAAAAATAACAGAATTCTTTTAGATGGACAAAAGTAAACTGTGATTATTGTATTTTGTGGTCCATGATAGAAAAAATTAATTAATTTTCGAAGTTTCTTTAACATATGTAAAGAGATTCCCAAATTTCTAAAATTACATATCTTTCCTGAAATGCTGTAAAGAAGATCGTCAGATTTCACTGTCTGTACTATCTCAGGCATTTCTCAAAATTAATGTCACGTGCAAGCACGTGAGGTTACATGCACATCCTATTGTCTTTATAACTCAAGATTACTATCAAAGAGAGAAATTTTTTGTTAGGTCTAGATTGGCTATCCTTAACAAAGGTTAAGTTAAAACTGGACCGAGATAATATTTTATTACGTAATTTCTACAATACTTTTAAACAAATCTTCCATTATCGAGATAGCGGGAGACTCCTTGTTATATCACCTTCATGTTGGACGATTCTTATATATTCCTTATATATTCTTATATATTCTTATATATGACTCAAGTTTACATCACAATCCGGATTTCTATATGTAAAGAAGTGCGTAATACAATATTTAAGCATAGGAAAATAAATTTTCTATGGACAATTAGGGAAATCATATTTCGATAAATGGGAAAAGTAAAGAAATTCTTTACTTCTGCAAGACTAAAGCAAAACCCAACTACGATCCAAAAACTCTAGCAATACCAATTACGATTCAATAAGTTACAGTTACAAATAATTCTTTGTTGGTTCTTCTTTGATGAATTTATTAATATATAATTCTTCGTTGTAGGTTAGATCCTTGATAAATATTTTCCAAATTTGCTTCTTTTGGACGTTTCGGTCTTCCTTTCCAGACCTTTTTCAAGAAGTTTACACTAACGTGTGAATACAGTAATCTCTTTACATCAGTCGAATAAATCACTCCAATAAGAATAAAAAAAGTTTTTTGTCATTTTCAATATTTTGTAAATTACAAAGAAAGAAAGCACGTGTTTATTAAGATTGATACATTAGAATTGTAAATTACTTCGACTACTATTAAAGATAGTTCCTAATTACTTACTTATTTATTTATTCAATCAATTGTAAAACATAAAAATTGTATCAATTCGATAAAAAAATATTTTTTTAGAAATTGTTATCTAAAGAAAATATGTACATGTTGAAACATTTTTGAAGAAGAAATATAGAGTTTAATAGTCGTTAATTACTAAAATAATCCATATACAATATAATTGAGATATATGCGACTAACAAGAGACTTGAAATGTTTATTTACTGATCCAAACAGTATTCAAATTGATTTACCTAGGTATTTACCCAAACACACTTATGTTGTTTAAAAATAGGTGATTTTTAATAATCTTTTTTTTGGTATAACTTAGACTTGATTTATCTCATTAGTTTACAAAGCTAAGTGCTCTGTATCTTAAGTAGGTGATGCGAATGGACGTGTTTTTTTTTTTGTAATATTTTCTCCAAATCAAATTAGAGCTGAATTATGAAAGTTTAAACCCAAGTGACCTGTGGGGAAGATAAAAGTACAGCTAGGAAGGTAAAGGTAACTATTAAGATTATAATGATAGTAAAACTGCTGCGGCGAAAATATCTCCGAGTTCAACATTTGAGCTTCGCTTTTCAAGTACCTAAATAAGTTCGAATTGTTATAAAAGAAACGTGTAGTTTTTTTTTATGACACTTTCGATTATTTCAAATTACCATTTCATGTTCTATATAAAGACAGTGCACTATAATTTATAGTATCAAATTTAAAAGATAAGCTGAAACTCGCAATCTCGGAAAGATTCAAACTCACCATTTAGAAACATGTTGCTGATAAAATTAAATAGATTATAATGTACATTTTTTATATAAAGTCCAGTATTGCAGAAGCTACGGGATATGATGATAAAAATATTAAATGCATTTCGAAGTAATTAACTGTCCGTAATACCAACTACTTAATTGATAATTTATTTACAATATTCTTCAAATATATGACACTCATTAAAGAAGTCGAGAAACCACATATACAATACATAAATAATCTTGTTCCTTTAAATTCTTGTACAGACTCAACATTGTCATTACGGACTGTTTTCTAATGTGTTTTTCTAACAAAATCTTGTAAGTTACAAAATTTTTTAGCCAAGAAGATCAATCATCCCTGTTAAGAGCCACGTAAGAATCTTGGGTAGTCAGTAATTAAAATTCTAGCATTGCGTTTATCAGATTGCGGGTTTGAGTGTCACCGTAGTTATATGTGTATATTTTTATAAATTTTACTTTTAATTTTTCCACTGCAGTGACCAATCAATAGTAGCTTTATGACCAACATAAGTTACGTTATTGTCGGTCTGCAGGGGTAAATGTGTCTTTTCACAGAATCACTGTTGAAAATATAATTTTCCTTTTACGTAAAATATCAATAATTCAGAATTGAGATCAAAAAGGAACACTGAAGTGGCCATTAAAACATTCTATATTTGGACTGAAGAGCACTCTTTACAGTAGAATATAAGGTCGTAACAAAACAAATTGGTTCTGTAACTCTCGAACATGTCGTATAAATAAAACTGGCGACTTTGTCACCGAAATTATTGACAATGATAACAAAGTTTCTTTTTAAACTCCTCAATTTAATAGGCTGAGTTAATCAATATTATACGTAACATAAATATTAACGATTATTATATGGTTAGAGATCAATAGACTTGTTATTGACTACAATCGTTAACATTCAAGATCAAATGTCTTTCTTTTTTCATTTCACGTAGTTCCAATTTTCCAAATTGTATTTTAGCAATTTATAACTCAGCAAGAATAAATCGTATCAATTTTCACTTCAGCTCCTGTTTAAGAATGGAATTTCTGGTTGTCAAGGCAAAATTTACAAAATTCTGTAAAATGTTCTCTTCAATTTATTCGAACCCTTCTTTTGATAGTCTAATTTTATGTATCCCCAAATCTTCTAAACTTATTTCGATATTGTTTAATTCAAAGTAAAAACTGTTCATTCAAATTATAAATAATCACATTCAGCGCTTTTTTAAGTAATTCCAGAAATTCTCAAAAATGTTTTAATTTCATTTAAAGAATTCTTAACTCGGGAATGAAAAATCGTATTCATTTCGTATTATCTCATTTTGAAGAATAAAATATCTGATTATTAATATTTCCAAAATTCCGTTAAACCCGCAAATTTCCAAATCTTCAAATTTCATTATGAAAATTCTTATCTCAGGAATAATAAACCGTATTTATTTTCGCTTAATCTCATTTTGAAGAATGAGACTTCTGGTTCTTTTCTCTCAAAATTTACAAAATTCTGTTCAAATATTGACCAGAATGACACTTTTTTCTAACAATCGCTCCTTTGTTACCAACATCTTTTTGCTATGCACTAATTTTAAAACATTAATATTTACTTATGAAATTCCTGTAGCAGGTACTAACAAATAACCATCTAATTTTCTTGTTATCTTAAAAAATATGTGAAATCTCTATTAAAGTGTGAGTGTTAGACACTACTCAGGTATGTCATGCGCTAATATACTATTAATAACAGACGTTTTTGCCTCTTGTTCTAGATTATACATCTTCAATTCCTTAACAACTCATATATGTTTGTATATGACCGTGTATGTTGATGTGTGTAGCGCAGAGCGCTCATCGTATGACCTATACCTAGCTACAGAACCACATATCTAAGTACTCATTCATTACTCAACACACATTATACACATGAGCTGGCATGCACACAAAAAAGAAAAAAGCTATATTTATGAATATATCTACACATATTGCTGTAAAGATTCACGGTGTTGTTCCTCGTTGTTACTGTGATTAATTAAGGGCAACCCATTTAATAGCAATTTTATAAAAATAGTCTTATAATAAATTAGCTAATTCCAACGCACGTTGTTCCGCCTCATTTTTAAATGTTTTTTTGTCTTTTATATGTCAATGTTAATTACCACGATTTAATTAAAGTGTAACTGTGGTTTGTCAGTAATGATGAGGTTTACTCACGTGCAATGAATTTTATATACTATAAAAATGTAATATTAGAAGGAATAAAAAAAATACTTTAAAGCTAGTTCTACTGCTATTTAACACGTTAAGTGCCATATCGGCCACTGGTGATAGATACTGAAATTTCCGTTCAGGCCGTGCCGGTTTTGACAAATGCCGTGTATACAAAAAGTAGTGTATACCATTGCAACCCACGCGGAATAAATTAGAAGTCATGTAAATTTGACGCGGCGTTCAATGTATAGTAAAAATAGCAACTGAATTCAATCGATTGATTGCGAACCTCTTGCATTTATCCACCAATATAATCAACGGATTGGAATACACGGTGATTGAAAATAAATAGAAAGGTCCTTTAAATGTAGACATCAAATTTTGAAATTACCAGATTCTCTGAATAGAATAAACCCATAACATTAAATTTAAACAATATCGAACTTATAAAGAATTTTGTTATTCCTTGATATTGGTACAATAAGAAAACTGAAGATATACTAATGGAGAAATTTCGTTTCTTTGAAAAGCTGTTAATTTAGTCTGTTATTACATTTTTAATTATTCAAATGTCTTCGACTGTATAGCAACTGTCTTCAATTTTGAACAAAAAAGGCAAAATAAAAAATAAACATTTTTCGTTCGTTTAGCAAATTTACATTACAAACCGAAAACTCAGACATTCAAATATCGACAAATTGGAGACAAATGCATCTTAAAGAACGCCATTGATACTTAAATTAGATACATTGTATGTATTCCATTTCCATGAAAAGTCAAAATATTGCCGTCAAAGTAGCACTGCGTCTTTCAGAAGATTTTTCGTAGTAGCAAAAAGAGATATTATTTATAGCTTTTTACGAGTTGCGGTTTCAAATGTTTCCTCGTATTTTCACAAGTACACAATTTAAGTGATCCGTGTGGTGTATGATGGTACGTAGAATGTTTGCATATTTTCGTCTATAAATAAAACGAATTAAGAAAGGACTTGATTTTCTTTAAAAACTTTCTCGAAATATCTTCATAAGTCAAAGTTATTATTATTGTTTTCATTGAAAATTAAATTTTAACGCAAAATTCTTATTATTTTTACTGGATTCTTATCTTGTTTAGTGCTTTTTCTTGCCGTTAAACCAGTATATCTATAGCGTGAACATATATACTCATAAAGATAGATCAATGACATTACTGACCTATGATTTTAACAGAAATCTTTTTTCGAGGTCTCTGCCAATTTCTTGGAAGTTGGGACACGGCTCTCTAAGAAGTCGTGCCAATTAGCACTTTGTCTTTTAAACATTCAAAGCGCACGCACACACACATATATAAATCCTTTCTTTTTATTTAAAAATATTAACAAGATCAAAAGCTTTACTACTTTTCAATTCTCCGAAATATAATATTTTCCTTAGTAATTTTTCAGCTAAAAAAATTCATTTACGCACGATACATGATATTGTTACAGACACTTTCCGACGTTAAGCATTGTGAGCTAGACGTGCGAAAAATTTTCAAGGAGTTGCGACACATTGTGCAAAATTGCAACGACACCATTGAGAGTTCGCAAAGGATACAAGAATAAAATTAAACATTTTAAATTTATATTTTTTTTGTTGAAGAATAATTCTTATACCTTCACTGTGGTTATGACATTTATAAAAGAAATAAATGATAATTTTCTAGGTAGTTTTTAAAATGAAATAAAAAGGCATAATAATTCAAGATACTTTATGTGTTTATTTTCTTATTAATGGGTATTCCATTTTCGTCGATAATTTAAATAACTATATTTTTGGACATAAGCTGAAAACTTAATGAAAAACGCAATATATTCAAAATTCGTTAAACACCAAAGTTAAAAAATTATAAGTCTAACTTTATAGTAAATTTTTAAAATAGAGTTAAAATATTAATAAATAAATTATACAACGGATAGTTCATATTTATCTTGCTTCCACTGGATGTAACTCTTAAATTTTTTTTCTATTAGACGTTTTGTTTTTAAAATAGGCTCAACTGGAGTAAGTGCATTATTGACACTTATAATACATGTCTGTGATTAGAAAATGTTCAGTAACTCTATCCATTTCAAGGTACGCATGTATATATAGAAGACTTAAAAATGCATTCGAACTGTGTGCAATCTTGTTAAAGTTCTCAATAGTTTCATATAGATTCTTCCTATCGCAATTCACAGTCTTGGTAAATCCCCAAACTTGTAACAAAAGCGTGATCTAGTTTGAGATTAAAGAAAGTAAAAGTAATAAGTTTGTCCCGATAATATAAAACCAAATATGAAACTGTAAAACAAGCAATGTACTTCTAAAATCTCCTTTAAAATCAATACACATCGGGTGATTCTGACTAGCAATCATAGAAAATAGACCCACAAGACGGTGAAAAGCTCATATGTTTAAAAAAACAATTGTTGAGTGAAAATTGCAATATACTTTCAGACGCGACTTCCGTATTCTTTCAAACATGTTTTCCAGCTTGCCAGCTATTGAAGATAACTGGAAAGATATTATATTTAAAAATTTGTATTTCATTTCTGTCGTATAGATTCTGATTTACAACTGATATATAGTATATTTTGAATACAAGGCAAAAAATTACGTCACGAAAGGAACAAAAATTGGTTCAAAAAAGGTTTAAAAATTTGGAAGCAGCAAAGAATGTCCATGACAATGTAGAAATCTATTAATTAAATATATTTTTTACAATCCGAAGCTTGAAAAATAGTAAAAGAATGTGTACTGGAACTAATACAACAAAGAATCTCAGGTGATTACAATTCCAATAAATCTGACGGAAACAAAGTAGGTTTTCAACGGCAAGTAAATAATTATAAGAACTTCTTATTATTAGCCACTGACATAAGTACTCGATGTTCTTACCCAAATTAGTCACTACCATTACTGGACTGGTTATTGATCAGGTACTAATTATTGATCAATTTGCTGACTTTTCCTTCTTGATTAATATTAAACTTGATTGTAATTTAATAAAAGGTCTTGTCTTAATTATTGAACCTTTCAGTAATTATTTTTAATAATTTTCATAATGACAACTAATTTCAGTTTGTTAAAAAAAATTGAAAGTACGGTTTTGAAAGAATCTGGATCCATACCATTTTTAATTTTATGTATGAGATGTTAATAATTTATTTACACAATAAAATTAAAGAAGATTATATTTATATGTAGTAAATAATGAAGCTCGACATCTTAAGTAATCAATAATTAGTGCAGTGCCGATAATATCAATAAAAATTTATTATATTCGATTGTTTTCATAATATTAACAAAGGTTTTTTTAAATCATACAAAAATATGACTGCCTTCAAACTTTTGAAAGGTAGAGTATTATGATCATTATTCCAGTTGTACAAAAAATATGCGTATACTTCATTTACAAGTAATTGATCGAATACTTACGTTTCCAGGACATCACTGAAAAGAATATATTCTTTAAATTCAACTTAATAAATTTAAAGTATAACTCCACACACTAACCGTAAATGTCGAAAGACCTCATAAATTTTGCCTCAATTCCCTATAATAACGATAGAAAGAAACTTTTATGTAGCATTTTTCACGTGGATTTATATGGATTATAGTTATAATTTCATGAATATTGTAATGTAATGTTGAAATAAAAGTAGTAGGTTGGCTGCGTTAACTAATACCACCAGTACCAGTATTGCTGTTAAAGTAAAGTGTACTATAGGTATTCTGTGCTACAAGTTTCATCGATTAATTTGTTCAATTTGAAAAATATTTTGATTTGATGGGAAGTGCCCATTATATTGTTGGAAGTAATTACATAAGGAATTACTACTTTTTAATTTGTTAAATTCTAAAAAAAATAACTCACAAAACTTTATTAAAATATAATAAAGCAAAGTAAATTAACTTATATTGCATAATAATGATTTATAAATTATCTTACGTGTCGTGATTTTCCTAATTCCTCTAGAAATAATTGCTAAAATTATTATTTATCATTGTAAATTTTCCCTTACGATGTAATATTGTCCGACTATGTAAAATAAATATTTATGCAGAGTTACACAAGTACACTGAAAAAAACTTATAGTAACTCTAATTACTGCTATATTTGAATAAGGCATCAACCATATATTTCTAGTAATTTTGACTATCTTTATTGGTTTTTCAACTACTTTCATTATTATGTCAACTGAAAATTAAATAATTGCAGACTTCGTTATTTTCGCACTATAGAAAGAAGTGGTCATTCAGAAAGTTGTCCTCTAATAAAGGTAATTTAGAATATGTCATAGAAATTTCTTAGAACAGAAACAAATTATAAGAATTAGAAATGTAAATGAAAAAATCTTTTTGTGATATTTATTAACAGTATTGGTATATCATCGCAATCTCAGAAACTTGTAATTCATTGTCCCGAAGAAATGTAAGATAATGATGGCATCAACTGAATCAAGTTTTCCAGACTAAAAAAGTCTAACTACATATAATGATATTGAATATGTACAGAATGAAGTAAAAATAGCCCTTGCATTATAGTTGAAGTTTCAAGAGTTCGCTATTTAAAGATAGCCTGATGATTAATCAAGCTTTTTGAACTATACCTACGTATATAAATAAAGTATAAATATTTTGCAGCAAATAAGTGTTGTATCATAGCCAAGTATATGATCTGCCGATCAATAAGAATATTGAAGCAGTTGAATATTACTTTTTGAGCAGAACTATATATGTATATTACTTGAAGTAAAATTTCATAACTTAAAATAAAAATAGAAAAATTAAATTAAAATACATAATACTTACAATAAAAACACAGTTATTGGATAAAGAAAACTGAAAAATTACGATTTTGTTACACTTTTGGCCTTAGTTATTTCAACATTGATAGAGCAAATAAAATAATACCATTTTTTGCAAAATATTTTTCGGGTCATTTAAGCCCAGAGTACCCTTTAAACATTAAATAAAATCATACTGCAAAAAATGTTTAAAATTAATTGGGGCGAATGGTGCAACGGCGGTCAACAAGCAATCGTGGTCAGTATTATTATTGTAAAACGGTGAATTTTACTTGTAAAATTGTTCATGTTTACTTTCTACAACACTGTTTTGCCTCCGAATAAAACAAGACTCTTATGTTTTTAGATGACGCTGCCGTTATATTTTGCATGCACAATGTAACACAAAAGTATTCCAATTTTGAATTCTTTTGCATTTGAACTTTATTGAAACATAGTTCTGTTGTAAGGACAAAAGATTAACTTGAAATTTAATATAAATATATTTTATTTATAATAAATACCTATTGTGTACTGAACTTTGTCAATTGGTTCATATGCGAGCACTGGTAGTCACCTCACTTCAATTTGCCTGCAACGTTTGTCAGAATTATTTTATTTTGTAGCTGGTGTAAATACGTTGTAAAACAACTACGAAAGTTAAATGGATTTCTAAACTACTTCAGAAAACAGTGAAACTTATTATTGTAGTAGTTGAAAATTCAAAAAATACAAATCACTGGCGTCCAAATTTTGGAAATCACATTGTACTTATTTGGCATTTGCTAATATTAATGCACATGACGAACGAATTTTACTATCACTATATTTAAAGGTATTTTAGAATTACGAGAATTTTCGTAATTTTTGTTAATAGCGTAATAGTTTGAGTTCGTCAAAAGTAATTGTAATTAAATATTTCACTAAAAATTATAGTTACACTCTAACTTTTTCATTAAATGACCGCTATCGCTCGGTCACCTCCTCTATTTTTTTCTTACCTTAAAAGTGCAAAATGTAACATCGACTACTTCTGAAAATATGAAAGGCTAGTTTAATTTGGTTATATAACAATAATTGAATTTAAAATGGTTCAAGATGGCAGTCACAGAATGTGAATAAAAACACTCGTACACTTCTAGCATTTCGTTTTACAATAGTATTACAGGCCATTCTTATGCTGACCGCCATTGCCCCTACATTTCTAGTTAGACGAATGTTTGTTATTATAAACTTACGGATTGTCTATACCTCAGTAGTCATAACCGTAGTTGTATCATTTAAACATTTTTCCGAGTATAGAACTTATATTAAAAGTTCACGTTGAACCTTTTTTGCTTTTACTGTTTTTAACCCGGGAAGACTCACCAGAAAACGTGAGTCATAAGAACTCGTACGTGAGAGTTTCTCTTACACCTCGAATTTTTTTTTTCACCTCATAAATAATTTCTAAATACCAAATAAAATGAATATATCATTTTTGATGGATAAAGAAATAACTAGAAAGATTTTATGAAGTAAGAAATATTGTATTAATGAAAAAAATCACAGCCCACTCCACCATACGCGCTTTCGAATTACGAGTGGTTTCTTCAAACATGAGAGAAAATCTCACAGAGCCGGTTCTCCAGAGATAAAAGCTTTTTTTAAATTAAAATCTTTGTTATAAGTCCAGAAAATAATAATAATATCTTATTTGTTGATTTTTTGGTTTATATAATTCAACTGATTCCAATAAGTTTTATAAATATCTCTTATACGTTTCGGTCTAACGATTCAAGACTTTCCTCAATATAGTTTGTGTATTTATATTAACAAGTCGTAGAGGTAAATGAATATGTTATAAACAAAATAAAAATCATTATAATTTGTATAAAATAAGTTTCTACTATTTACATATAATATTGTTATATTGATGTATTTTTGTGGTATTGTAATAATTTTTTATCGTTTAACGACTTTCAATTGATAATTTATACGTTCATTGCGTATGATGTGTCATCAAACGTATAAGACGTATTTATAAAATTTATAAAAATTCGTCGAATTGCATAAACTAAGGAATCAAGAAATAAATTATCGAACATTGATCAACAAAGAATTATTTATTATTATAATAATATTTTATTAAGAAAATACGATCTTACAGATTCATTATTGCTTAAAAATCTTCAAATAGCGAAGACTTCTAATGTTTTATAAAGAAAGAGCTCTTCAGTGTGTAAGAATCAAACATAGGAAGTATGTACATTTTTTATTACAACGCGATTCATAGCTCGGCTCTCAATTTATTTGTTTGCATCGGTTTTGGAACGTTTTTAGAACGGACTGTAGAATGGATGCTGTAGAAAAAAAATAACGAAATTGCAATTTATTGAGAATTTCGAGTGCTATATAACATAACATAACATAACAACAACAGCCACATCAACAGCAACAGCAACGGCACAGCAAAAGCAACAACAGCAGCAGCAGCAGCAAAAGTTTCGTCTTACGTCGAGGATTTGTTTCATAAAAAAGGGAGAACGTAAATCATTACAAAGATCGTAAAAACGTGCTTTTCTTTCTTGCTTTCTTCGTTCGTCTTTTTTATTTCCAAAGTGTTAGGTTATTACACGTTGGAATATGCCTTGTAAAAAGAGTATACAAAAAAATGTTAAGAGTGCCGGTAGTTTACACGCGGCAATGACTTTAGTACAAGTCTCCAACAATCACGCAGTTACTTCTCAAGTAACCCAGCATAAGAATTACGAATTTAATGATGTACAAAAGTAGATTGAAAATTTTCTTTAAGGCTACAAGTTTCTTGGATTTAATGTCACTATATTTTTAATATCATTCCGCAGAAAAGTTCTAATATCTTATGAATTACCAACAGTACTGTTTCTAACAAAATTACAAAAATACCAAGATTTGGATATGATGGCAACACAGATCGCAACTCCATTACTTTTAGAGTGTTACGGAAATATTTGAAACATTTTGAATTCTTCTTTTGTTGGTCAACCCTACCGCAAACTACTTTTAAAATGCTGTCAACATTTTTGAGAAACTGTAACCTGTTTGTGTAATTCTTTATTTCAGAATATTGTTAATTGTAAACTATTCTTATGTAAAAATTGAATTGCATAGTTTATATTGGTTTGCAAAATGACCTCAATGTTGAGATGGAAATTGTTTAATAAAAAAAATTTGGATTCTTCGTGGTTAGGTAATAAGCTGCAATATTTTATCTATATTTACTTTAACTTCACTTCAAGTTTCATTCTCGGTCTTCAAAATTAATAATATATTGTGCGTTTTTATTTGATTATTTTTCGAAACGTATCTAACATTTATCACTTACTGCTATCATGGGATATTTCAATGGTTTTTTGAATTTCCTAAATTGTTGATCAATGATGAAAAAATATTTATATCTGAAAAGTTTTCAAAAATAAGGGAAAGGGTGAAATGAAAGTTAGCTAATATGGGGTGCCGCTGTTAAAATTCTAAAGCGTACTCGTATGGAGGGAAGAAGAGTAATAAATAACTGAACTTCCATTGAAGTAATATACGAACGGTTCCCTCAATATTTACCCTTTCTTCAGCGACTACGTTTCGCATCATCTGCCAACGTTATTAGCGGCTATAGTGTGGAGTGATGAATGAATGAACGAGATGATTAGACAGTCATTCTGTGGTATTTCAAATACACGGTCCGCGTTCAATACCACTCCCGTACACTCTAAAGCTGCAATTTTTTAAAATATTCTTAGCATCCATGACTTTCAAGCAATACAATATTTTAATTTTACGTGGAAACGTTAACCAAGCATTGCATTCACCTTTTTCAAAGTAAATCAACCATGTAGCAAAATTTAATCTAGCGTTTCAATTGGAAATAGAAATTTGCTGCTCAAAAAGTCTGAAAATTTTTTTCATACGTAGTTGAAAGTATTGAAGAAATTGTATATGTTTATTTACTGCCTTTAAACCATTATATTGAATCACATAATTTATGTAAACTGACAATTGCCCTTGATAACACTTTGAAACGGTTAAATAATTTGCAAGTAAGGGGCTGTGGTGTTTTTGAATAATATACAATTCGTAGGTTGAAAATATATAGGTATAAAAATTGTTTTTTTTTTTATTTCGCCATGTTCGCAATAGGGTGTTACTTTCAATTAATAATACATTTTATTTCGACAGTAGAAGCTTAAAATTTTACACGTGCACAATTATAAAACAAAAACTTTGAGATCGGTTCAAATCAGATAGATTTTAGAATTTTTGAACCTTGTAACTTTGAGTTCGGGTGAAAATAAAACGTGTAAAAAGAGAGTTTTGCTATGGTGTATAAAAATTACGTTGACAGTAAATGAGACTTTCGAAAAATTTATATTGTAATAGATACGTTGTATGAAAATTCGTGAATATTCTGGTAGACGGTCAAATTATTTATTAAAAGACACCTTTTCATATAATACACAGTTATTTATGTGTGTGTTTGATAGGAGTCAAGAAAACTGATCTCAAGGTCTTATTAAATGAAGAATAAAATGCAATTGAGTTAGCAACGGAAAAAGCACTGTCTGTGTGCCGCTGGGAGCGGTTACTTGTTAACCGGATGCTAACTGCAACATGAGAATACTAAATGCTTTGGCGCCGATGTGTTTACAAGAAAAATATTCCAATGATAGCACTACAATGATTCTCCGTACCCAGCACAACTTCCACCGATATACTAGAAAACTTCTTACTGTTTGTCTTTTGACTTCTTTTTTTTCCATGCATATACTTCAGAATATTTCTTATAATGCATTAATTTGCAGTTTCATGAAATAATTTATTACTAACATTCACCGTAGTAGTGTATTGGTTCACTTATTTTATAAGTTTACTTTTTATTTCTTATTTATGCTGGAATCAGTAATGTAAATCGCTTATAAATGCTTAAACTAGTAGTAAAATGAGAGAATATCGACATGCAAATTATGAGAGATCATTAAAAAGTGAATAAATGCAACAGAAAATTTTGTAACTGCCTACCAAGTTTGCACCAAGCGAAGGTTTTATTCAATTATACATTGTTAACAATTTTCACTTTTTTCGGGACTTACTCGATTTTGTTTTTATGAAAAGCACGGTCCTTTTATGAACATAAATCAATTATTCACTTTTACATAAAAAGTCTAAAATGAAAATAGGAAATTTAAGTTAAATTATTGTGATTACGCGTCGAAGTTATTTTACTATTAGTATTAGTACTATATCATAAAAAGAAAAGTGTTGTTAGTATATCTGTAAAAATGCGGTATTTGATTTCTTTATTTATGAATCGAAGTTTTACTACTATTTTCTATCTTGTAAACTGCTAATTCTCTTCAGATGTTCTATGAATTAAAATTCAATTTTATTTTTCATAAAAATATTTTAATATTCTATTGCCAGAATTTTATTGTACATAAAAAAACAGGTTAAAGAACAAGAAAATAATTAACACTAATGGTAGAATAGTTCAAAAAATGAATTTCAGTGTATAAACTTTACTTTGACTACAATGTTACAAAAGTGTTATGAAAAAAGTGTGATATGACAATATTATATTATAAGACTTTAGAGTTACAGTGGTGCAAACACACGGACTTAAAGAAATATATTTTTCATCAAGAAATAGATAATAGAATTTGAAATAATTGACAGTGTGCATGTAGACAAATCACCCCCAATGCAATTCTTAATACAGTTAAGAAATTGGTGTTTGAAATATATAGGAATAATTAGTTACAAGTTAGTATTGGTGAATTAGTAATTTACTACATATCAAAAACCTCATCAAGCATGGAACGGAGGTAACGGTAAACAGACCCTTAAGGGAAGAAAATGCGCAGTGATCGAATATCTTCCTATATTTTTCTATTTCTTTGAACTTTCCTACTTTTTTCTTATTGCATCCGACTATTAGACTCCTTAAATCATATATTTTCTGAACTATGAGATGGACTAAATCCTTTATGATAAATACACGCCCTTGTAACTTTTTGACTTTTGATCTATTAAAATTTGTAGTTCACAAATTTCACGAACATTCAGTTTGAAAGGTAATCCGAGTACATGCAACTTTAAATTGGAAAGTTCACTTTACTTGGCTTTAATATGATGTGGTGGTTTCCTGTTTGCCACATTGCGGTTGACTCTGAGTTGCTATGAGACAAGCTGCTGCCTCTGCACATCATTAGCGGCTTTTGCACCATTCATGTTTTAGATGATGGAACTAACAGTTTAACGTAGAATCCGGATTACCAGAACTTTGCTACGACTGAAACGCTTAAAAAGGTTTATACCAAAAGAATTTCTCCTTTGGTGTCGGCAACGGAAATCGATCCCATGGCCGTCGTTGGCGGTAACTCTTTAGACCTAGACTCGTCGTAACTTAACGACATACTTTCGTTATTATTGAGGAACACCGAAATATTAATATATGATTTGGAAAATTGTAAAAACCAGTAAAATAACATGAAGATACTTAATAGGTATACCTGAACCGAACGATAATTATAAAAGGTTTCGCTCGAATCTTTCGTAGTACATCATATAAGTGTATACCACAAAGAAGTTCTGGTCAAGAGTGTTTTAAAAAGCAGGAAGTGGACTAAAAAGCATTAAGAAATTTTCTTCTTTTACCTTTCCGTAGTTTTTTTCTATGATTTTTTTACGTCATTGGGATTAATTAGAACTCAAATTTATTTAAATGAGCAAGAGCCCTTAGAGAGTACCGTTTTGGAGACACGCGTCCAAGTTATTTGGCCTTTGATAGCGTCGTACATAACATTTATCGAGAGCGAAGTAGAGGTATTGTATAACACTCGAGTTACATGTGGAAGAATATTGAAGTAGATACTTACTTTACTTTCTTCAAGGGGGTAGTCTTGTGTAAACTGCCCAAAAAGTAGCATTTTTCACGAATTTTTTCTTGAAAACTACTGCGCGTATTCTAGCAAGAATTAGAACCCGAACCCTAACAGAATAGAAAAAAACATTTTTTAAAGGCATAACAATACATACTCAATCATTTATAATAATAAGCGTAAAAAGAATTCTTTGTCGCTGACGTTGATGTTTTGAAACTCCCAGATAATCAGAAACAAAAAATTCGAAAAGACTCTCAATCTCTATATGTGTTTCTATCGTCAGAACCTTAATTATGATAAAATTTGGATTTTAGCTTACTTCTGTCTCAATTACAGAACAAAAAAACGTATTTATTTACATTTTGTATAAAAACGCCATCTTGTCAATTTGTAATGTAAATTAACCCTTAACGAACGAAAATAGCGCGACATTAATGTATAATGTCGCAGGTATGATGGCATTCATTAGCTAAGGGTTATTAATTGAGCTTTTCGAATTTTTTGTTTTTTATTACCTACTGGCCTGAAAGCACTAAGGTTAGGGACACAAATTTTTCTTCACTTGTCTATACTTATTCTTATACTTGAATAAATAAATAAATATGTTTTTTCATAAAATTTGTTCTCATAAGAACATTTTTTTCTACTCTGTTAGAGTATACCTTTCAGAGATAAAAATTATATGCCGTTACGTGTAATATGAATTAGAATTTATTTTTATTTTCTACAAAACTATTTTAACATTCTACAGCCGGAAATTCATTTATTATTAAAGAAAAAGAGCAAGAAAATAATAACATCTAATGGTGAAATAGCTCAAAAAATGAATTCAAGTTTGTAAACTTTATTTATGTTATATTTTTCTGTTTTTTTTACTTTTTATTTAATGTTAATTTAATAAAGAAGCCTATCTTTTCGTTTATCTAATTATTATAATATCGTATTGTATTTTTAATGTTCGCGCTTTAGGGGATTTATCCCAAAGCGCCAAATAAATAACTCTAACTCTAATTTTAACTCTAACTCTAGTTTTTGAGAGAAATTTCGATAAAAAATACTGCTTTTTTGGAGGATACATACAAGAAAACTAAATAAATTTAGCTATTTAAGATCTGAACAGAAGTTTAGACGGTGCACATCAGAATAATGGTAGTTTCAAGTATAAACTGTCAAAATGTTCAATAGGTATAAGTTAACTTACAAGTGTCTTAAAGACATTTATGAAATTTCACTTAATAAGTCGTTTTGCGGGTCAGGGGATATTGGATGCAATACACTAGGTATCATCAATTTTACAGTAACTTAACCGATTTAACACGACAATCCAATAAATCTATTATATTCAATTTACATAATTATACGCTATACAACAACCTCATACTTAATAGTTCGTGAAACGGTGATTTAGCAACTTTAAAATTCCTAAATATTTATAATTCAAAATTCTATGAAAAATTATATTATAATAGTGTATAGTTTATAACTTAAAGGCTCCAGGGATGAACGAAGAAAAAACCAGGATCGGTAGTATGATAAGTTAATATGATCAGACTTCAGAATATCGCTGTAGATTATCTTTCAGATATTAATGTCACTACCAGTCGTTGCGGTATTTATATTTAATACGCGTACATGATGCATTAAAAGCCTAAATATAATATATAAATAAAGTTGAATACAAATTATGAATAATGAGGGGAAATATGTATATAATTATCACTTTTGCTATTATTAGCAACAGACGTGTAACTCTTATTACCGGTTACTACTTTACTAGTAATAAAATGAAATCAAAAAAAAAGGTAGAAGCCTGAAAGGAAAGCGATACAATAATGATGGGCACCAGAGTAAAGCTATTTCCAATTATTTGCAAATACACGAAACGTGTTATAAAATAAATAGGAGGTGCATTAATAATTAATCAGCAGACTGGAGTGTTGAATAATTTACATGGTCATTAATTATATAGAACGATTCGAGACGCTTGCATAATCCACAGATAATCTCTAAACGAAAAACGCATTTAATTTCTTTCTCGATTAATTGAATAGACTAATTTGAGCAAATTGAATTTAAAAATGAATAATGATACAATGACGTAAGTCTTATGATGGATATTATGAGATTCTTCGAATTGCGTTATATATTACTTTTCTTGAGAAAAATTGGCATTTTACAGAAATGATAATGGCAACTTTTGACATTGCACAATATTGATTACGACAACTGAACACTTTCAATATAAACAAGCTACACTAAGACAAAATTGTTATTGCTTTTAGATACGGTGCTAAAGATTAAATTTATTACGAAGATACTTAACATTAACATTTTGAGTCTGTGAGTGTATGTGAACTATGCAAGATACGTTATTTTTTGTAATTTGCTAATAAGTGTATAACATTTAGAGTAGTTGCATTAAATCTTTAATGCCGTAACGGACACATTTATTCTATGATTCTAACGCTATTTCTGACTAGGAAAAAGAAGTTAGAAGGGTTCCAAGAGTATTGTTTTTGATATTTTGAGGCTCGTATTTTCAGACATTCAATGCATATTAGATACGAGTCAAACCAAAAAAAAGATATACTTGTTGTAGCATAGATTAGATGTAGAATATTATTTGCTATTGTTCAAATTATTTGCTATCGTTTTTCGATATCTACCTGCTCCTGTTATCCAAACGTTAAACTTTCAATCTTAAACTACACACTTTGAAATACGTTACCTGCAGCGAGCAAGGATTCCTTTTGAATTTTCCAACGAAACAATGTTCGTTGCAAAATTCAAGATTTGAGCTCCAGAAAAAAACAAAAATGATTCTATTCGAACTATTCAATTAAAAAAAAAAAGAAATTTACCTTACGTGGTAAAAGTTATCAGGTTGCAAGTTACATCTTCTAAAAAGGTTTTAAAATGTTGGTATTCTTTTTCTCAAATTTTGTAAAAAACAAAACCGAATTTTAAAGTTCAGGAGCTATCAAATCTTCATAAAGCGCCATAAAAATGTCGAAATAACGTTATAATAATTTGGTCTTTAAAACTACGTTTCAATGTCTACGTAATAATATAACGTTCCGAACGTTTATTAGTTTCAAACTCGTTTTCAATTTCAAAAATATTTCCGTTTAACCATAACATAAAAGGGAAAGCAAAGTAGAAAAAGGCTGTAAAATCCGAAATATGGCACTTCCATAATTGAGGTTTTGAAATCTCTACAACAGTTCGAAATTATTACTTTCATTCTTTTTATGCACGGGGAAGTCCATATCTGATACAAAGATTTTGGAATGAAATTTATGTAGCCATAATTTGTATCAAACCAAGAAGTACACAGAAACAGTCCTCGATGCAACATAGTTAAATTACAAAGTAGCATCAGAAACCAGTCTTGAGTATGACTACCGTATAATGATGTCGATGATAACTGAAATACTTAAACAAGGATATGCTCGATGCATCTTTCGTGGGATAAGAAGTGAGTATCAATAAAACGTTATTGCATTTCAAACAGATTTCGTGAATAAACATAAATAAATAAGATTATATTTTTAAATGATTTAAATTTTCTTACTATTGCGGAAATAGTTGAGACAGCTTATAATACATAAAAACTGCAATTATGTTTTACTTAAATGTTTTATTGAAAAGAAAATTGATAATTTCGTAATAATGGCCCTATCTAAATTGGAATTTATGTAATTCTCTATTTATTGCAGGAAAAACGTGTAATAAATTGTATATATAGTAAGTTTGACACATGTTCATATTTTTTACTGACTAAGCTTATTAAAAATGCAGGCAATTTAAAAAATACTGGTCTGATAAAATAAAACTACAGCGTAATACGATGGTATATATAAACAAATATTCATACTCTCTGAAAATAAGATGCAATTAAAATCAATCAATGTTATAGGAGGGTCAATAGTCACTCAGTGCACTGTAAACTGTGATAAGATTTTTCTTTTCTTATCGATATGTAACAAATATATTTAGCTATGATAACATACCACATATCGATATACAAACAAAACAAATGACACACATTATCAAACACGAGCATTAATCGCACAAACTTGAGTTCATCCTTTTTTATCTCGCTCGTAAGTTTTTTTCTAAATAATGAAATTGTCATTCGAGAAATGTTAATTAATTCCGAAGACGCAATAAAACTGTGTATATAGATAACTTTGGTCTATGGACCAAGATAATTATTTCTTGTGATCTTCGCCGAAGCTTATAGTGTCGAATGACTCTTTCTCTTTATTTTTCTTTTAGATCTTTTTCCCCTCGCCTCGACCCCCCTTCGTGTGTATCAAATAACATTGTATCTGTTCACGCTTGAATTAATTTCATGTCATCACACGAATTATTATTTCCAAAATATGCAATTTTTATACAAATTTTAATTGAATATATTATAACTAGGCATATAGAAAGTGTTAAAGCAGACTGGAAATATAGCATTTAATGTTAAGTCTTTACGTATAAGGATTTTTGAAGTCTTTTTTAATAGAACCACATCCTATTTGTTCGAAAATACTATTCATGAATGTATAGAATATATCTTATTTTAAAATCACACTTTCAAATTTACGAGCAACATTTAAATCGATATCGAATTAGTGTCTATATTATAAGAAGCTTTTATGGTAACTTCTCTTTACTCTAGGAAAGGGATATAAAGATGAATATTTCTGTGATTGATTATTAAAAATTACACTGTTCATACAGTCATCGGTTCGTTATATATCTCTTCAATAAATACAAATTACAGAAGGACATATCCTGAATTATCCGGTTTAATAATGTAAATTTTAAAATAATGTTAACAGGTTGATGTAATTATAAATACTATTTTCACAGACTATTTAAGCGTATCAAGTGATCTAAAGAAATAGAAAGTACACTCTAGGTGTAATATTATCTAATACGTATGTTTATTTTGGTTATGAATTGTACTTACCACAGGTAAAATAAATATTGCACCTGATGAATTGTGACACAAATAGAAATATTACATATAAGGGGATATTATAGAAATCATTCTTACTTGGCTTTATACATACTAATCTTTCATTGAAGGAGTACTATGAAATTCGAATATTGGTTGCTAACAAAAGAAATTAAAGACAGAAGTGAGATGTGAAATAGACAAGAACACATAAAATTACTTATCAACTGTCTCTGAGCTCTAGAAATTATCATGAAAATAATGAACATTGAAAAGATGAAATTGGCATCAAATCAATCAGAGCGGATGAATTTGATTGGTCTTTATAATGGATTCTCTATTTCGTGATATATCGTGACGTGTGTTTTCTACAACAAGATAAGTATAATTAGTTTGTAAGGTTTTGATAATTTAAAAATAATGAGTCAATCTCTTCAGGGGGGTAGCCTCTTGTAAATCTTTCCAAAAAAGCAGCATTTGTGACGAATTTTCTCTCAAAATCTACTCTACGTAACGGTATAAATTTTGTTTTCACTGAAAGGTATATTCTGAAAAAATAGACAAAAAAATGTTTGTATGGTATAACAATTTTTATTGCTGACGTTGATATTTTGAGGCCCTACATAATCCGAAACGAAAAATTCGAAAAGGTTCCGAAACTGTACTTGTGCAGTTATTTTTAACCCAATTTTGGGACAAAAAACATATTTTCTAAACATTTTTTAAAAATATGCCGCCATTTCGTTTATTTACAGTATAAATTAATAGTTGATCTCCCGACCATATAGCGACACTCATGCACATTACTTTTTTGTTTCAGATTACCTGAGGACCGCAAAACATTCAGGCCGTTTTTTTCAAAACAAGTTTTTTTCCATTCTGTTGGAGAATAAAAATATGGAGCACAATTAGTTAGTGAATAAAAAATTGTATGCCCCTACGTACAGTCGTTTGAAAGAAAATACTTAAAAAATGCTGTTTTTTTTGGATCCACACAAAACTACCCCCTTAAATTTAAAATGACAGTACTATAGGAACAACACAGTGTATGGACTTTTGCAGCGCTTTCGTAGAGTTAAAAGAATTAGTATAGGTTTAGTAATACTAAATCTTTGAATTCGATTCTGAAAGTGTACTTTTCAATGAGAAATTATGAAAAGTGTAATGTTTAATATATTCTGAACATTAAAGTTTGAAATTTTATGAAAGTGTGGGTATCCTGGAAAGCTCATACGACCCACGCGGTGCAAATACAAAGTCTTCCAATATCGTCGCGATACTCAATGTGTCAATATTGTGAATAAAGGAATGGAAATCAAAAAGCGGAATGTTGTTCGTTATTTGTTGATACTACGAATAGTATTGACGATACGTGGAAACAAAATTGTCGTTAAACCCAACGAGTTCAATGGCGACAGCTTTCTTTCAGTCTCTATAAGTACCTGATAATTAAAAAAAAGAAAAAACAAAAGATAACGTTGGAAAGTGTAACAGCATATAGCTATCTTATTAGAAACAAGTCCATTATATTTGAGGTTTAGTCTTGATAATAGTTTATTTATGCTAGATAGGCTATTGCTCTTGCCTGCGATAAAAGGCTTTGGTACCGTTAATGTTTTTACGTATGAGAATTCAATGTACAAATTCAAATGAACCATTATACTATGACAAATTTTGAGAAAAGCTCTTTCTTGACAACTTTTGGTATCACAATGATTACACCATAACGACTATCGCTGCTTACACCTTTTCTCCAAATTTATTTATCATTTTCCCGTTCACAATTTTCGTTCCTCTTTTTTATTTATTTGAATTTCTGAAAATAAAAAACAAGCCTTAAGTTATGAAAATGTACCAGCATAATTTTCAAAAATTCTTTCTTTCTTTCAAAAGTTTTTTGGGTAATAAAACGATTGTTGATACAATTTACAATTGTTATGTAACATTTCGGCTTGATTTCTAATTGTAAGCCAACTTCACACATCTAATGCAGTAGTAGTGTTTAAATATAATTCTCATAATTTTTCCCATCCAGTATTTGAAGTAGTAATTTGACAGTAAATCTAAAGATATCAAGTAGCTGACAGTTATATTACGATTTAAAGACATCTACAAATATATTTTATATTTACGATTGACCGAGGAATATATTTTATAATAAAACTTTCCTAAACTTTTACTGAAATCCATTATTCGCGTATAACTTTGAAGCAGCATCTGAAATTTTCACATTCCTTCAACTTATAATAATTAGTTGTAACTGTATTTCTTCACATTTTAGTAAAAAAACTTGACATGAATGGTGCGTAACGTTATATTAAGAACACTCGTTTTTAAATTTAGTGTAAATAATCGTTAATTAGTACTAATTGTCCTTTAATAAAAGTGGGAAATTTCATTGTACTTAAAATTCATAAATACATCTTGTAGTCCTTGCAAGCAAAGCTCCATTTACTGGTATGAATAAACATTTCGCCACTCTTTGTAGTTCCGTTTAGTATGTGTTCAACCTGTTAACTCTTCCCTGTGCAATTCTCAAGGTGGTACAAAAATATTTCTCTTTAAATTAAAGTTTATGCTTTTCAGTATAGAACAGTAAAGGCAAAAATTATGTACAAAGAAATGTTCTTATAGTTATGTTCGCTCTTGAAATATGGTTATATTTTAATTCTTATACTGTTTTTATGCAAGAATTACCCACGAAAACAAAAGATGTGGGCTCAGTTAATATTGGGTGTATCTTGAAATAGTAAAGCGGCTATCAAAACCAATTGCTGTGATCCTTTCCATGCCAAATTCATCTTAAATTGAAATTTCAACTTTTTACTTTCATCTAAATTAGACAACTTACTTAATTATAATTTAAGCGAAACAGATTTGGCATGCTTTTAAGGTAGTTGTTGCCCAACATTAGTCAAAACAAAACTTAAAACTAAAAATTCAAGATTTTTTCTGTATTAAAAATCCATATATGTATTAAAAAAGATGAATTTTAGTTATTATACTATATTACACAATAAAGAAATAAGTACTTTCAACAAGAATTATATTCTCGTATGATTCGGGTAGTCAAAACTGAGAAGAAAACGTTGCAACGTCGCAGTGCTACCATAGTACTATTTATGTGTATGTGACTTTACGCGGGCTATTGCATAACCTCAAAAATGTCTTCGACTAGAGTAACACGACATAAAGGACAATTTATTAAGAAAAAAGATTTGTTACGAAGACAAAAAGTGAGAGAAGTTCAAACTAATCGATGGAAAATCGATGAAAAACAAAATACTTCTAATGTATGTGTTGGAAGACGAATTGTTGACATATCAATTTTGGGAAAAAATTTAAGATGTACCGCCTGCCAAATGACTTTGTCTCTTGATAAAATTGTGAGTGAAACGAAGAGAGGATGATTATTTATTCATTATTATCATTTTCTTAATTGTACATAATTGCTAAACGTATTTAATACCATTTTATTGAGTAATGATATTCTATTCCTTCAATCTCTTCTGTAATCTAACCACTCCTCAATGAATTTGAATGTAGCGGCAAAAAGCGACGTTGCCACATCGATCGAGCTTCTCATAGACATCGTGAAAAATGATAAAACTATAACATTTAGGATAATATTACTCCGTAAGTAGATGGTCAAAAATTTCAAAAAAAATCCATGTGTTTCATTATAGTTTACACTCATTTTGTGTTAATTTTCAACTATTTGTCAGTACTCATTCTATTACTATAACCGAAGAAAGATATTTTTCACGCGCCTTCACCATTACTACAACGTCAAAGTATAGTAAAAATTGTGAACTTTGATTGACGATATCACAAAAACGAGATGGTCGATTGATCCAGGATTTTGCACACATATTCGTTGGTACCTATATTAATTTTGTACAAATTTCAAACAATTTTCAATACTTTCGATTTAGGAAACAACTACCTTAAGGGGACATTGACCGTTTCGGCGGCAGGCGCGACCAAAAACGGCTGAGTTCCTTTTCACCGTAATTTATAAAAAATATTAAATAAAAACCTAAGGTTTTTTGTGCCCATATTAAAGCTTATATTCCAAACTTTAATTTAACCCAAGATTCGTTTAAAAATTTTTAAAATGAAGCCCGTGCTGACCTTCGAAAGATAACGGAACAAAAGTTGAAAAATCGATGTTTTCTTGCACAAAATGTTCCTTTTTCTGTATTCTACTGCTCCGATCTTCACTTTCTCTTTTGGACATTATTCACTAATGTTAAACAAACAATCTGAACGCGGAAAATTATTAGAAAATTATTTTGTTACAATGTAGTGTTAAAAATTGGGAAAGATCAAAATCGGATTATGTTTTAGTGGTTTTAAAAATTTGTATCTCCATAATTTTCAATTTCAGACAAATTCTGTTCCGCTCAATATGTTCCAGGATAGTGCCTTTAATCAAAGAAAAAGAATTAAAATGATATCTGCAATATTAGCTGAGAAAAGGAACATTTTGTGCAAGAAAATACCGATTTTTTTCCGTCATCTTTCAAAGGTCAATACGGGCTTAATTTTTTAAATTTTTTAACTAATCTTGGGTTAAATTAAAGTTTGGAATATAAGCTTTAATATGAGCACAAAAAACCTTAGGTTTTTATTTGATATTTTTTATAAATTACAGTGAGAACGAACTCAGCCGTTTTTGGTCGCGCCTGATGCCGAAACGGTCAATGTCCCCTTAAACACAAAAACTTATTTCTACATACGCGCAGATTTACTGAAATCGATTTTTCTTATTCATGTCAGACAGTTTATGTGTCTGATATTGAAACATGTTATACTTTCGTTAAAAATGTTCAATCAATTTCAAACCAATAAATTTTAAATTAGAATCCCTGAAATTCTTACTTGATGGCAAATATGACGTAAGAAGTGCCCCCGTTGTTGCTAGCAACTACAAATGTGACATTTATAGATAATTGAGAAATTCTGAAACTTCTACAAATCAATAAGGTTGATGTACTCAGTATCTAATGACGGACTGGTAACAAACTACGTACTTACACATGATACACATTTCTATTTCGTTTTCAAAACTTACGCCAATGGTGTATAAAAATAAATAAAAAGACCAGTTATGCTGAATTGTAAACCTACATAATTGACCTATCGATTAATTTCAGTTAATATTCCTATGAATCCTCAGTATGAAAGCCAAAGGGCAATACCAGACTTCTTTAAATATTTGTTTTAACCCATGAATTCCTTTACTCTCACAATTATGACGAACTATTATACTTTGACAATATACCAAATAATGGCATTTAAGGGGTTATACTCAGTCAGGATTTTGAAAAAATCGTTTTTTTTAATTATATTTTCTTAATATACAACTATTCAAAAGTGTACACACAAAATTTAAGTCGATCCGACCAATATTTTCGGAGTTAAGGGCATATTTGTAAGGACGCCTCGGTGCGTTCAAAGGTAGGTTTAAAACTTTGAACGCGTTTTTCTCAAAACCATGTTTTTAAAGTCGGTGTACACGCTATCTCAAAAACGGCTTCATCGATCGTTCTGAAATTTTTATACAATCTTTTTGAATATATTTTATAGTAATTAATCGAAGCATTTAATTTTTTGATTTTTTTTTCTCATTTTATAAATAAATAAAGGCCGAAATTTCGATGAAAAATAGAAAAATTTGTTTGAGATGCCGCCATTTTGTCAAAAATCAGTATTTTTATTATTCCTTCGATTAATTACTAGATAATCTATTATATTAACGAAATCTGTTTGGTCTTTTGGTTTAAGATAATCCAGTCTTGAGTTACAGTGTACACCCCATGTAGGGAAGCCCAGACATGACAACACGGCCAAGTATCGGCCAGAGTATGGTTTACAATAAATGGCCATACATCCATCCACCGTTCACGGCCCACGAATGGTAAAACTCTGGCAACCGTCCTATAAAGGGAAGCCTAGACATCGCAACAGGGACCAGTTATCGGCCAGAGTATGGCTTACAATAAATGGCCATAGATCCGTCTGTCGTTCACGGCCCACGAATGGCAAAACTCTGGCAACCATCCTATGAAGGGAAGCCTAGGCATGGCAACAGGGACCAGCTATCGGCCAGAGTATGGTTTACAATGAATGGCCATAGATCCGTTCGCCGTTCACGGCCCACTATTGGCAAAGCTCTGGCACCCATTAACTTCTGAATTTTACAATTCTTTACTGCCAATTGAGAATGCCGTTTTACTGGAACACCGTAACACAACGTAATAAGCATTAGAGACTCGCAATCGTTAATTACCTTTCGAAATAATTGTTATTTTTTAATTAATTTGTTAGAATACTATTCTTAAATAAAATAGAACATGACAAATACTAATTTCATTACAAAATTCATTTTTAATCTTAATACTGACTAATGTATTTTGCTAATAATTTATTTTTCTACGACAATTGTTTTCATAATTAGTTTATTTCTAGACCTGTATTATTAAAATTCTAAAATTATGGTAAGGCCTACAAAATCTAGATTAAGATATATATCGAGGAACTAAAATTTTGAGGTCTGTTTATAATTAAATTTTATTATCATTCTTTAAGACAGAGGCTGTATTCTATACCAAAATTTCTCCGATAATATTTTATATTATTCTATCCCATCAGTTTACGACTCTACATAGCTCTGTTTACTTCAGAAAACTTTCCATTTCCAGTCAAAACCATCCGAGACGTTGAATTTAAAGTGTATAATTCGTATAATATCATTCAAAGACTGCCGTTCTTGGCCCAATACATATCACCATTAAAGGGCCAAAGTTATCATCCAAGAACTTTTCAGTACTGGCCCAGTCGTGGTCGCCGTTAATAAACCATTAATGGAAGCCTGGCCGCCAATAATGGCCGATTAATGGCCCTGTTGTTTTCCCCTACATGGGCCATTAAAGGTTGTTGTTCTTGGCCCAATACATATCACCGTTAAAGGCCCCAAGTTATCATCCAAGAACTTTTCTGTACTGGCCCAGTCGTGGTTGCCATTAAGGGACCATTAATGAGAGCCCGGCCGCCAGTAGTGGCCCATTAATGGCCCTGTTATATTTCCCTACATGGGACCGCAAAACATCTTTTTTTGGAGGAGGGCCCGAAGATTGCCTACTACGGCCCTTATTATGAATATTTTTATAAATAAAAATTTTTTTTATAATCTTCAATACTTACACTATAAGCACAAAAAGTTTCAACTGAATATATTAAAAACTCTCTTCAAGAAAAATCTTTTAAAAAAGCGTTTTTTTCGGCCTCCTGATTGAGTATAACCCCTTAATGATCATTCATTGTTTGAAAGTTATTGCGGTTGTCAGCCAATCATCGGCACTGCATAATTCCTAATTTAGTTTACAAGAGCTTGGCTGACAAACATTGTTTTTTAAACTTAAACCTGTGCGATATCAATTCAAACACTTTGAATCATGAATCGTCCTCTCAAATTAACAAAACACATTTGCTGAAATCAAGCGTTGTCTCAAGATTGATTGAGGACTGGGACAATTCTGGGTTAACATACGGGTCCAGCTTCAAGCAGCCTTACCTAAAAATTGCTTTATTCCTGTCTTTAGAACCGCAGCAATTTCGATTAAAATACCAGCCTTGGTTTGGTATTCACGAGTTTTATGCCTATTTATTTAAAGTTTTAAGTAACTTTTACTTTTATTATCTACCTTTTGTTTTTCGGATAAATATTTACTATATATTCATTGACTTTCCAGTGAAGTACGTGAGAAACAACGTAAAGTCGCTTTAAAATTGGTGCGAATCTTATATATCCAAAAATAAGGAATATATACGCGTTTTTTTAATAACATTTACATATTTTCATACGTGATATATATTTTGTAGTGTCAACAACTAGAATGTATCCTATATCTGCAACCATTCAACGATTAAAATAACAAAGTGACACTATATTTTCATTCAGTTAGTGGTTGTGCTTTGCATTTAAGTGTCAACACATACATATCTGAAATTTAGAAAGCTGGAAGAAACTTGTAGGGAGAATTATAGTCCCTCCATAGAACTTTTCAGTAGCAGGTAGATGGTACCAAAGAAATAGAAACATATTTAAAGCAACAATGGAGGGGTAGTTCTTTACAAGCTTGTTACATAAAAAGAAAAGGACACCCTAAGCCCTCGAGTAATACAGTCTTCAAGGTGTGTAGCAGAATAGAAGAAAATGGAAGTCCATTCAAAACGGCAATTCAACAGAAAGCAGTGTTATATGTATAGAGCAGTGTGCGATTTTCTGTCTCTTTCTCTTTATTTTCTTGCATCGGAGGTATTATAACTTTGGGCCTGGTTCCTTTCAGGCCCTTTAAATTTTAAATGCCCAGCGCACGTCGGTAGTTTAAAAAGATTCTGCTAAGGGACAGAAAGAGCGTGAGCAAAAGAGAGGGGAAGAGGAAGAAGAACTTGGGTTTTTAAAGGGAACTTCGTGTGCGTGCAGATGCGTACCACCATCAGTTTCCTTAGACCTCCACCGGATGAAGGGAGAACTCTGAATCTGCTACATCTGAAAGGAGCAATAGGAAATGAAAACAATCCAACGCAGCATCAACATGTAGCTTAGTAAAACTTTATGTCTATACTGAAACAATTATATTGGAGGGAATTTCGAATCTAATCATAATATATTGAAAATTTAGACATAACATTTTTTAGTGATATTAATCAGTTTTCTCATTTAGCTATTTCCGTATTTTTATTTCTTTCATCTATATTGAAGATCACGAAATAGATTCAATTTCACGAACAACTGATAAAAAAATGATTCAAAATAAATTTTGATATATGTATGTTTGTTATTATTTATGAATACTGGTAAATAATTCAGCATAATTTTGTTAAAAACGTAGAGTTGAAAATAAGAAAAGGGATAGAACGCCTAGACTGAACCAGTCTTTTATTGAAAAAACAGTTCCCATTCCAGCTTCATCTATGATAAATTTTCGAATTAGTTACAATAATGTATTTGGAAGTAAAGGGTAATAGCAGTTTACGCATTATGTATCCTACAACGGTGCTTTATTCGTGCAGTGTGTGCTTTTGTTGCTTTATTTTCGTGACCTCAACTCCTTCCAGCTAAAGTCAAACAAAACTAAATTACTTATCCTTGATCATTGAAAGATTTTGTATGCTGTTTAATTTTATTCGGTTGCTTTTCACATCTCCAATAACACCCTTCGGAATAGTTACAAAGCTTAATTACTACCAGTTACTTTTTCGGTTTCATTTCTTTATGTATAAACAATAATACGTGAAAAATGGGGGTAATGGTTTAAGGAGATTTATTATTTTTTTTTACAATGTTTCTACTTTCCACTTATCGTGATTCTGATATGATTTTCGAAGGTTCTTTTTTTATTTCATTAACTTTTTTTATGCTTTTGATATTATCTTTTTTAGATTACAGATTAGAAACTAAGACGGTTATCCTGTTGTTAAATTATTACTTATAACGGTATTGTCACATACTATTCATTCCTTGTATATATGAATACGGGCTGTAATGAAAATCAAGTTCCTTCCAAAGTTTGTTTTTATTACCCTTAAGTAAATCCCCGGATATCCAGGTACCCACCATTAAAACTACAAGTTTTACCTGTAATTTTTAAATAAATGTATCAATAAATAATTAATATATCTACAAGGGTGATTTAATAAACAAAAGTGATTGTTTATACATAGAAGAATTCGCCAGATTTGCACCCATGTACCCTGAGTGTTAAGGTACCCAGGTATTAGTGTAATTTAGTAACATCTATTTTTGATCACCGAGTTGTTTTTTGTCTGGCTGTTCGGCTGATTTGGCCTTAGTATTTAACAATAAGTTGAATACTACGTTGTATTTTAGTGAAGTTTTTTCATGCAGCCCACCTAAAAGTCTATTTCACTGTATAATTATTTTTTCTGTATTGTAATTTCTATTTTCGCGCTTCAGGGGACTTGTCCCAGAGCGTTAAATAAATAACTCTAAGTCTGACTCTAAAAAGTGCAACTTTTAATGGTGATTGTTATCTTATGTTTGAGATAGTAGCTTTCAAATTTAACAGGGGTGTAAATACCATTGTTGATAACGTATTACTGTGATTACTTCACATTTTTATGGAGATTTACATTTATATAAAAAATAATCCCCAAAGTGTAGGAATTGGTGCGTCTTTATGAGTACATATATATTTCTAAGACGTAATAATTCCAACGTATAAAATTAGCTTTTTAAGCAAACCTTTATTCATAAGATAATTTATTGAGTTACCTTATTAAAGGGATGCTTATTTCACATGTGCATAGAAATTTAATGTAAGACCTCGTTTAAAAAAGTAATAATTGATTAGTGTTATAAACAGAGTTTCATATGAGCGAGGCCAGTTTAGCACGTTACGTCCATAATTAAGATATTATATGCTAAATCTCATACTGTCTTATTTTTAAGACAAGTAGTTTCTGTGTGCTGCTCACGTTTTGTGATTATTATTAATAGATTAATCTTAACTTACATTCATAAAGTATGGTTACGTCTAATTGTTTTGTTACGGAAAAGCGTTGATTTAATTATACTTATAACGACTGTTTATGTGATTGTGAGTTAAATGAAACATTTGAAGAGAAAGAGGCAGCTACTGTTTGAGCCATTAATCATGGAGTAATTAACGTTCTTTAATTAAAACATCAGGATAATGAGAATATCTTGATTTCATTTCTAAAAAATCATTTTATGATTTAATTGATTTGTTTAAAGATAATAGGCAGATGCAAAGATTGAAGAAAGTTTGAAAAAATAATTTTCTGTTACTGCTTTTTGACTGCATATTACAACAGGTTTCAAGATAAAAAGTAACATCATTATAAAACTAACATAAAGACGGAAAATAGTAATTGTGTGTATTTAAAAAAAAAACAAGGAGTTAAAAAATAAATTGTATAAAAATCAATTCTAGAAAAATCTAGAATACAAAGGAATTATTTCGGATAATGTAAACTTTTATCAAAATTTCTGTAATTTATACCGATGCACCCGTTCACTTGACAGTTTTAGAGGTACTCTTGCATTACACATTTACATAATCTTTTGTCGATAAATTTCTTGCGGAAAATTATATTGAATTTAGCAATTATCCCAAAACATTATATTTCTCTTGAAATATGTTTCATTTTTTATGTGAAAAAGATATATTGTCAAGTATAATTATACTTTTATTATTAACCAGAATGATGTTACATTTTTTATATATTTATTTATTTATTTATTTATGTAACATTACATGCCCTTGAAAAGTTATGGGGCGAAATATAGATAAAGATAGGTGTACATATGATACATGAAACTAATAGTAATGAATTAGCGACAGAATTGACAATAAGTAGAATGTAGAACAGTAGAATTACAGTAACCAGTATGAGAAGAGTGTAAAGAAAGTAAAGAAGTCATGAAGCAAAGAGGCGGAAAGCCAAAGCAAGGATTAGTCCAGTAGATGATATAGAAGAGAAGCAGTTGAGGAATGATTAGGTTGCAACCATAGAAAAAGAAAAGAAAGTTGAAGTAAAAAGTAAGTAAGTATATCTAATGTGTCTTATCACTTTTAATATGTTTTTTTATTTCAGCATGTAACGTTGCTACGATTATTGGTGCTATTGGCAACATTATGATGTACACTTTAAATGTTAGCACTCTTGATAGAACATAAAAACATTCCAGTGCAGCAGTGATTTTTATTATAAATTATTTGCATAAAAAGTAATTATATTATATTATACGAACGGTATTATACGTGGAATCTCTGGTTTAACCCTCCACAAACTTCATGGGGTTAAATTAACTCAAACAGTCTCAAAACTGTTGTATTAGGTTGTCCGGAAAGTTCTTTTCGCGTTCGCCGCTCGGAGCCTTATCTCATTCTGCTTTCCGGACAACCTAACTTTCAAGAACTTTCCGGACAATCTAATACTTTAACAAACTTTCAATTATGGTTAAAGAAACTATAAATTCTGTAAGTAAATGGGTATGATATATTAAACCATAGCGAAATATTTATGACAACTAAAAAAAATATAGCCTACTATTTTACCATATGTATGGTACCAACCATTGTATTGTCACTTTTACCATTACATAGATAAATATACTATAAACCATGTTGTGCGAAACTATACAACCTTAGCTTTACTCGCCTAGTCCATTTTACCATATTTTTTCCTCAGTGTAGGTATATTTGGCTATGAGTAAAGCAATCTGTATGTAGAAAAAACTTCTTGACAACAGTAGATTTTATGTTAAAGTATTTTTGTCAAGTTTTCTCGTTTGGTAATCAAGTTAGGATTGTCCAGAAATTTTCAAGGTCTCTCGGCTTAGACATAATTTAAATAATCCTTGCAGATACTGATTATCTTCATGGTCCTCGTCATTCGATAAGAGGCGTAAATATTTTTAGTGCCCATGAAAATTAATGAATTCAAAAATGTTCCGCAGGATGTGATAATGCTATTTGGCTTTGTAAAGTTATTGTTAAAAAATTGAGTACTTTGCATGAGATTCTGAAGCCATTGTACACAATTTAATCAATATTTTTCAAAAAATTTCTCTTTTCTTTCCATAAAAATTTCAAAGTATTGCGATGATAAAACAGAATGCTCCCAAAATAATCGAGATAATCACAAAAAAGCCCCTCGATAAAAGTTTTCAAATTCAAAAGTTTTAAAACACCCTTATTTTTTCACAATTGTTTAGGAATTTATAAACTGATCATTCACATTTCTTCCGAGAAAGAAATTATATAATCATAATACAATTTATGATACAGACCAATTTGTTTAAAACTACTTATTACAGATACTGTACATTTGTACAAACATAATATTACTTATAATGACGTCTTTTTAAACACACTGAGCTGTATTCACAGTACAATGAAATTAATTCCGAAAATAAAGCTTACAAATCATTTCTCTGTAACAATGTAATCTAATCGTTAGTAAAAATGATAGTTCCCAACTTCGTCATTAAAAGCTTTTGAATTCGAAAGTTTCTGAAACATCTGTATTTTTTCACATTTTTTTAAAAATTTGTATACTCATCATTCAGATTTCTTCCGAGAAATAATATAATTTATAATAAACGGCAATTTATTTAAGACTACTTGCTGCAAATAATGGACGTTTATAAAAACATAATATTGACGTCTTTTTAAATAGATTCTGATCTGTTTTCACAGCACCAGGAAGCTAATTTCGGAAATAAAGCTTATAAATCGTTTCTCTGTATTGATGTAATCTAATCGTTAGTAAAAATGATAGTTCCCAAAACACGAAGCAGAACGCGTGACTACAAATGTGACTGAATGCGTAAAAAAAGAAGAAGTGTAATATAATGTTTTATTCATGCGATTCTTGTAATTAGATAAGGCCTCGTTAATTTTGTCGTTATATTATTTGCTTTTTTCTTATATTTTGGATGTTTACCATTTTTCTACTGAAAACTTTTCAACGTATTAATGAAGGTTACGTGGTGTATTGTGTTTCCCGCATTATTTACACATTTATACTAGTACAACAGTCACGTTCGGACATACTACTTCCTGTGAAGCGCATACAACGTAACACGAATGCAAATGTAACTATGGTGCTGTGAATTTTTACACCAATTTCAAGTACTTTTTCTTTACAATTATCTTTCTATATGTAAAATGTGTCTGTTTATCAAATATATCATGCATTTTGAGTTCGTTTAGCACTGCATTCAGGTTACGGAACGCAGGAAAAAGTTAAATGTAGGAAAACAAAAACGTAAAAAATACAGATTCATAGGTCAAGATTTAAAATTAATAGTATCCTTTGTTTATGTATCCACTTCTTCCTTTTATCCACAAAAATCAAATAAACAACGTTTAATTACTTTTTTTTTTTAAACTAAATTTAGTTTATAAGAAAATTTTCGAATTGTATCATTGTCATTACTTTATCTCGTCAGTAATCAGCCTAATCTGCTTACTCGTAAGAAAGATCACCAGCAGTGGACAGTTCATCCAGAAGAGTTATGTGAAATAATGGAGGATTATGACACAATTCCTATAAAGTTAACATATATCTTTTATCATTAATAAAAAAACAAGCTATTTTTATACTTTCGGAGCAAAAAATTTATGAATATCACTAACAATTTGTAGTATACAAGTTCTAGTGTGAAGTTTATTGAGTTGATACTGTGTAGTAAATTATTGAATTTTTTCCCTCTTTTAATAGGTTGTATTTAAAAATCTCTTCCACATACTTATGAGGAATTTTCTTTTCCCCTAATTTCATTTTTGCACATAGCATTGTCTCGAATATTATTGATGTATTTATTAGTACTGAAAGTAATAACTGTTTACTCATAAAGATTTTCGACCACCTTCGTTTATTGCACTGAATTTGAGTTATTGGGAGGGATTATCAGGGTTAAAAAAATTAAAATACACTGAAACAAAGATGGATGTAAAAATCGAAAAATTTGCTCTGCATTTAACTTTCTCGAATCGTTAATATTTCGAATATATAGTAAATCTTTCTGTATGATTAAATGTTTTTTAAAGAAATAGTATTAAAAATAGTGTACAATGGAAAGTGCTATAGACAGGTAGTGGTGAAAGAATAAATTCAAAATAATTACAATACTTTCATTACAATTAGAACTGTCGGATTTATGTTCTGGTATTAAGACAAGTATCACATTTATTACAATTAGCAGTCTTAATACTTTGTCATATTGCAGCAAATTATTGCGAGATCACACGATAGTCAGGAGATATGCTTGAAGAAAAAATATGACGCTAACCACAATTAATAACAAGTAAAATTTTAAATGATATTTATTTTTCTGTTTTGGCATATTCTTATAATTTTTATAAGTATTGTATTTGTTCATTACCGGGAAAAGTGACTCGACGCCAACTTTAGGGTTGACCGGTGGATCCATTACGTTTTCAAAACCCTGTACATGATTGCTACTTTCATTAGCATTAGAATGTCAATGTAAATAAACAGTAAATAAATTACTTACGAAACATAAACATTAAATATGTAATAAATATCAAAACAATATATTTTGATTTAATATTTATTAGATATTTATACTATTCATAGCTCAATAAAACTTCGTTACGTGAGTATTCACAAATGCAATGAGTGCCTGAAGGTTACTAAAGCTACGAATAGAGAATACGACTCTATAAAAAAATCTGCACAGTATTTCTTCGAAATGCGAATTTTATTTCAAAATATAAGCGTAAAATTAGTACATACAACGGGCGAAAGTTAGTACATTTGGCAGAATTACAAAGATTGACTTGACCCCATTTCCTTGTCCTTATTATATGTTATATCCATTTGTGACTAACATTATATATGTAAGCATTCCGTCTACACCTATCTATTCCTGCAAATGAACTTTGGAAGGTAAATCTATCGCAGATTAGAGCGAGTCATAAAACAATGGTTGACCGCCTCTGAATTTCTGGAATTCGTTATTTTTGATACGATAAAATTTCAAACGATCGAGTTACATAAGTCTTCATGCGAATGCCATATCTAATCCACCGATATGCCATGATGTATAGTAAAACGTCACATTCGATTTATTTCATTTTCCTCTCTAACTTAATCATTTTATGACGTACCATATTTTAAGAAGAGCAAAGCGTTTGCTTTTAAAATGTTCAACGTACTTTCATATAAATTAATTACTTATTTGGCAGTTCTTCTTTTGCAACATAAATTGTCAAAAGTTTAAAAAACACAAGCAAATTTAAAATGGATTTCTTACAACGCAACGTTTTCAGGCGACCATCTGTGACATTAACGAAACATTATCGGGTCGTTAAGGTAAAGCATTGTATGGCACATGTTTTTTCGAACCTGTAGCTTTGGCGCTAAAGAATAAAAACGGAAAAAATGTAAATTTTCTGGGGTTGATTTTAATCCCCGATACAAACATTTCATCACTGAAACGAACCACGAAAATTGTGATCGTTTATTGTGCAGGTTAGTTGTTTGATTATACTTACAACCTCTAATCGTTTCCTTGCAAACATGGAATACATTTTGGGATATGCACAATTGTTTTTGCCAATTTTGCGTTCGCAGTGTCGAAATGTTTACAATTTTGTTTGGAAACATCTAACCACTTCCTCATCGAGTGCCCAATCTTAAAGAGATACCGACGAAAGTGGCTGAACAGTAGAATTTCATACAAGGAGACTATTTATGAGGAAAGTATGGAAAATATAGTGGCCTTCTGCAGAGGGCTGGATAACACCTCAGAGAAATAACGTTGGGGGGGGGGGATACAATCATTAATAATAATAACAATAACTTCATTTTATACAATTTACTTTACGCGTAACTCACAAAACCCTAGTCATAATATCGCTTGGTTATGTTGTGTCTCATTCAGAAATTCTAATGTTTCGATTAAAAGTGTCAGTAACAATCTCAGCCGCGACATCGAGACAATAGAAATCGCGCGACAATATATATGTATATCGGACTTTCACTTTTCTCCGGAAAAATATTTAACATTAATTTAGTTGTTAGTTGCGGTCTTTTATTTTTATCTTTTCAAAAAAATTCACGAACATGTGGTTATTCTCCCTTATATATATCAAGGTCGTATATGCCATTAGTATGGTTAATCACCTGTCACATTTCAAGGGATGAACCCTCCTTTCGGATAGCCTTGGTACGATCACTGTGTATAAATAAGTTACGAAATTTCGATCATCCTCCACACATCTATAATTTTATTCCATTTGAAACGTTTAATTTAAATGAGTCGGAAATGACCCATCTGTCTGTCGGCGTGGTCAATGTGACTGATGTAAAACTTAATTTCTTCGTTGAATTGTAGAGTCGTAGATATTTATTTGAATTGTCGGTGCAGCTTCAAAAAAGTAGCGATAGGATAGGCAGTAAAAAAGTGAAAGGAATTTAATACAGTTCGAAGATTCATAAAAAAACACATTCTGCTTATATTCACAAATGGACACATGGTTCTCGTAGAAACTTGCAAAAATTACACTTGCTTATGCATCTCGGCATACACATGTGATACCCGCGGGTTCACAGACAGATTTCTTGGAACGACCTCACATCACGAATTGCGCTTTCTGCTTTTGTCAGAATGCTCAACGTTTTAATTGCTTGTTTCCCTGACTGAGTTTTTTTTCTTTAGTAGTACATCTAAATCGTTCGTATTTTCGCATAATGTAAAATGGAAACAAATTATATTAATTTTGACAATTTACTTTACGCATTAATTCAATTTAGTGTTCAGAAGATGGTAACGTATTAATTATCGAAACGTCGACACAAATATTCAAATAAATAACTTAAAAACCGAAAGAGTGAAGAAAAAATACATATTAACACTTTACTGGCCGCACGTCTACGCGGTCAAACGTCGCCAGGGGCCGGCAGTATTTGCATTTACATGGGATCGGCCTGAACAATTGTTCCGACCATCGCACACATGTTGTGCGATCGGCCAGTAAAGTGTTAATTTACTTTACTATTAACTGTAGTAGTCTACAGCATTTAGAAGGCTTTTAAAGACTGTTGACCAACGCGTCAAAATACATTTTTCAATAATCTATTGTGCAATCGAGAGCAACAAAAACTGTAAGAACAAGTAATTTCAAGTAAATAATTTTCCCTTTTCCTCTATCATACCTTTTACAATGGTACGGATCCATATGAAATGGATACGATAATTGGTTATCAACGCATAAAGATTTTTCTTCGTAATTTTAAAACATGTTATTGGAGACACAACTTGGAACGATCTGAAATCCAAGCAGTAGACTGTAAGATAAAATTGCCGTGAGTCGAATCTTATAACGGCAGTAACTTGAGCAATATTGGTTTTCGTTTTTAAAACAGTAACACCTTGTTTTTTGGAAAAAAGAAATCACAAAAGTATCCTGTTCTTCTCCGAAAAAATTTTGTAACAATTTGTGTGCATCGTATTTCAATTTATTAATAACAGTTCCCCATTGGCCTGCATTATTTTTAACGTACTAATAATTACATCGATTTAAGAGAGAAGAAGCTGTTTAAAAATGTACCAAGAGTCCAATTTTTCCAATATTCTTCCTACAAATGACGAATATTATTATATTGAACAAAAATTCGCAAAGTCATCACTTCTTTCCTATCAGATTATTCGTTATCCTGTCAGCGTCTTAGGCTGGAATGTCAATTCCCTATGACATTCATGAAGAAGTATCTGCAAATTCTTTTCTTATTTCTTCTAATGTTACTTTTTCACGTATTCTGGAGCTATAACTAATGTTATTGAGTTATTAACGCAAAAGAATTTTTTGATATCACAATATAACGTATTTACTAACTCGTAACTCATAAAGCGACTATTGTTAATAACACAACCCAAGATACAGAGGAGTCGTTTTGGACAAAGGTTGTCTTTGTTTATGTTTTCATATAGTATAAGAATCTTTAGTAAAGTGTAGGCATTTTCATTTAAGAAAAGTTGACCTTGAAATGACCTTGAAATTTGAGCAAAATCACTATCATACACCCCCCTGTCAAACTCAACAATTTTTATTCCGATACTTTTCACTGAAAACGCTTCGTTCAAAAAATATTCAGCTGTTTTTCTTTTCCAATGGGACATCCTGTATAGGTATTATATTTTCATAAAATAACCTATATTATTTGTTAAAATAACATTTAACAACTATCATACAATTTTTCGAAGGTGAACAACGCGATGGCTTTTACTCAATAACAATTTTTATCGCTGGGGAAAAGCCCCAGTGTTCCAAGTATGATATTTTGGTGAAGCGGGCTAGCCAAGGGTTACGATTCCTGTCGAAGATAAAATTATGGACATTTTTTTTAACAAATGATTTCGCGTAGTCTACTTTACTCCAAAACGCCCATTTAGTTTTAATTGTATAGACCTATTACAATTATAGTTTTAATTTTCTTGGTACTATTGTTACAAAACCATGATTGAACCTTTTTTTTGAAAATTTCTCCACATCTTTGAAAGAAAACATGAATATTCCGCACACAGATAAAATTAGTATTTCTACCATTTTCATTATTGATACGAATGATAAATTAATACAAACGCACTTATAGGGAAACAGTCGATTAATAATATGGAATAAGAGTTACAAATAAAATCCAGATACACTTTTCCCTAAATTCAAAATTGATTAAAATGTCGTAGGAATAGAGGTAAACTTACGCTTACGTATTTCTGATACAAAAGAGGTAAACGAAAACTAAATTGCTTCTATTGTAGTAATATTAATATATGATAAACTGTTTTAGTATTATTACACGGGCCCATACAGTAAGTGCGTAATGGATACATGTTTTTCTTACACGTGACTAGAATCCTAATCAGTATCAACGGTAATATCTTTCTTGGTTACTTTTTAAGTTTAATATCAATCTTATTTCGTGTTTAAAAAATATTCTGGTTTAATGAAAATGTATTAAACTGTATTAGGAAGTTAAATATTTACAGGTAAATAGTGAGTGATCATATATAACTAGAATAAAATTACATTATCGACTTCATTTGATAAGCTGAAGTTTACTTATAAAAACAAGAACAGGAAGATTGCATTTGTTGCATGGTATTTTTGAAGATCTCTAGCCGAATATAATAACGATTTTTTTAAAGACCAGTGCATGACGTGTTTTGACAGTTGTTTTATATTTTCAAAAACTAAGTAACTCTCGACAATGTCGCTGTTTCTTATGTTCAAAAGTATTATTAAACTTGTTACTGAAACTACAATGTTAAATTAATGGTAGTAATATTTTTATTTTATATATGTATAATATATTAATGCCCCTAAATTTTACGAGTGATAAATAAGGTTATCAGAGATAAATTTAATTTAAACATAAAACATTTATTTTTACTGAAACTTCAAAATCTCAGGCAAAGACTGTAAACATGAACTCATATTTTTTTAAGAAAATATATTTTTCATTATTTAATGAAAAAAGCAATACATCTTTTTAAATGATCGTGATTCAATTTTCATTATTACCACGAAAAGTACGAACAACACAGTGATAATATTATAGAAAATTCAAGTTGCCTTTATAATTTGGGAAGTAATATTGCCTTTTTTCTTAGATCTATCGCAAACTTACATCGGATTATTTAATAAAATAATACACGTTATTCACCATTTGGTAATTCCACAATATTGTTATAAAAATCGCAATTTTTAAATCTGTAAATGGTAATAGACAAAAAGCTATTTACATGCGAGATGTTGCCTTAAATGCATAAATGCTGAAATATTTCTCAACATGATGCTTATAAAATTAACACGTATCTATCGTGAAAGCTGATATGACGTTAACGTATTGACGTATTAAGTACAAGAACTGTAGAAATTTAAAGTGAGTATTTGTCCATACTCGGATGATTAGAGGTCTGAGTAATGTGTAGCTCACGAAAAAAGATAAAAAATACTTCGAGTTCTACAGTAAAAGTTCATGGACCTTTCAGTTATTTGAAGTACGATAGAGATAAAGCGGTGTTTCTGTTGTCATGAAATGTCAGTCAAGAACGAGAGCAAGGATATCTTATTGGTTCGCCATCGTATGAAATAAGCTTTGATGATAGACTTGCATTTTCAACATTCCATTGTTAGTGTTTGTCACGATGCTATTTCGTCTAATGAAGCAATGCGTGTAATAATTGAATTAATACAGCTTTTATTACTAATGAACAGTACACTCATTGTTATAAGCCTTTTACATATTTCAATCATCTATTCTTTTGTGCATTAAATGATAACCTTCTTTTCAAGAATGTATTATATGATTCAGATTATGCCTCATACATATATGTTGTGTCATTTAACGCCCGACGAAATCTTCGTAAAGTTGTCATTGAGAGCTTAAGTGAATTCCAGAGTAATGGAGCTAAAAGTACACAAGATTGTAGGAAAATTTATTGCTAATTACATCAGAAGGAAAAACCATCAAGAATAATAGTATGTATACTGGTAGCAACGTTATTGCAATCTTCAGACAAATTACTCTCGGTTAATTGTTATTCTAGCTTTAAAAACTTCAATGTCTTTTGCACTTACGCTGCAAAGTCTACGATAATTATTAAATAACGATTTTTTGCAATAGACACTGCTCTAATGCAACACTCAGTCGTATAGCTTTTACACACGTTAAAATATAAGGTTCTAGATCTAGCGGTGCAACAAAAAATGTCCTTATCAATGTGAAAGAGTTCACGAGGTGATGCAAAAGTATCTGCCAAGTGAAGACGACAGTTTTTTTATTTACAAAACTGTAATCGTGTTTTCCATTACATTTCAAAATTCACATAATGCAAGTAGTGTTTGGATATATTCAATGTTTACCATCTGTTTATCACTTCTTCCGTCCAAGTAAAAGCCTGACATAAACAATTTCACACGTCAATCTAATTAAGCCAATTAGAGGAAGATTCATATGAAAACGAAATTATGTTACTACACTACTTCAGAAATATAAATAACGTTTTAATAAATCTTTGATTTAGATTTAGATTATCAGTGTAGCTTTAGTATCGACGTGTAGTAATGCACTACAAGCAATGAAAAATGATTTGGAAATATTTTAAATCTTCACAATGAGAATTTTAACCTTTAATAATTCAAGTTTGAAATAGTAACATATTAATTGTAAGTAAATAGTGAAATGTACTTTTTCTTTTGGACGATACAATATTTCGTTTGTAATTTATGTTGTCCAAAGTATATAAATTGTGTACATTCATAATCAATATTCGCAATAAAAAATATCAAATACCATGACTAAATATTACCTCTTATCGCTTACGTCAGTTAAGATTTGTCGAACATTCTACGCAATACTCTTTTCTCTATCGGGGTAGTTACAAACCTAATTCTATTCACCCAGCGTATATAAATGCTTCCAGGCATTCGAAATTATGTTCTTCTAACAATTAATGACTTATCAATATTATTTATTAAATCATTTGATATATATATGATTCAAATTCCTATTCTCATTTTTATCTTTTTTGCTTTTTTTTGTTTATGTTTAGCAGTTATGTTTTATCTTTGCCATTATGATTTGCCATTTTATCTTCATGTTTGACTTTAATCTTAACCTGTCATCTGTCCTGTGACTATCCCTGTTTGTACCTTTAACATTCACCTTTGACTTTCATCTCTATACCTTTCATTTGTACCTATCATTTTCTGCTGTTATATTTATCGTTATCTTTAATCTTTATCTAAAAGTTTTATACTCGAGGTCCCAGAGTAATTAGAAATCGGTAACTTTTGCAATCTTACATTGGTCATAGGAATACATATTTTCTTTAATTGAGCAGTAGAATCATATAAGTATGTGGAATGCTCCAATTTTGTTAATATTCTTACGCAGAAGGTCGATATCATATCTATAACCTGCTTTTCAATGACATATTTATGCAAAACAATGTCCTTAATTATTATCAATCACGAATGAAGCGAAACAAATTTTATTGCTGGGTTTTATTACATATATACTAAGAAAATTGTTGTTAGCGATTCTAACTGTTGAAGCATAAAACAATATTTAAAATATTCATTACTATATTTCTTTTACTAAAATTAGAGATACGTATAACGTGGTAGATTTTAGCCCTTTAACGCCCAAATGAAAACTTTTGTTCCACGGTTTTCAGCTCTAGTTTCGTCCAGGAAAGAAGGCTGGAAAAAATCTCGCGAGTGGGTATCACTCTCAGTGGTTTAAGAATGGAACTTTTCGATGCTGTAATGCAAATTGGCTAAAAATCAAACCCAAAAAAGATATAGGCGATTTTACTTGGAAGAATTGAAAAATTTTTATTTTTTCTTGCTTAAATCCGTTGTTTTGGATTGGAAAGACCTCCATAGAACCTCTGGAAACCATAAATATCGCGTTAAAAATGCTTATGATGGTGAACCCAAAATGACGGTTGAAAGATCAAAATTTTTTTGACATCCTAATTAGGCGATAGAATCGATGGGATAGAGTATACGCCCTGGAGTTTTTTACTTCTGAGAGTGAGATTATGCACCTACGAATTACATATATATTCATAAATATATGAAAATTCAACATGGCGGGTACAACGTTGTCTCGATTCGCTAAAATTCGAACTTTTCCTCAAAATTGGTATTCTAAACGAGTTGCTTGATAAGTAATTCAATGCATTTTGACACACACGCACACGCTCACAAGTGCATACACACACGCAGGCACGAGCTCACGCAGTCTTTTTTATTCTTTTTCTTTCAACTTTAATATTTTAAATATTTTTAACAATAATTTTCAACAATAATGTATACAATTTTTTTTCTACTATTTCACCCTTTTGAGATTATCTGAAGTAATAGGAAAAAAATTGTACACATTATTGTTAAAAATTATTGTTAACGATATTTAAAAAATATTAAAATTGAAAAAAAAAGAATAAAAAAGACTGTGTGAACTTGCGCGTGTGTGTGTGTATATGTCAAAATGCATTGAATTACTTATCCAGCAACTCGTTTAGAATACCAATTTTGAGGGAAAATTCGAATTTTGGCGAATCGGGACAACGTAGTGGCCCGCTATGTTGAATTTTCATATATTTATGAATATATATAAATCGTGGGTGCATAATCTCACTCTCAGATGTAAAAAAACTCCAGGAGGTATACTCTGTTCCATCGATTCTATCGCCTAATTAGGGTGTCAACAAAATTTTAATCTTTCAACCACCATTGTGGGTTCGCCATCTTGAATTTTCAAAAAATAAACTATACTGTCTGAAAGCTTAAGCATATTTGACGCGTTACTATGGTTTCCAGAGGTTCTGTGGAGATCTTTTCAGTCCCAAACAACGGATTTAAGCAAGAAAAAATAACAAAAGTTTTGATTTTTCCAAGTAAAATCGCCTGTATCTTTTTTGGTTTTGATTCTTAGCCAATTTGCGTTACAGCATCGAAGAGTGCGATTCTTAAACCACTAAAAGTGATACTCGCGAAATTTTTCCCTCCCCTCTTTCCTGGACAAAACTAGTGCTGAAAACCGTGAAACAAAAGTGTCCATTTGGGCGTCAAAGGGTTAGTTGCTGCTAGTAAAATTTTGAATTGCCATTAAATTATTTTTGGTTGCGTACCGTAATCTAAAAATTGACATTCTTTAGTTACACCAAAAAGTTTATTCACGAAAATAACTTTAGAAATTTCTTTTTTATTAAAAAAAATTGATATATAACTGTGTTTTTAATTTTTTTATTTCAAGTACATCCAAGGAGTACATTGGTGATATCTTGTATATTAAATCCACTTTGATGACGATTAGTAATCAAGATGGAGAAATAATATGTGATCTTGAGGAATATGTGTATAATTACTATACATGAACGTAGGACTAATGGTATATATTTATGTGTATGTATATCCGTATATTATAGAAAAAAATGTATTTGAATTGCATCGCTGTAAATTGTACATATCATCAATTTACAAAATTCCTTAACATTTGGAGTAAAGTAATAAAAGAAATGAGAAGGTTAAATGCTAATTTTGAAAAGTTCGTGATGGGTTACCATGCGAAACGGAACATTTACATGTAATTGTTTTCCGCGAAACCACCTACTCGCGCGACTAGTTGTTTTCGATAAAAGTAATTGTAGGTTTGCCCACGCTAATGCTCTTCACAAATATCTACCATTGTCAGTGAATTTATATACTTGCATAAAAACATACGTTGTATGTTTTACTTGCTTATGGATTTGTATATCCACTCGATTCTTTATCCACTTACGGATACTTGCAAATTATAATAACTTATATAGCAAATAAATATCAAATAATTCTCAGTAAAGTATATCCACCAGCTTCAAAATATTTGATACATCGAATTAAAATTTAGAAATATTATCGACCTGGAAAAATTTGTATTTCAATCAAGGTATAATAGTATCTAGGAAAAAGATGATAAATTTACTGTGGATAGAAGCTGCCGACAAGTCGTTCTAGGAAGTAGGCGTAGGTATCTTTCGAGTCGTAGCAACACTGTACCAAACAAATACAACCTTTAGCCAGTAGTAAGACTTTGTGAAACTTTATTTTCGAAATTGGTATCAAAGTTGCCTGAACTCGAAAATTTGATATAAAAAAATAGATTCAACACGATCCTGCACGCTCTCCTCCAAATTTTCAACATCGTATTAATGTTTGTCACTTCCAATTTTAATATCTAAATTTCTGTTTATCGCTGGATTACGTATCGTACGATTTTTTCAAATTCTATTTCGTTAACTTTAATGGATGTACTGCTGGTTTCATTGCTTTAGAAATCTAACGATGCCCGAATTCTAATTCATGGCCGGTATTTACGCACCCTTGTTCGTGAATGACAGTTTTCATATCTGTTTTCACGTCTACCTCCGTCCATTTTACACGTTTTATCTATGAAATCACCACAATTGTAATACCATCGCGACTCACGCAAGATTGAAATTGTCATTTATACCCTCGACTAATGACATTTGCGGTTATAATGGAACTAAATAATTGAAATCTACGAGGCAGCTGGAAAATACAGATCGCGGTGAGTTAGTTGATATTCGTAGTTACTAGTCGCGCGAAAAAGATCGGACGCTAAATAACGACTAGCTAGAATTTTACGGGTTAACTGTTTGAGTCCCAGGGGGTATTGAAAAAACACTGTCGAAGGGTCCCGCACAGCGCAACCGCGCTTTACTTGTCCATAGCGCTCGAAATGTGCTGGGTTTTTTCGAAAAAAAATCTGAACAGTACTATCTCGCTGTTCGGGACTCAAAAGGTTAAGAAAAACTTTTACATGGCAACTTAGTGCCTGACTGTCCATACTATGTGGAAACATTAGCCTGGCAAACCATGTTAAGTTACAGTTAATGACTATCCAATATCATCATGTCTAAACAGTATTCCTATGTCCCCAGCTAGCGACGAGTTAACTTATCTTGCGGACGCTATCGTCGCGAATAAGGCTTAGATACAGCTAACAACTAGCCATAATCTAGGCATTATTGGATAAATTCTATCTGGGTAATCATAATGTATCCACAAAAGAAAGTCATGTTATAGAGAATCCAATTTTCAAGGAGAATGACTGGTAAAAGTATGATTCGATCAAAAGTACGAGTAATTAGTCTTCTGAGCATAGTCATAATCTTTTTCTATGTAATGCAACTATTGCATGTTTTTCTTTCATCATGCCTGACTACAGCAATCATCCGCTTACTAGAACCATACACGATGAGAGAGGACGCTTGTTGCTTTGTTTAAACCTTAAAGCTCCTGCTGAGAGAAAACTGAATGGATTTTCGACAGACTAGTTTAGTCATATTTAAAGTATTTATCGCGTATTGGAACATTCAATAACATTTACTACAGCTCTAACAGTATTGGCACAAGGAGTAAAAGTTGAAAGAAACCTAAACAACTTTTCAAAAATTATATATCTCAAGAAGAGCGTGTGTAAAAAAATTATTGAGTAATTTATTTGTATGTACATATTTACAAAAATCAAATAATACGACAACGAAAGCAATTTTCTTCTTTCCGTACAGTTAATGTACAATAAACTAAATTGGGAGAATCTATAAGTAGTTAATTTCTTTTAATATTCCATGAAATTATAATAAAAAATTGTAACATATGGCAATTCCTAACATATGATAAGAGGAAGCTTCTTATCACTGTGACAAAAAGGGTGATATTCTCGGTATGAGAGTGCGCGATACCTTAAAAATGTTTAAGTGAACTTCCACTTCAACGATTATTCTAAGTGTGTAGAGTTTTACATTTACATATTGTAGATAATTACCAATAATCATGACCTAGTCACTTTCCTGCGTTCGAAGATCACGTCAAGTTCCTGATACGTTTCTGTTGAATCATGTTCATAAACTATTTAATTAGTTTCTTTAGCATCTGTTTACTTTGTAAGAGTAACCTTTTAATTGCAAAAGTGGAAAATACAGTGGACAACTCGTGGCGAGTTACTTTCTGATGCTACTATCTAAAAGCATATCCCAAAAGAAGTCAAATGTTACCATCATGATTGACTTATTCGCTTGCGCAGAAAGTCTTCCATGTGCACTTCAATTTCTATACATTCTTAGAATCGTGAGCTTATCGCTAACTTTAGGTTCTCCTGGAATTATTCGACAAACACTCTGAATTCGGTTGAATAATTTATCCGCGAAGAGTAAACTATATAGATATACTTCCTATACCTTGTACAAACGTTCAGAGAAATAAAACCAGATGGGATATAAATGTGAGGCAATTTTTAGTTGACTTAGGGGAATTGCGCTGGGCAAAACGGCATATTAAGGGTTTGTTGGCTAGGGTTCATTTTGCCCAGATATGTTTTGGTAGCAAAACCCTAGCAAAATCCTTAATATGCCGTTTTGCCCAGATATGTTTTGGGCGCAATTCCCCTAATCATGAAGATAGTTGGAATAGCAACAAATGATGTGAGAATTCTCTTATGTAAGCAATAACGTCTGAAGAGGCAGAGACAGGATATAGAAATATGTTAACACCATGTCTTCGTGTGGCTTCCAAATCACCACAGCATATCTTGTTCTTAGGTTGCGAATCAAGAGGGGACCTTTAGACATGCAGGTTAACTACAAATACGAAGTAAGTAGTGGTGGATCGGAGATGGTCCCTCTAATCGAAAATTCAGCGTGAATCTGACAAACTCCCAGATTAGGAAGTACAAATCCAATCTAGACGTAAAATAGTTCTCCATTCGAAATTTCGGATATCCAAGTATAAATTGAGAAGATAATTTGGCATCATTGATTGCTAGAAGCTTATAAAGGGTAGGCATTTTGAAGTTTCCATTAGAGTACCTTTAAAGTATATAGCATTACGAGGGGGGCATCCGATGGTGACACCAAGTATTTTTTTATCACGGGAATCGATAGGAGAGAAAATTCTGCGTTCATATATGTAATTATATTATGGGATGAAATTTACCCCCGAAGATATTTTTGGGATTCATTAAGTTATTTAACTGTTTTAGTGCCAAGCGATGCGATTGCTCTTCTTCTGTTCCATGTCCAAAAATGCCAGCATTTTTGAAATAAGGAATGAAAAGAGCGCTATTGCGCCGTTTGGCAATTTTTTATTTGGAAACAAAAAAAGACCTCTGGCACTAAAACGGTTAAGTCGGAAATGCATCCGGTTAGACAAGATGGGATATAGACTCGACCAGCTAAGGCAAGATCGAAAGTGGATCGAGCCAGCTAAGGCAAGATTGTGCAAGAAGATATTCAACACATGATATTACCAAAAGTGGCTCCATTGATTTGTCGGCAATACCAAATCCGCCTCTAAAAATTCGTGAAGGTGCGTAAGATACATAGTGAAGAGTGTTGTCGCATTCCGTTCGAATTCTCTCCATCATATTTTCAAATCTGACTACCTAATCTTGACTAAGCTGGCCGGATCTTTTCTGGATCTTCCGATAGTTGTTTGGATTCACGCCCAAGCTTGCCTTACTTGACCGAATCTATGCCCGATTTTGCCTTAACTAGCCGGATGCATCTCCGACCTCAAAAAATTTAATTAACAATAAAAGCATCCTCAGGGGTGAATTTAACTCTATTACATAACTACCCATGTAAAAATTGACAATGGAGCAACGCTGTCCCAAGGTTGTTTTACGATGATCGAGCCTTGGCTATTAGGCTTGAGCCAGCACTGAAATGATAACATCAGTTCAAGACTCCACCGAAGATCAGTGTCAATTCTGCTTCAATGCTGGGCATATAAGAATGTGAGTCTGGTGTAATATCAAAAGAATTGTCAGCCATCTCTGGCCCAGTCTAAATGACAGGCTTGTCTGAGGTTCGGCAAGCAGATTTGGCTGACTCTTGGTGAACACGCCTGCCCCGATCTTAGACCGCAAGGTTGTGGCAGTATTCAAATGATAACATCGGCTACACCTTCCACCGATCGTAATTAACAATCATGTCGCAATGCTGGATAAGGTCACAGCTTTGGCATGATCTACAAACTATTGTATACCAATAGTCTAGACAATCTAATTAATTGAAAGGCCAACGGCTTGCGAATGTCGGGCTAGTGCTGGACCAATCTTGGGCCATTGCTGAGCCAGTCTCCTCCCAGTATTAGAACGAGATTGGGTCAGTAGTTGTTCAATTTTGGACCAGTGCTGAGCCAATGTTGGGCCAATCTTGAAGATTAAAAAAATAAAAATAATTCGTTGCTTTATTATTATTATCTTCCTCAGTTGATTCGACTATTTCCATTTTTATTTACAAAAAAGTTGTCACGATTTATGTGTTTGTTATAATACCACATTTTCTTCATCATTATTGTTATGAATTTGAATCTGGAACACTAAATTGATTTAAGATATATTCCAGCTTACGATCAAGCTTACATATAAATTGTGTATCACTTGCGAGAAACAAAACCATCTAGCGTTAGTTAGCCTTATTGTTAGCACAGTAGCCGGCTGTAAATACTGCAATGGTCTCTCGGGATCAAATAACGCCACCGGCGCACGTATCTCAAAATCCGCGTCCTTATTGTTATCTGCGTCCACAATTGCAAGTGCAATCCGGCTCCGACTGGCTCAAAGGGAGGGGATCCTTTCGTAGGGTCTCCGGGCAATTAATAAAAATAAGAATGGCACGAATTTAAGGAAAAAAAAAAAAACAATCCTAAAGGATAAGATATACTTTCAAGGCAGAAGAAACAATTGTAAGATCAGGGGTTTTGTTCTACTCTTAAAGGGTTATACGCACTTAGAAAACCGAAAAAAGGCGATTTTTCAAAAATTTTTCCTGGGGAGACATTTCAATTTATTAATTTCAAACTTTGTGTATATATTGTAGTAGTTTTTGACTACTTTCTCAATTTTTTTAGTATAATAATAATCATTCTGACAGCTGCTGCAGCCAATCTCCGGGAGCACCTCGAAAAAAACACGTTTTGCGGTGAGCACGATACCTCGGGACTGAGTTACTTGAAATAAAAAACCAAAAATTTTTCGTTAATATAATGTATTATCTCGTGTTTGATCGTTGGGTTTTGCAAAATACTAATTTTTCACAAAATGAAATATCAATTTTTCAGAAATATCAATTTTTCATAAGAATTTTTGACCGTAAAATGTTCATAAAATGAAAAATATTTGTCGTAGAGTCAAAATCAACGATCAATTACTAGATAATATATCTATAAAGCTTGTGTAAAAATTTAATATCGATCGGTTTAGCCGTTTTTGAGAAATCTTGCTCACCGCAAAAAGTGTTTTTTTTCGAGGTGCTCCCGGAGATTGGCTGCAGCGGCTGTCAGAATGATTATTTTTATACCAAAAAAAAGTGAGGAAGTAGTCAAACACTACTACAATATGTACACAAAGTTTGAAATTAATAAATTGAAATATCTCTCCAGGAAAAATTCTTGAAAAATCGCCTTTTAAGAGTGTATAACCCCTTAAGGGATAAACGCATCTTATCCACTTCATCAAGGATTCCATCATCACTTTAACAAAATTGAAGGCTAACACACACACATTTCGTGTTTCATAAAGTCATTCATAGATGATTAACGCAACCATATCACAAGTCTCTTTAAAAGTGTTTCTGCTAGATTACGCGGTGATATAAAGGTACTCCAAAATTTCTTCTACTTATCAACAGATTCCTCGCTATCCGGTGGTAGTGGCGTCTCGGTTGCTCCTATACGTCGCATCCACTCTCCTCTCCGGTCCGCTGGTGTGACGTCGTCCGACCGGCTGATCCGCTTCCCAGAAGATGGTTGTCAGAGCGGCCGATTAACAACTGCGTGCTTTAATTTCCCTTCTTGGCCTTCGGATACCCCTCAGGAACTCCTCTGGTCAAGGGGGTTGGTCCTCCACCCTTAAACCATGGGGATGAAGGAGCCCCTTTTTGATAGACTGGTTGTCCGGTCGTTTTTTCTTCGTTTATTCCAGCCTAGCTGGATTTTGAACACCACGATCACCAACTTTACGCGGCACTAACTTTCCAGTCTAATCGCGGTCTTTTCCGAAGTTTGGGACAGCTTCAACGGATTTTACAAGACAAGTAAGTGATTCCGATCTCAGATCGGAGCGAGTAATCGTACGAAAATTGACGTTAATGTTACCGCAAGCCTCGCCATCCAGATAATCAATCCTCAGGGTTTCGCAAATCCACTATATATAGATTTTGCGTAGCTTGGGGACTTTCCTTGCGGATTATTTCAGCGGATCACCTGAGCTGTCATCGCTCGTCAAAGGGGATTATCTTTTCGAATGTTCTGCAAATTTCTATTGCTTATTAATCCTCGCTGCCGTGCTCTAGCTTTTGTCTTCGTCCCCTCTCGACCCCCAGGACTCCCTCGCCAAGGCGGTCAGCTATTATAACCGGTTGCTAAGAACTTTCATCTAGATCTTAATTGTCTCGGTATTCTGGAACTTTCTTATTGTTCTAATGGGTATTGAGAGTGAGAGGACGATCTGGAAAAATCGCCTCGTTACAATACATACAATGCCAATATCGGTAGGTGTACTTGCTGGTGTTGCTTCAAAATGTGTTGCGATAGCTCGATCCTACTTAAGCCAGCATTCCGCAAAAGCTTCGACGGCATAGGGCCAATGTTGATTTAATATATTTCTTTACGCAGAATATGTTATTGAATGAAACAAAGCTAAAACAAGGCTCAAACAAAGTTTGAATGAGCTTGAATATTTTTCTTCAGCCAGGGCAGCCCCAAGCCTGTAGCAAAGTCGGGACAGTCTTCGTCCAATTCTTGGCAAAAAAGTGTCACTACTTAATTGCCAGCATTCGGCAAACGCTTCGACAGCATAGGGCCAGCGATGATTTTGTATAGATAGCTTTCTTTATTCAGAGTAGATTCTCTAACTGAAACACGGCTCAAACAAGGCTCAAACAAGGCTTGAACGAAGTTAAATATATTTCTTTTAGCCAAGGTAGCCCCAAGGCTGTAGCAAGGTCAGTCAAGACAGTCTTCGCCCAATTCTTGGGGAAGAAGTGTCACCATTTAACTGCCAGCGTTTGGTCTTTCCCTGCATCTTTGTCTACCAAAATTGACGTAACGTTCGTAACCGAGCCTCGATTGTCAGCATTGGCTAATCTGTAAATTTCTATATGGGTACGTGTTCAACTGCAGAATTTACTGCTCCATCGATTCCCGTGATGAAAAGTAGGGATTCCCGTTAAAAAAAAACAAGTTAACCTTGACATAACCTTGAAAGATAATTTCAAAGTGATACTGGGTATTACTATCGGACGTCCCCCTCTAAATACAGTAAGACCCCGCTTAACGCGGGGTCTTACGCTAATTAGGATTTCCCGAAATCGCGCACAACTTTGTTGCATTAATACTCGCATGCAGTCTCTCGATGCGTTTAATATTATTACAGTATAAACGTTTCGGTATAGTTTCAGTATTTTAATATTATTTCAGTATAAATGTTACAGTTTAGATGTTTTCAGCGTCACAGTTAATTTATCATCAGTCTTCAACTATATTGTGTTTATAGAGGTATAAATCAAATATTTTATTTTATTGTGATAAATACGGAAAATTTTAGTTTTTACAATGGCCGATTGCAAAATGATTCAAATTTTGATAGAAGTTCAAAGGCAAAACGAAGCGTCATTGATGCAATGTCTTGCTATCGACAACTGCTTGCCGAACGAAACAAGAATAGGCAAAGGACATTAGATGACTTCTTCACAAAAAAACCAAAATTTATCGAATGAGAAACAACCTTCTCCATCACAAACATAGCTTCTTTACTTAAAGCTTTATTGATTTAAATGAATGTTTTATGAATAACATGACACAAACGTATAAGTTCGTGAGATGTATTTAACACGTTGAACGCCAGTGACTCCCTAATCGTGCCACGTGGATCGTATGGTATACACTATTGCATTTATTATAACTGGCGCGGCTTAAACGGGAAGTTCAGTGTCGGTCACCGGTGATCGACATGGCACTTAACGTGTTAAAAATACTATCAGGAAAAATGCGTGCACCACAGTTAGAAAAAAATACAAGTAATTAAAAATAAAATCCTAGAAATAATTGAGAATAGTAAAGAAAAAACGTCGTTTTTCACTTTTATTTTGGCGGCTGCTTCGGATTAATGTAAGCAAACTCGTATTGTGTATAGGCTCGGCAGCGTCCAAGCGAAAGGGTTAAAGTAAAAATATAAAAAAATATTGTAAGAACCAAAGAAGTTCGTTTACATATTTATTTCAACAGATATTCGTTAAAATTAATTATTCACACGCAATTTTTCGGGCAAAACATATAATTTTAAATATCACGAAGATCTTTGGTCCGTAAACGTAAATTCGCTTTTATCCTGCATTATAATTTTTCGGTTTTTTCAATGCACATATACTTGAATTAGTTGTAAAACACAAAAATAGAAATTGGTAGATGAAATTTAAAAAATAAGTACAAATAAAATAATAACTAAATATGAATTATATAAGTATTTTATTATTATATAAGAATTTTAAAAAATGTAAGTAAAATAATTATATTATAATTAATGAAATAGAGAATATTAAAAATGTTTTAATTATAATTAAATTAGACAATAAAAATATAATTACTAAAATTTTAGCCAACAATAGCAGTTAAAAAAATATTAAAGTTTGTCGATAATATTGGTTAAACTATTCTTTAAATCAACTAATTCTATAATTTAAAGGATAGCATCACAATTTTAAAAAGATATTCACATAAATCTTTAAACTATAATTTTGTAAGAACAAAATTATTAATCGTAAAAATCATATGTATTTTACTAGATAATCTATCTAAGAAGCTGTAATCAAAATTTCAAGTTAATCGCATAGAAAGTTGCAAAACATATTCGGAGCGCTCGGAGACATCACCGAAAATAAGCTTGAAAAATGGTTTATAAAAGCTTGTCTCTTCAAAATAGTTTGTGAATATGATTTTTGAATAGTTTATGCATCATTCAAACCAAATAAAAAATGAAACAAATTGTGGGTAGTATAAACCCTTAAAGATTTCGATCCAAAATCTGTTGTCAATAAATTAAAAGTGACCAAATAAATACTGCGACAATTTGTTAAAAGGTATTTTTCGAAGTTCTGATGACGAACGTATATTATGACATTGAAACATTATGTTCAATTGACGATACCATTACAAAGAATTTTTAGTGAAGAATGACATCAAACGAATTACAGCAGAGATAAGAATATCCAAAAATATGTCCATTATCACAGGAGAAGCGTGCTTCAAAAAACGTAGATTAGAAAGAAGCGGTAACGTACGCTTCTTCAAAAGCACAGTTTACGTGGTTTATCATTATTTCCGATAGATGCCTTCAATTAATTTGTTATGCTACTCGATATAACTTGCTGCCAAGCGATAACGCGAGCAATAAATTTGAGATTATTTCTCTAAGCATGTATAATAAATTCCCTTTGCTACGTATATGTTTACATTCGCGTATATATGTATACATATATACTTATGTATACGTATGTAAATATATACACAACTATGTAAATGTTAAGCGTGTGACTTTATACATGGTGTTATCAAAGTAGTTTACATGCCGTTCCAGAATATACAGTACAGTAGGATGGGTTTTGAAATTCCATACGGCGGAAACTGCTAGAGATATGCTTCAGCCTTTGTGAGCTACCGGCAAATTGCATTTTAATCGAATTTTAATGAAACCTTTGTGATCAATATTCATTGAAATTTTATATGTTTGAAGATAAATGCTAAACAATTTTTTCATAAGAAAAACGCATAATATCAACTTTCATTATTTCATTTCGTTCACAAGCCAGTTGTAGCAGTTAGCTCAATTATATTTTATATTCTGCACGATTTATAAAAAATTTTGATTTCATGGATCTATTGGTTTCTCTTTTGGATGTAATATCCTAATGTAAGTAGAGCCATTGCCAGACTGGTGTACCAAAAGTTTCTGAGAAGCTATTCTAAAAGTATGTTTAACTTGTAGCCATCGAGAATTTCCAGAGTGGAATTCTTTTGACAGGGATTAGAGCTCATTACCTAAAAATATCTAAATAATCTATAGAAACGTAAGTTTCGTGCGAAAAACTGATCAATTTTTCGATTTCAACTAATTCTTAATCGAATACTTGACCTCATTTGAGCATTTGTAATGTTTTTAGGTACAAACATTGGTAGCAGCAAGTGATACGGAAATGGACAAATTCGCAATAAGAATGGTTTAGAGTTGTATTATATGGCAATTGTATTTGCAAATTTTCACTTTTACATGAGAAATCCAGTCAGCGTCCAAAAATTAATACAATGGAAAAATAAAATTAATTATCAAATCTTAAATATGTGTTTGTGAGTCCCAAAAGGTATATAACGAACAAGTTGAAATAATAAAGAATAAATTAATAAAAGATAATATATTACATTTTTATTTTATTTCAAATTACGTGTTATATATTTTAAAAACATTGATTTCATTATTATTTTGATGTCTACTTATTTCCGTAAAAAAGGAAATTTTGTAACATTTAATGTAAACTATTGCAAAATGTGTAACTGTTTGACAAATATAATCCCTTATTTATTATAAAGAATTATGTATTTATAATAAATATAAGTTAATGTAATAATGAAAAATGGACTATTCACAGTTTTAACACGTTCGAACTGAAACTTCTTTTTTTCAATTATGCCAGTTTGATTTATATATTTCCTTTATCTATTTTCTTCATGGAATTTGACTGGCAGTGCATATTGTCACAAACCAAGTTACAGCCAAGAACACCTGTAGAATTCAAGGTAATGTTTTTTATTTTCACCCAATTAAAAACATACAGTAGTACATTTTGTAGCTGTGCATGAATCTATTTTTCAGTGGTTATTTTAGAGTAGAGTGTCTTTATTTCCTAAATGTTCTCGAATGATAAACAGGTTTTTAATTAAAAAATCACTCAAAGATTCGCTTTAGAATTTTATGATCACTTTATATTCAATATTTCTACTCATGACATTGCATGTGATGTGACGAATTAATCTACTCGACAGCTGATGTCATACCGTAGTGGCTGCTCGTTGCGTTGCTTGTATCGTTCCTTCAAATCGCCCTTCAAACCCCATTCCTTTTCTCGCCACTTTTGTTGCGCCCTTCCATTTCATCTCCGTCACGAACGAAGTTACACCTCAAGTTTTGTAACGTAAAACGATTTTAAAAGTTTCACCTTAAAAATATGTTACTCTTTAAAATATGTAACATATGATTTACGTAAAATTTAAATGTATGTTCTCCTGTGTTATCGAAATTTGTAATTATAGAATACAACGATTGCCTACGGTACTTTTTTTGAATTCCGTCTAGAAGAGGTTTATGGATATAAGAAATTATTTTTACCCTCTTAGGTCTTTCCTATAAGGTCCTGGGTATTTCCCTAGGAAATTTAGGGATCGGCGACAAGGCCCGAGAGCAAGAAATTTGCTCTCTCGGATTTCATTAACAGTTAATATTTATTGTAACCGTTGTTCTTATTATGATTATTGCCGTTTATTCAGGTATTGGAAGTTTTGTTACTGTAAGCCTTTAATTTTTAATTTATTGGCCCTAATCTTTTCAGTAATAACTATTAGTTCGTTATTCTCCTTATGCGAAATAGCAATTTTAATATTTATTTTCCTCCATGTGGCTCCTTCTTTACACTTGAATTCCATAAAAAAATGATTAATAAAAAAATGAAAGAAATGGGTGTTAGTACAATTCTTACAATTAGTCATGAAAAAAGAAGGGTACCTACTTAATTTCCATTGTTTTTAATTATCGAATTTACCATTTTTTTCTAAAAGAAAATTGTGTTTTTTTAATTTATATTAATTGTATAGGGTTTTTGTGTCTTTATGACTTTTACTATCTGTCACATACCATGTAGCTACAGAAAATGCATTGTCTCCTTTTCCAACCTATCCTGGAAAACTCTCTTAGATCTTTTGCGGAGTTTATGGGCCTGTGCATTATAGAATTAAACTCTATATGTAAAAAAAGGTACTTCAACATTATACATGAACTATGCGTTGAAGTGAGACCGCGTTATATTGATATTTTAGACTAAAACATTTATTATAATTAATTGAATAAAGTGATAGAATGTGACAAGTGACAAGAGGTAAAACAAAATACACTTGTTTGGGAAAATCTTCTCGGTATATCACTGGTTTCCGTAGTAGCAATCCATTTTTTTAGGTTAACAGTTTCTTATCCTATATTACAGTAGGACGCGGAGAAACGAATGAGATATATTCCAAAAATTGTAACGAAGAATCAACATTCTTTGCAACCCTCGTTTATCAAAAATACGCATGATAAAGTTGTAAACATAATTTATTGTGTAAGCTCGTCAGTAACTCCTAGTTAAAGTTCGCGGAAATGGTCAGAGATATTGTGCGGCACTTTCTTTCCCTATTATCTCTAGTAGCAAAATATAGTGCTTCTCTACTATTACGTACATATATACGTTTACACTGTTCAACGGCGATAACACGTTCTGATGAAATGGAACTGCTTTGTTCAAACGATCTTTTCATTTTTATTGTTATAATTTTGGTTTCTTTCGTTACATAACAGAATAATTTGTAGGCTACAAGAAATTAATCTCTAAAGAAAACTGTCATTTGTAAAATAAATCTTTGTGAAATTCTTTTCACTTTTCTATAAAATAAAAGTAGCTTGTTAAAGGAAATAGAATAAAATATATTTTCTAAGCATCCCTAGTATTTTAGGTATACTCGCATTTTATACTTCATCACATAAATTGTGTATTATAAAAATTTAAACATTTAACTTCAATGTACCATATAAAAAATTCATTTCACGATTCGAGTTAAATATCCTACTATTTTTCATTACTCCTGCTTTAAATAAATACTTTATTATTTTTACAGTAATAACAGTAATTTTATTAAAAATGGATATATTATCTTTCCATCTACATTATTATAGCAACTCAAAGCGAAAAGAACATGTGCTAGAATTACAAGAAACGAATAATAAGTTTGGTTTGTAATAACATATATCGCTTTTCGTGATGTACAAGGAAATGTCCCAGACTTGGGGGAATACTTTTCATACAGTATAACGAATCATTGTGGTGTGTACGCTTCTTCTGCTGCATTTTTGAGCTGTATTGCTAATGGAGTCGTTGCTAATATTCATTATCTACTATCGCGTGATGCACCGTACATTCCGGTGAGAAAATATTCTCCAAGAATTTTCATTATTTTACCTGCACACATTAATTTCGACAATAATCCTAAATCGATGATAACTTTCTGTGGTAGTTTTTTAATTTCATTAATTTAATAATTTCTTATAAATTGGTTCAATGAATTAACAAGAGATATATTATTATAACATATGACGATTTGGACATTTCGGTCTTTTCAAATCATCACCTGCTAATACAACTTTTGTCAAATTATGAAATCAAGGAATATAAAATTGCATCATTTATTTGACAAACACAGAATAAATTTGAAATATTCCTTAAATTTACAAAAATTTGCTTTTTTCGGTTTTCTGAAGTTAGAATAATATTGGATATATGTGATTGACATTTATTTAAAATACATATTGTTTTCTTTACACATTATACCTTTACTTACTTTATGATTACATTGAACTACACAAATTTAATCTCCTTAATTTGTGGGAATAAGAGAGCAATTTACTTTATGATTTACATACCACAGCACATATCCTTTTATAATGGTTGATAATAATATAATACCTGTAAAGTTAAAAATTTTTTTTACATAACAATGCTCATCCCATTGCACATTTCATTTCTCCTATAGCATTTAATGACAAACATTGAAATTGGTAAATATATTATTTTCCCTTTGAATTTATGATGAACAATGGAAAAATTCATTGTGCGCTTAGCATGCAGAAAGTGAGAGAGCTATTTTGAATATGGCTCTATTATTTTGATGTCACAATAACGTCATATCTCTTTTTCCTAATTCCAGTAAAATGTTGAGTATTTTGCTAAAAAAAAGCACGAAATACTTTTTCATTTTTCAAAGAATAAGAAAGTATTCACTTATAATTAATGATGTGTTCCCAGTTATTGATCATTCATCACAAGGATTGATATACTTAACGAGTGATGAAGGCAGTTACGGAATAGAATTTTTCCTAAGACGGTTTTTATTTTCTGTATGAAGCATACACGTACACAGAAAAAGACCAACGTAATAGCGGGCGAGGTGAACGTGATGTGTCTAGCTTATAATTTATGATAGAATATTGCACTTGAAGATGACTCAGAGGAAACGAGTCGTAGCGTTGTGTGAAAAGTTGGAACTTTAGTGGAAGAAAGACTGCAATAAAGTAAATTGGAGAGAAAAAAAAAGGATCTCTCACTTTTATTAAACTTCAAGTCTGTCTATCCTTTAATATGTCAAGACAACATAACATAACGTGCACAGAAAAGAGTTTTTGGTTGTTAACCTGGTTTTTTTCGTAAAAGTAAATGGAATTCTATAATATTAGTTAATGGAATATTAGTTTTGTTACAAATGCCTCAGCATTTTCTCTCGAGTCTCTACAGTAAATCTGACAAAATTACTTGGTTCCGATAAGAAAAAAAATTAATATAGCATAGATATAGTTACAATTGAAAACCTTTCTCGTTTTTTGTAAAAAAGGCATCAAATATTTTCCTATCAGAGCAAAGTCGTTTCCTCGAGTTATTACAATGTGTTTATGGCAACTCCCTTCTTACTAGAGATAACAACTTTTTTGAAGCACATATTTCACTAATTTCAAACGATCTTTTTAGGGAGGAATTTATTTTACACTTCACATTTTCCATACTGCATTTTTAGATAATGTATAAACATGAATTCTTAAAAAAAAAAAGAAAAAGATATTTAGTACAAATAAGCTGTGATTTTATTAATATATTTCCTTTGTAATAAATGCTTTCTACAGTAATTTATTAAGAATGTATTGTTACTAAATAAATTTGTCTAGATTATCGTAATACTCGTACAAATTTGAAATTATATATGTCTTTAAAAGGTAAAAAATAAATAGGGTAGTTAGGCAGTAAATATTTTAAACGAATTATCAAAAATGTTAAAAGACTATATGTGTAACTTTGTTACTGATCTTTTCAAGCCCATCGGTAGATTAATATTTATAGATTATTATTAATATTATATTTTATAGATTAATGTTAATCTACGGATAGGCTTCAAAAAAGCAGTAACAAAGTTTCTACTTTTAAAGTTTCCATTGATTTGTTTGAAATATTTACTACTTAACTATCCTATTTAATCTTTACATTTTACTCTAATATATCATATGATATATTAAAATATTTTAAATTTGTACACGTATCATATTGACCTAAGCAAAGTTACTTAGTAACAATACATTGTTAATGAAGTGCTGTAGAAAGTATTCATTACAAAGGCAGTATATTAATAAAATCGCAACTTATTTTCAAATATTACGTAAAATTCGAATGCATGATATCGATACAATCTGAGATCATGCTACTACATAACAAACTAGTTTTGCGATTAATTATTCCTGCGATAAATTGCCTTTTCATTAAAATGTACACTTGGAAAGATTGTTACTACAAATAATTGGTTTCACGGGAAATTGTGGGTATATTAGTGATAATACCTTTTTTCCTTTTTATGTTCATGTGTGATCGTCATTTTACAGCTTCTTAACGTCATTCATGTATACCAATAAACTCAACATCCCTTGTTTCTGTATGTTTATCTGTTCAATGACACAGAAATTAGACAGTAAGATTTAGGTAACAAGTAATTACAAATTCAAAAGCGTGTTAAAGTTCGTCTTATAACACGGCTGACTAGCTACCAAAAAATAAAAGAGTGATATCGTCGAGAAGTTTACAAAGCGAAAATGACATCAATTATTATCGAACATGACATGTACACACGCAAATATATGTAATTACACTTAGTCTATAGCCAAACACAAATACATATTTGTGTTTGTGTGTGTTACGCAAAGTGGTGAGTGCGCGGGTGTGTTATTTTTGTATATGTTTGTCCACACATATATATGTACACATTCGTATGTAACGGTTGAAACAAAATCGGTTCAAAGAATTGTACGTTATGCTCAGCGATTCTCTATTATATTTAATGCAAACAAACGTGACTCACGCAATTTTCATAATACATTATTCATGGAGGTGTGTTCTACTGGGGAAAATACCTATATAGTATGTGAGGAGTCGAGGTTCCATGGAAAGATATGGTTACACGTAAATCATCTTCAGAATAACTTGGAAATATTTAACGTTCTGCTGAAAATGTGAAAAATTAGTTGAATAAATAATAATGCTAAATTGAAGTTGTTTTCAGTTTACAATATTTTGAGTTAGTTATGAGAAATTTTCAATAATATTACAAATTATCATACATCATATGATGCATAGATTTGGAAAGGTTCATATGAGACTTGAAGTCAAATCTATAATATCCCTATTACTCCCTAAAATTTTTTCAAACTGTAACAAGAAATGTTCTACGAAATATCATAGTAATGTGTATGAATTTTGTAAATTTAAAAACTGTTGTTTTGCAAGTTTTACAAGCTTCGAAATTGAAAAATACGATGGTAATCGGCAATTATCCGCAAATACATTCAAACAATTTTTAATTGAATTCTTAAGGAAAAAGAATCCAACTGAATAATATGCAAGTATTGGTATTATCATGTTTTTTTTAAAAGATATTATTTTCCAAATTCACCTCTTAAATAACACTTTAGATTCCAATACTCGAGTTCTATCGACAACTTATTGTTGATAGAGTTATTGAAGGACATGCAAGTATCAGGTATTATCATGATTTTTTTATAATAACTTATTTTACTAATTTACCTGTCTAATAACACATTAGATTCTAAAACTTGCATTCTCTACCTACAACTTATTGTTGGTCTTTTATTCGTGACCACAAAAAAATTTATTTATATTTATATTTATAGGTATTCATCTGTATCACGTTGTACGCCACGCCAAAATGTGACTTGCCATTCGCGTCGCGTGGGTCAGCGATGGTTCACGTTATTAGTTTCCAGGAACCAGCTTGACATTACTTAATATTATACGCCTTTCTTGAGATAACAAGTAAATTACATTAATTGTTGTATTTAATTGTTTTGATTTGCGTATCAATATTAAAAAAAAATCTTGTTTTTTAATTTTCCTTAGTACTTTTAATAATTATCAGCATTATTTCTTTGTTTGACACTATGATAACCTGACAATGAGTAATAAGAGCATTGCAGTAATTAAATAAGTTTCGAATAAGTCTTCCTTAAATCTTTTTTACTGAAAACCTTTTAATGTACAAAAACTTGGACGCATTGAGTCATAGATTAATTTCCTATTCAAAGAATAATAATCACCAGAAACAAACCAAGCGGTCGGTCTGAGAAGCACCTCGTTTTACTGGCAATTTACGCAACGGCAAAAACCATTTCTTAATACTAGGAATGTTGAAGTTCCTATCTGGTAGTTGTGCAAGACTAAACTATTAAATACCCTCTGGAAGTGGATGAATTACTCTTTAAAGGTGACTTATCATTTTCACTATTTTATCTTATAAAATAATTAGATTTTTTTTTATAATCAGATTACAGTATAATATTTCATACATAATAAATGTAATGTTATTAATCAAAGCCGTTCATATTTTATTTTTTGGAGTCACAAAACATTGGATCAATATATCAAAAAACATGATAAGTATTAATACTGATTCAGAATCTAATATTGCAACAATGAAAAAATGAAATCAAAGTATGTCAACTCGTAGTACTCTTTGCCCTCAAAGTACCCCTCACAGGCACTGCCAGAGTTTGGCGTTTACAAATAGTTAAAATCTTAATAATTAAAGTTTTTATTTACAAAATGTTCACATTATGATGATAATCAAATAACGTTAAAAATATCTTGCCTTTCAAATGTTATGTGCAAATTTTACCTTTAAATAAATCACACATTACATAGATACAGCAAAAAAGTCCGAGCTGCAGAAAGCTTTAGGCGAGAAAAAGTCCGAGTGCAAAGGGTTAATATGTAATAGATCGCAATGGTATATGGTAACGACTGCTTTACGTTTACGTGATACACATATTACACGTTTATTGTTGAGAGAAATTTTCCTCCGAGAAATGTTCGTTTAATGATGCGTATTCAGGAAGATTAAACTCATAAGATAAACGTTTTTCATGAATATTAAATACGTGTTTAACTGCGGAACATTTCTCTTGAGATTACACGCAAAGAGTATGACTTTTTTTATGTGCCTATGTTATGCGAATCGGTTTTCGAATGAAGATGAAATATTTAATATCTTTCACAAAAATTTTCCTAACCGAGGCTCTAATTTGAGCGCCTTATGGAGAAATACAGTTAGTCTAAAATTAACGTAAATATAATAATTGTCTTGCATTATAATCTCTCCGTATTTTTTAAAAATATTATGAACTTGCTCACGTATTTCATTAAATATGTTGAAATTACGTTATGTGATGTAAAATGTGCATCGCATTTACAAGAAATGCAACATACGGAGTGGGAAAAATATAGACAGCCACATTACATATATCCAGCTCTATTATAAACTAGATGCTTGAAGTAATTAAAACAGACAGAAGTAATTAGTAATAAGAATCGTTATCGCAACTCTTTCACATTTCACACAGAGATCACGGCAAAAGAAATTCTAAGATACTGGTGTAGGCCCTACAATGATTTTAACATACTACTTACATAATACAACTTAATTAATGACAGCAATCATCCATAAAAGTATAATTGGTTCTGATTGACTCAATTTTTAAAAACGTTATCACGATACAATTTAGAAGAAAAACAAATTTTTGACAAACTAATTCATATGTATTATTTTTCAGTGGTAAATAAAACTGTCTCTAAAATAGCTGCTGATTGATAGGTATTCATGAAATTAAAAAGAATCAAAAGAATTATCGGAGACTTGTTACTTCCTTTATAGTTTTTACCAAATTTTGCACCAAACGATAGAAACAAACTTTTTCTAAATATTATTTATATCCAAATATAAAACACGTGCTCCAATATTCCTCATAAAATGCCTCAAATTCCTAAGAGTTAGTTGTGACATGTACATGCATGGGATAATCGACACTGTGCTATTTCTCTTTGAAATGGAATTATATACGTGACTGTTTGCAGAAGCAACTGTACTGCACAGATTTCTAATAAAATTATGAGATATTTAACATTTGGAGACTAACTTATAAAAAGAGATTGTACTACTGACTGCCACTCCATATGTGAGCCGTTTATTTTGAAAGTGACCTAAGCCCACTTATATTTAAATTTCGTAAAATGTTTTTTATGACAGTTTACTCAAAATCACACGTGTTACTACAATTAACAACAAAATAACTCACAAATGGACTTAGGCCACCTTCAAAGTAAACGACTCATGTATAGTTTAATAATAATTGTTACGATTTCGGTAATCGTTTTGCAATATGTTTGTCGCCAATTCCTGTTTTTACTAGGAGTAACTTCTAAATTTATTTTAAATTAAAAGTTGCAACATACTTGAACAAAAAAATAGTTTAACTCAACTCAATTATATGGATATATTAGGTCGGGGAAAAAGAAATCCATTATTTTTACTACAGCCATCTACTGAAAAAATAATGGATCTCTTTTTCCCCAACCTAATACACATTAATTTAATTTTTCCTGGAAAAAATTTGGTGGTTTTGCTTAAAAAGGTTTGTTTAAAAAGAAACAGGGAATAAACTAACGTAAAGATGTTGATAAAAATACCCAAAAGTTCCAAACTGTAAAATCATGACAAATATACCCAGTAGTTTACTTTTAATTATTTGATATTTATTAACCCTTTGCATTGGAAATGCAAGTTGCCCTAGCAAGACGGAAGGTATTTTAAATATTTCTTAGATGCGAAGACTGGAAAAACTCCTTTTTCTGGAAAAGAAGGTATTAATTTTTGTTGTCTCATATTTCCAAAACGAAAAAATCAAATTAGATTTTTGAAGTTCAGAAGTCCAATTGAACAATCCGTGTAAACTTTCTACCTCCTACTCCACTGCTTTAAGTAAATTATCGCTAAGTCTTCAGGTCAAGGAAATGATACATAGCATGACATGTTACGATTTTCAACTCTGCCTACTTCCCATGCATCTAAATTGAAATGCGCCAATACTTTATGATAATATCAACATTGACAACGTCACTACTGACATATGCATATAACTATGTTCATGGTCAGAGTTCAGAGGTTTAGTCTTAAGATAAGAATGTCACCGAAATTAATTCTCATTTCTTAAGTGAAAATATCAATAGGTGATAGTTATATCGTATCAACTGTTAAAACAAATTTTATTTAACTCTACGCAATTGTTGTTAAACGATGGAAGAAAAAAGATTGTAGGTTTTAACTCGTTTGTTACTCGAATTTTACGTTGGTGCAATTTGGAAAAACACACTTTGTATAACTAATGCATACGGCTCGTTTTCAGTGTAAGAGAAAATTGTTTCCAAGGTATAGGATGATTAATAGGTAACTTTAGCTAGTAACGATATCCTACCGCGTTAAAGGAAAGGATAAGACATCGCATGGAAATGTGCAATAGAGATATCTTTTCTTCTTCATAGAAAAACGTATTATACTATTTTGCGATAAGCTAACCATTATGCGTATCTGAAATAAGCATGCACGTGTCTGCTATCACGTAACCGCACTTGTCATTTCCAATGAACTTTGATATTAATGAGGGACATTAAACGTGGACCATCCTGCGCGACAACAGCTTTTACGCCACACATTCATAGCTATACGTTTTTGTTTATATTAAATATGTCTCACATGCGATTTCACATATTGGTCACTTACATAGTAAGGGTTAAGACACCGGTTCATCGCACTTATCTTCTGACATGTCAAACGTTCACGATCCACAAGAGCACAACGCACAGAATGTACGCACAAAGAATATTTATTAATGTGAGAATTGACTTTTTTTTCATAGTTGCAAGAAATCTCATGCTTCTTGCATCGATCGACATTTAATTATGTTATAAACGTTTTATAAATAAGTAATCATTAATTGCTTGAGTAATTAAGGATAATATCAATATATATAGTTAAAATTTAAAAACAAAAGCAATGAAGATATACAGGGTGGGCCATTTTAATCTATACACCCGAATTGCTCCGTTCTTAAGAGGTGAAACGAAAAAAATGTTCAGACAAAAGTTGTTCATGACAAAGGGGGTCAAATAATGGAGACCTTGAATTTGACCTTGAAATCCATTTTCAAGGTCATTCGAAGGTCAAAGTGTTTTTTTTTTAAATGGAAACCCCTATTTTTAGCTCCGGATTCGGAAAGAGCGGGAAATTTCACGTCCGAAACGGTATTTCCAAAATTTTCTTATGACCCTTAGAAGGTCATTTCAAGGTCAAATGTTAAAAAATCCTGTGGTTGCTATTTAATTGCGTTTTCTGATAGAATAATTGTCGTTAATGTACTGTTATGAGCAATATTCAACCCCAATGTGACAAAGATCTTGAAAATATTAGGTGTACTAAAAGAAATCCATTATTTTTCCAAAAGATGGCATTAGTGATCTGTATCTCGCGTTGCATAAGTGCGATCGGGTTACGCTATATGGCATTAGAAAGAAAAGATTTCGTACTAAATAAACTTCTCACACAGTTTTGTGATTGGTTGACGCAATATTATTTGGGCGCGCGTAAAAAATGGACACCAACAAAGAGAAAATACGCTATATTTTGCAGTTTTTCTTTGGCAAAGGCGAAAACGCAAGCCAGGCAGCTGAAAATGTGAATAGTGTTTATGGTCCTGATATTGTAACCGCCAATCACGCACAATTTTGGTTTCGTCAATTCCGTTCCGGTAATTTTGATGTCAAAGATGCACCACGCTCTGGAAGGCCAATTGTTGAAAATGTCGATACAATAATGGAAATCGTCGAGTCCGACCGTCATGTAAGCACTGTTTCGGTTGCCGAGGAGCTACACATTGCACAAAAAACCGTTTGGAACCACTTAAATAAGGCTGAATACAAAATGAAGCTGGATGTATGGGTGCCACACGAGTTAACGCAGAAGAACCTCATGGACCGGATTTCGATCTACGAATCGCTGCTGAATCGCAACAAAATCGACCCATTTCTGAAGCGGATGGTGACTGGTGATGAAAAGTGGGTCACTTACAACTATGTCAAGCGAAAGCGGTCGTGGTCGCAAAGCGGTGAGCGGGCGCAAATGGTGACCAAGCCAGGATTGACAGCCAGGAGGTTTTGCTGTGCGTTTGGTGGGATTGGCAGGGAATCATCTACTATGAGCTGCTTCCCTACGTCCAAACTCTTAATGCGGACCGGTACTGTGAACAACTGGACCGTCTGAAGGAAGCAATCGCCCAGAAGCGGCCAGTTTTAGCCAATAGGAAAGGAATTGTTTTCCATCAGGACAACGCCAGGCCGCATACATCGATAGTGACTCGCCAGAAGCTCCGGGAGTTTGGTTGGGACGTTTTCCTGTGCCCCGTTTTGTTCGATAACTTGCTGCCATTTTGAAGGTAATTTCATTATACCTCTCTTATAAAAATCCTTGTCCCTGCTGGCAAAAAACTGGGACAGTCGATTTTCACAATCTCCTTTTGAAGCTAATTTTTCGCCAGCAAAATCATTCGCCATGGAGAGGAACAGGTGGTAATCACTTGGTGCCAGGTCCGGACTGTAAGGTGGATGCAAAAGAACCTCCCAACCAAACTCCCGGAGCTTCTGGCTAGTCACTATCGATGTATGCGGCCTGGCGTTGTCCTGATGCAAAACAATTCCTTTCCTATTGGCTAAAACTGGCCGCTTCTGGGCGATTGCTTCCTTCAGACGGTCCAGTTGTTCACAGTACCGGTCCGCATTAAGAGTTTGGACGTAGGGAAGCAGCTCATAGTAGATGATTCCCTGCCAATCCCACCAAACGTACAGCAAAATCTTCCTGGCTGTCAATCCTGGCTTGGCCACCATTTGCGCCCGCTCACCACTTTGCGACCACGACCGTTTTCGCTTGACATTGTTGTAAGTGACCCACTTTTCATCACCAGTCACCATCCGCTTCAGAAATGGGTCGATTTTGTTGCGATTCAGCAGCGATTCGCAGATCGAAATTCGGTCCATGAGGTTCTTCTGCGTTAACTCGTGTGGCACCCATACATCCAGCTTCATTTTGAATCCAGCTTTATTTAAGTGGTTCCAAACGGTTTTTTGTGCAATGTGTAGCTCCTCGGCAACCGAAACAGTGCTTACATGACGGTCGGACTCGACGATTTCCATTATTGTATCGACATTTTCAACAATTGGCCTTCCAGAGCGTTGTGCATCTTTGACATCAAAATTACCGGAACGGAGTCGACGAAACCAAAATTGTGCGTGATTGGCGGTTACAATATCAGGACCATAAACACTATTCACATTTTCAGCCGCCTGGCTTGCGTTTTCGCTTTTGCCAAAGAAAAACTGTAAAATATAGCGTATTTTCTCTTTGTTGGTGTCCATTTTTGACGCGCGCCCAAACAATATTGCGTCAACCAATCACAAAACTGTGTCAGAAGTTTATTTAGTACGAAATCTTTTCTTTCTAATGCCATATAGCGTAACCCGATCGCACTTATACAACGCGAGATACAGATCACTAATGCCATCTTTTGGAAAAATAATGGATTTCTTTTTAGTACACCTAATATTTTCAAGATCTTTGTCACATTGGGGTTGAATATTGCTCATAACAGTACATTAACGACAATTATTCTATCAGAAAACGCAATTAAATAGCAACCACAGGATTTTTTAACATTTGACCTTGAAATGAACTTCTAAGGGTCATAAAAAAATTTTGGAAATACCGTTTCGGACGTGAAATTTCCCGCTCTTTACGAATCCGGTGCTAAAAATAGAGGTTTCCATTGAAAAAAAACACTTTGACCTTCGAATGACCTTGAAAATGGATTTCAAGGTCAAATTCAAGGTCTCCATTATTTGACCCCCTTTGTCAAGAACAACTTTTGTCTGAACCATTTTTTCGTTTCACCTCTTAGGAACGGAGCAATTCGGGTGTATAGATTAAAATGGCCCACCCTGTATATGACATTCAATTATATAATAGTTTTATGACTTAAAAAAAAGTAAAAGCAAAATGCAGAAAAAATAAAATGAAAAACTTCGCAGTATCGAAATATTCTTCGCGCAACGACACAGACACACAGGCAGAAAATGTAACTGACTAAAGAAATACCTATTAGAGATACTCATAAGTGATTAACCTATTATCTATTAATCTGTTTAAAAATCGACCACACTTGGAAATGTTGGCTACAGGTTTGAAAAATACGCCTTTTTCTCGATTTTTTTGAGAAAGTAATTACGATTTAGAATGTAATTATATACATTACTGATGTAATATAAGGTATTGCCCATAGCTTTCTCTACTTTAAAGAACATCGTTATAATATGCATCAAAATATCAAAGTAAATCGGTCCAATATCTACGTTCTAAGCTCTAAACGCGTTTTTCTAAAAAAAACTTAATTCAAATATGTTCCAATAATGTCTCGAAAATGGCTGAAACGATTAACTTGAAATTTTGAGACCTTAATCTACATTAAAAAGGACATTCTTTATCGTAGCGATTTTTTTTAAACCTTAGTTTTATTTTCATTAATTGAAATCGATAAATTTTACCATAAAAATTTCATATTTATTTTTAATGAAACAACTGTTAGATTATCAAAAATAAAAATTCCTAAAATCGGCTAGATATTTTCATATAGTTTAAAAAAATTTTTGTCTGACTTAGGGCAATGTTTCCGCCATTTAAAAATATTTTAATTGGAAATTTATTTTGATAACTATTGTAGCAATGTGTTTTAATGTAGATAAAACTATAAATAATTACATACATTACGTTTCGAAAAATATCGAGGAACAGGCCTTTTCTTTACATCGCTAGGTGTATCTAGCCCCTTAAAAAGAACTGAATTGGTCCAGTATTTTCATGTTTAAATTCAAAATATTAATTATAATTTTTTGCTGAGTCAGTTGTAACTAAAGATAGACTTGTCTTACCACGCTTACCACGCTCTTTCACTGCCATAACTACAGTTTCAGGTTGCAGCCTAAGCCATTATAAGCTTATTTCGATAACTATAATATAATATTGACATTTCGATACTCTCAAAGAGTAATAGAAATATGCAATTTGTGAATGCCAGATTTCCAAATTTGTTAGAACACGATACCACACGTTTACAAAGAAAGTATGCAAACATTTGTCTTTAACTTGCTCGATTATGTGTTCATTATACGTTAATGAAGGATTTCATTGCATAAATGTAGGAATTCAATGACTTCAAAATTACAAAAGTGCAATTAAGTCACAAATATCAATACAAATTATAGTAATGAAATCCGGTTTCGAAATGAAAACGTAATATTGCATGCGAGCACACAAGATGATCGATCGGTTCCTGATAAATTAATAGTAACAAAATATTACATATAACGAAATTTATCAGAAACAAAATTACTACAGCTAAATATATTTCTTGTGAAAACAATTAAATTCGTTAGTGATAATGAGATAAAAATTGACGTTAATGAGGATGAATCTCTTAGTATTCCGAAAGAATGAAGGATCAGGAAATTGATATTAGATTGGCTCATTTTGGAAATCTCATCTGTATAAGATACAAATCGATTCTTTCCTGCGCACATTTCGATTCATCATTATCACTATATTATTAGCCGTCCGGAGATTGGTTCAAGGAAACTTTTTGTTTCAATGTTGTATATCTTTGAAATTACTAGAGGGGTTCCACGAGGAAACGCAAGTATCTTGGAAATAACAGACAAACATATGTATATAATAATCCGTGAAAAAACTTTAGCATGAATTTGATGTCTAGTATTAATTTTCCAGGACAATAATTTTGACTACAAATATCACCCTCCTATCTACAAGATTACCGACTTCCCCCAGTTTAAAATAAAAATCGAATTACTACGACTATAATTGTATACAATTTGGCTTTTGCATTTAAAAATTTTATCTAGAATCGTACATACGATATCTGGATTTACTTGACAAAGTAAAGAGATTTCATTACAAATTCTTAGAAATATTTCTTTTCATTACCTTATGCACACTATACTATTGGGTTGGCAACTAAGTAATTGCGGATTTTGTCATTTATTTGCTTTGAAAAATCGGCAATTACTGAGTTGCCAACCCAATATTTACGTCTGTACTTATATTAAAATAAAAAGCATATTAATGAATGTATTAAACTATTTTCGATAGTTTAAAATAATGTCACCATAAGCCAATCAAATTTATGTATAATAAATTATTCTATTACCATATACCTTACATTTATCAAAATGGTTTTTATATCAAGCCAAATTATATTAACAGTTATGATATATTTTGAATTACTTGTATAAACTTCCCTTTTATTAGTAAAATTAATTTGTATTAATTAAGGGTCTATTATTATTTTTCAAAAATAGTCCATATAAATTCGGGAAAAACAATGATCCCATAGGAAAGTCATGACAAAAAAGATTTTATTATTAAAGTTTTGTATAAACTTAAACATCGAAATTGTACTTTACCGACATATTACATAGTTTCTTCAAAATTGAATTGGATTATATTTGCAAGTTGTCATTTCGTTCATCTGCGCACTAATTAACTAAAATAAAAAAAAACTTACATTCATTTGTAACGAGTGTAAAAGAATTTTTTGTTCACCAATCTTTTCATTTAGTCACACGAAAGTGATGAATAAAATTCTATTACTCATTCCGGAATACCTCATTTCCTCAAAGATAGCCATCTATGTCGATGCCCTGCGCTTCCTACGCAATTCGTAAAACAATCTTCAGCAGTTTTCAAAACTGCTCATAGTATTATACCTTTATATCACATTAGTAGTCGCCATAGTAGAGTCAATGGGAAAACCAAATTCATAAAAACGCTACTAGAATATTAAAATAGAGAACAATTACCTTCTTTAGTATAGAGATATGTTATCTTCAGTATTATATAAACATATGTCAAAGATTCTTAAAAATTTTTTAAATTGTGGGTATTACAGCTATTTAGAAAATAATATTATACCTTAAAACAATTATATTTTAATTATATCAATTATATCAATTATATCGTAAACCAGCAAAATAACGACAAAGAGCTTTTCAGAACTTTATGCGTACAACGTCGAAACATAAAAAAATTAATACAGTTAAAAGAAATTGCTTTTAATCATTTTTGTACAGTTCTTCAGTTTTGTATAGTTTTTAGTAATTTTTTGTATAGATACTGTGTTGTAGGGAATATAATGAGAGAATAATAAAGTAGTTATTCTCGAATACAGGTACACGTAGCTTCCCTCTTTAAAAGAGATAATGGAGTTGCTTGTAGATGGAAGAAAAATTGTGAAAAACATGGCAAACCGAAACTAGGTTTTGGATTTTCCAACACAAAAGAAAAAATAATGGTTAATTTATTTTGAAAATTCACAAAGTAAAACATTTAGAGCAATGTCGATTTTGCATTTTTGTTTTTTATTCTGTATGGCTTTTCTAATTACACTACATTTGTTAAGAATGATTGCAAATAATTTTAAATTCACTATAAAAAGTAGTTAATCAATGTGAGGAAACTCGTCAAAAAATGGGTAATTAAAGGATAGTACGTAGTATAAACAAGGGAGACTGTGTAAATATGGCGTAGGGTATAAATATCGATCACCTGAATTCCCATGAGTACAAGCACCGTCTTCGGTATTGCCCATTCTAATTACGTTCCTCTTATCAAGGTATGGAAATTATACGAAATTAACAGCCTGAAATTATATCAGTTGATCTAGCCAATGAAAAATGTTGTTGTTTGTAAGCTTGAAAACATTTACAAACACATATATGTACTAATGATTTTGCTTCGCTGTTTATTAGAAATTGCGCAGCTCACAGAGTGCTCAAAATCAATATTTACAGTCTGAAGAATTTTGTTGATAACCAATAGTGCGTATCCGCCATTGGTTAAACTTAGGCTGTATAAGCACAGGTACATATTGCAAACTTGTAAATAGAAATTAATTAAATATAATTGTTTAACATTTCGAAACAGATCCTACATAACTTCCATTTGGACGGGTTGTTTGTTCTATGTGAATTTGTATTGCGTGGATCTACATTGTAGAAATTTCGATTGATTAATAGAAAATTATAAACCCCCTATGGAGGTATGGGAAATGTCGAAATATTTACCATTTTTTGTACCAAGTAAGTGTCATTTCATTAAAACGAATTCAAAAGGAAAGGGTTGTGGAAAAGAAGTCGTAAGAAATTGACGACAAAAGAAATTATAAAAAAAACAATAAATCTTACAATTATAACTGATTAAAGCAACTAAACAGAAAGAATCCATAATATTCTGTACATTAACACTACGTTGCCGTACGCACGAGTAATCGGGATTCTGTTGTTTGTTGCATTTGCCCGATAGTTCTTGCGAAAGACCATTGTGTTAAAATTCGTATGCATTTTTTGAAAAATTTTCACTTACATATTACAAAATCCGCTTAACTTTTTAGAATTCTTATATGATTAGGACGCTCAATTGCAATATAAAAGAGGTTTGCCCAATCCTGAACCTTAACCGTTTGAGTGCAGCTTGTTGTATACCAAGAATGCGGAGAAACGCGATCGCGCTTCTCCGCATTCTTGTATTTCATTTTGCACTTTTGGACATAGGTATATAAGGTGATTCAGAATGTTCGTTACACCTTTTAGAGGCATATTCTTCGTGGAAAAATAGGGAACACGTATTTTTGCATATTGTCCTACGATAAGCAGTTTCCGAGATAATTAATGTTAAAGTTGACCAATAATAGGACAGTTCTAACAATAAGTCAAAACCAGGAGCGTAGCATATCCGGGAAAAAATGTTCCCGATTCCGGGCCAAATTCATTGCATATCTACATTATTTGTAATGTAATAACATCGAAAAGTTCGTTCCAAAACAAAAAACACCCTATGTTTAAAATTTTGTTTTCGTTATAACTCCTTTCAAATTCATTCGTCGATATCGTAGAGACAACTTGGAAAGAAAATTCTTATCAATATCACAAAATGTTTATTCATTGTATGGACCTTGCGGCAGAGATGAAAATTGTATACAACAGTGTACGATCTGTGAGGAAATATGTCCTCAAAGCAGCATTTGTTTCAAAAAGTTAAAAATACACTGAAAGGTGCAATTCGACATTCTGAAATGACAGTTGTATGATTTTAGTGACTTAGAACTGTCCTATTATTGGTCAACTTTAACATTAATTATCTCGGAAACTACTTATCGTAGGACAATATGCAAAAATACGTGTCCTCTATTTTTCCACGAAGAATATGCACGTAAAAGGCGTAGCGAACATTCTGAATCACCCTGTATATAAGAAAATTCGTCAGCACTCAAACGGTTAAAAGCGCTTTAAGGGGTTATACGCACTTGGAAGGCCGAAAAAAGGGCGATATTTCAAGAACTTTTTCCTGGAGCGACATTTTAATTTATTAATTTCAAACTTTGTGTATATATTGTAGAAGTCTTTGACTATTTTCTCAATTTTTTTGGTATTAACATAATCATTCTGACAGCCGCTGCAGCCAATCTCCGGGAGCACCTCGAAAAAAAACACGTTTTGCGGTGAGCAAGATTTCTCAAAAACGGTTAAACCGATCTGTCTTAAATTTTTACACAAGCTTTATAGATATATTATCTAGTAATTAATCGTCGATTTTGACTCTACGACAAATATTTTTAATTTTACGAACAACTTACGGGCGAAATTTTCATGAAAAATTGATATTTTTGCTTTACGAAGCCGCCATTTTGTTAAAAATTAGTATTTTGCAAAACCCAACGATCAAACACGAGATAATACATTATATTAACGAAAAATTTTTTGTTTTTTATTTCCGATAACCCAGTCCCGAGATATCGTGCTCACCGTAAAACGTGTTTTTTTCGAGGTGCTCCCGGAGATTGGCTGCAGCGATTGTCAGAATGACTATTTTTATACCAAAAAAATTGAGAAAGTAGTCAAAGACTACTACAATATATACACAAAGTTTGAAATTAATAAATTAAAACGTCTCTCCAGGAAAAATTCTTGAAAAATCGCCCTTTTTTCGGCCTTCTAAGTGCGTATAACCCCTTAAAAGTCGTGAGATGCGAGCCTTCTGTTTTAATCCTTGGGACTTTTTTAATCGTCTATAATATTTTTCACTTGGCAAAATTTTCCACGGTCATATTTACCGCGACTTGTATTATAGCTTTCAAATTCAAATGAGGACATTTCGAAACGTCTAATACAAAAACAGTGAACTTTCTTGGACAGTTAGGGAAAATAAGTATAGGAAAAACATTAACGTAGTAAAAGAGCGGAGCACTTTTCCGTTCCGAGAAAAAAGTACGTATAAGCTTGTTTGTATTTGTCAGCAACGGTAATTTGTTTCCGAGCCATTTGGAAAACCACACGTATTTACTCTTACAACTTGGCTTTGTAAGTATTACATACATATGTATATGCCTTGGGAATGGTACAGTGCTTTAATCGCTGTTATTGCTGTGAGTGTGAGTATTTAGTAGTAAGTATTTTAGAACGTTGCGTGTAGAGGGTGTGTAGAACATGCAATACATAGCGCTGCTAGTAAGTACCATTGCATGTCTAAAAGAACTTAAATGCGATTTCACTCTTCAAGAGCAGCATTCAGTAGTTTGAAATAATGTTACACCCTCCAATGAATACAAATACAATTTGAATGATGCAACCGATTATAGTGACAAAATAATTGTCTTACTGCTTTTACATATGTGTAACAGCACATTTTTTTAAGTCTGTACAACAAATTTAAAAAAATGGAACTTTTTCAAACATTTCTGACAGAAAACATTATAAGAGAAATGTAAATAAAACTAATTCTCCTGAATTTGATTCTCCTTACTTCATTAGACTCGAATCTTTATGACAAACTTCTGTCGAACTATGGCATTTCTACCAACAATTTTTAATACCTAATTAACCGATAGGGAAATATCGAGGCGAGGTATGTTAAATAATACGTATTAATTATTAAGTCAAAATCAAAATGCTGTTACACTGGATTTTATTAAAATACATTTTGTAACAAAATTTGAGATATGCTATTTTGTAGAAATCATCGTTCAAATTATTTAAGTATTCCGGCTTGAAAGAAAACCTGAAGGAAATAAATAATTGTCGTAAGTACGATAGAATCGTTAACAATTAAAATTCTGATATTGATCGTTTTCACTATTATAAAAGTTTCTCTCCGAAAAAGGAGAAATAATTAAAAGTAAGATTTCAATTTAGATTTCAAAGTAATTTCGAACATAATTTTAGTTATTGTAGAATGCAACATAATTTTGTCACGGACTAAAACAACAAAGATGAGATTAAAGCTTTCTGTTTTCTGTTTCTTAGCAATTTGCTCGGTCTAAATCTGTTTGACTACCTTAATCGTTGTAACAGGCATATAAAATGAATACTAGTTTACCGTAAAATCTCAGATCAGATCTTTCGGGTATACTTTTTTCAACATACATAACCTTTTATAACATAATGTTTAGAATTCTCAGGTATAATCTGAAAATACATATTCAATAGCTTTTGCAAATGTTAAATTTAATATACACATTTGAATCATTCTTTCTACAGATCATTCAACAAAAATTTCCAAACCGCTTTAACCACAACCTTACCTAAAACAAACAGGATTTATAGGTCCAGTTTTCCTTCTTTGAATCTATAATAAAATACGTGCAATGGTTATTGATTAGACCAATAGTTGCACGAAATAACGTAACAATTTTTAGTTTTTATCCGAATATCAAAATAAATTCGCGTTGTAAAAAGATTTGTTTTACGTTAATTACATTCTTAAAAATATTCTCCTATTACTCCTCCATTTCACTGAAAAAATGCTCTGGATTTCAACGACATTAGTCACATTGAAAAAAATTTTTCATTTCTGTAGTAACAAAAGAAGGTAGTATAACTATCATATGTTTGTGGCAGCCCGTATTAATTTTGTTCTTGCATAAATAATATTTTGTTCAGTGTATGTACGAAGTCCAGGTAAAACACAGAAAGGACAATTCATCAGTATTCTGTAATAAAAGAGACCTGAATAAGTATTGATTTATAATTTGTTATAATTTAACATCGATATAACTGTAAATATAAATGTATAAAGTTTTGTGTTTCTGCAGTTATCATTTTTTTGTAAGTGGAGTTTGAATTTTCTAAGAGTAGAGATTTTAATTGATTCACTTTTCGTTATCCAAATACATAAATAAGACGTGCTATTCAAGCATGTTTAGTTTCATCACACACTTATCTTAGTTTTGATCATTGATAATAATGATGATATTAGTGAGAATATGAAAAATTATCATCAGACAAAGGGATTGCAAGTATAATCGACCACTGCTGACTCAGAGCTGATAATAAATATAAGTAGAGGCCGCATACAGGCTCGCTACTGATTGGTTCGCAACTAATAATGCGTAATACTGCAAGATAAAACATTGCACTGAGATTGGTCCTTGTTCAGGATATGCTGACATGTGCCATTAAATAAACTACTTTATAACGCAAAAAAATGTTTATCATGTTACACTACAAGAGTAATAAATATTAAATCAAAATAATCAGTTCCGTATTCTCGTCTAACGAAATGATTAATTATGATGGTATTTAAAACTCTTGATATATCGGACACTTTTTTCGGACGAACTTATTATCTCCTGAATGATTTTAGAACAAGCTATTTTATCAATAAACTGTTGACTTTCTTTTAATATTAATTTTAATAATGATTTCGATGGGTTTCGAAATTTATTTTCACCCTTTCAGTGTTATAGTTCTATATGCATTGCAAAAATAGTTCACCATGTGTTATGAAGCCATGGGTTCTTGCACAAGCATTCAATGGTGACGATACTTGCATGCCTATAGAGATATGAATGAAAAAACGCAACAAAGCAAAATTTACATACTAGAAAAACATTAAAATACACTAAAATAATATTTATTGTCAATCAAAATAATGTTATCCCAATCGGAAAGTTGCTTCTCTCTACTATCAATGACTCTTCGTCATCTTCCTCTCGACGAACGAATGCCATCCTCCAAGAACTCATAATGCATTGAACCCTTATGTCAATACCCAGAACGTATGGCATTGTTCATTGGTCAGAGTACTCGGGTGCCCAACTACCGAATTCCTTAACTACATGAACATTAATTATTTTTATCAAACCATCCCCGTAGTCATAATAATTATTTATAAATTAATTTATGTAAAAACTGAAGGTAAAACTGAAGGTGTTAATGAAATGGTTAAAAAGATGAACAAGGGCAGTGCGCGATTCATAGAGATATCGTATTAACATGCTAGCCTTCAAATTAGTGTTGATTTTCTTTTCATACCTTTTTTAAGTTTTGGTAAAAATTCTGTTTCATAGCTATGGTACGAATTTATAATAAATCAATGGTAAAGGACTACAATCGTAATTCTTTGTCGATTCCAATTTATAACATTAGAATGAGAGGCAACGGAACAATATTATTTGTTGACCAATAGTTTCATGAAGGCCCAGCCAATTACTGACGATATTGCCAAACTTTTTCCATACTGCATAATTACGTTAAATAATTTTTTATATATATTGATGACCTAACTTGTACGAGAAATATTTGGTATTCTCATAATCTACATAATATGCGCTTTCTCCGTTAAGCAATATCTGATATTCATATACACAGATACCATATTTTCACTGATAAATCTACGTGTTATTACTCGAATATTTACCATTCATTTTCTCGCTTATTTTGTCGATTACCCTGTTAACATTTTTAGATACATGCAAGTATACAGCGAGAGCTGTATACTTGCAATCGTAGCCACTTTGAAGTACTCGTAAACTGTCGCATATATTAAAAAAATAAATTCTTAAAAGAATTTATTTTTTTAATATTGTTAAAGTTGTTGGGTTGAAAAAGCTTAACAAATAGGTATAGTTTATTTTTCCATGTAGAGCATTTTCAAGATCATTGTAAGATCTAATTTGATTTGTTAAATGGTAACCTATATTCTCTATCGCAGAATCTCATTCCTTTATGAGATAATTGCAACAGAAAAAAGTACTCATTTTGTTCCCATAAGGCTCGGAAAATTTTGTCCAGAATTTTCCATTTTCTTTCGTGCCATCATAAAAAATGTAACATTAAACATTAATTAAAAAAAATACTGCGAAAAATCGATGAACCCTGTGAAAAAAATAAATGATATTTATTTTTTGCAATTTCTCTTTAAAATTGATAGAATTCGAGTCAAGAGATTGTAAAAAGATTGAAAATGTTATAAATGTTTCAGACAAAAGTTTTTTCTATTTTTACGTAAAATAAAATCCTAAAATAAAGTAAAATAGACTAATTCTTTAAATACGTCAAAAATATGTTCAAATCTGAACTTTTTCTGTAACGATTCTGCTTTTGATCAACCTTTACAATAATTCGTAGGGAAATAGATTTTTGTTCTGACAATGAGTAGCGTCAGTATATTTTATATGATGTGATCAGCAAAAAATTACTAAGAACCAGCCATTCGCTTTTAAATTTATATCAATAAGAGCCATATCTGTTAGTGATAAGTACTGTTTGGTAGCGTTTCTCTCACCTGGAGGTGTTTCAAATATAGTAAGTCAAGCTGTAAGTAGCGTCGGCTGTATGCGTTTATCAGTGGAATATACAAAATTGTATCTCTTGAACATGAATGAATAATCACTTACACACTCACAATCAGTGTATGCATTGCTAATAATTACTGATGTTGACAGACTATATCGAATACTGAATTTTCGCGAAATGGCAATATTAAAAAAGTACCAAAAATGCTGAATTTAGTAATAAAGTGTTTATGTATTATTATTTCATTACTGCTTTTGCAAAATATTTATAACAATACTTCTCGTTAGTATTGAATAGGTCTTTTTAGTAGTGTGACAATTCATTGCTGCCTGATAGCGTAATACATTAAATAGAAAGAAATTATCAAAATGCTCTATACTTGCATTATTGATAACTTCATCTAATAAGTACGATAGGAACATATATCTATTATTGGAATGAGCATGAATTATATGTAAATATACATTTATGCAAAAGATATATATACCTATTAAAAAAAGGTATTAGTAATTTTTGTTTGACATTATCTGCCGTTTAAACAGTCGGTGTACTCTTGCTCCGCGCGTAAGTAGATTTCCCTGTTAATTAATTAGGATGACATATCCTGTTGTAAAAATGAAGTCGTGAGAAAGCGTTTTAAATAGTTTTGTAACTGTAACTAAATCATTCGCGTATCGTCACTTGCTTCGTTAACGGTACTCAAAATAATTTTTGAATAGCAGCGCGATAATCACTTTATAAGAAACGTTACTATTCGACAAAATGTTTCTCCTTTAATTTTTGATTTTTGAACATTACGTTAGAAATTATGCGTGTGTAATTATTTGACAAAAGAGTGCCACCTTCATTTTGAAAAAATGTTGTGTATCAAATACAAAATATGAAAGTACTTTCTTTCAAGGACAATGAACTAGTCGATGAAACTAACAGTGACGAAACCAATGATAAATGTCGATTATTGTAGGTTGACAATATTGAAGTTTTCTAATATTTAAAAAAATATTTCATGCAGAGTTAGGGACTGCTGTAATACATCAACAAAATCCGACAAAAAAATCTTTCTAGAACCATAATTTGTCAAACATAAACTAAAACAATATCGACAATGGTAAGAAAACCATTAATTAGTTATTAGCTTTGCAGATATATAGTTCTCCCAAGAGGTGTCGCTTGGGCAATAACGAAAAATTTTCCGTACCGCGAGCAATTCAATTGAAACTATAAGTCGTAGTGAAAATTTTAGTTGTCCCTTTTATAAATGATAAATGATATAATCCTTCATTTTCCGACGTAACCCTGTAGAACATATAGTTTTATTCTAAATTAATTCATCAATAATGTCCTATGTAGCCTCATACGTCGTAAGAGACAATTCCGAGTGAGAGTATAGAATATATAGTATAACCATATATATAACCATTGGTATATAACCAATGGTATATAACCATTACATTCAAAAAAATTAATACGGAATATAACTGTGTTATAATTCTAATACCAATCGCATAATTGGATTAGCAATTCTCATTGACAAAGTAGTTACGAAATTTTTTTTGTTTATTCTATTGTTCTATGCTATTCTATTATTAAGTCTACTCCTGTACATGGTCACATCGAAAACCAAAGGATTATATTATTTATAATTTGAAACTGTAATTACGGTCGGTAAATGCAATTGAATTCCACAAATGAATTAATATTATAATGCATAGTACCTACTAATATTAATTTGCAGTTCTTTTTTTAAAGTAGCAATGTTACAAATAAATAACGTAGCTGAGTAAAAGCACGTTATTTAGCATTCATTAAAGTGATTTTAATTAATTTACTGAATAATTGCGAGTCTTTGAGGGATTATTTACAGATTACCGTATTACTTCATCGGAAAGACGGCAGCATGCAAACGTATACATACGTCTTTAACTTTATTCGTATAATTAACTCGCTTTATCGACAAGCGGATCTCTCAGTGGCAAAAGATCTTATCATCGTATTATTGATGTTTTCCTAAAAGAATGATAACAAGATTTGTTGTTTACAGTTATTTCAACAGTACGAATTGAACTCCAATATTTAAAGTGACCTATGAAAAATATATTTTCTATGGAAAAGGGAACGATTTCTCGGTAGAAATAGGAAATTGTAAAATAATTGAAATGGTATAATTCCATAGAAAATTGTAAAGAAATTCACATTTATATCTCATATCATCTTTATGGAAACGTCTACATATTTGTGGATTTACAAATTCCTTGCAGTTTCTCAAATAACAGTTCTTGAAATGTTTAAAAAGCAAAAAATTGAAACAACGTGAAATACTTGTTAGAAAGCAATGAATCTTAGCAAATTGAAATTGAAAAACAACTTTCGAAATCCTGAAAACTCCGACTGATTTTTATTCAATAACTGCTGTCATAATGCTTTCGTTAACCTTTATCATTTTTACGTTATCTGTCATCTAAAGTATATTCTGTTAAATCAGCAAAACGCACAGTTCAAACAATCGAAATTGCGGTAAAAGCACTTAGGAAAGGATTTATAGCAGTTCCTGACCGTGATTTGACATTTGGTATCCCCTGTGGCAATGGACCAACATATCCATTGAGCCACTGAAAACCTAACTAACTTTTACTTAAAACAATAGAACTTTTTTAAGTTTTAGGACTCTACTTTGTGTAATAACATTGATAGAGATTTTGAAATAGAAACATATAGGTTACACATCTTTTGAGCATCAATTGCATTTAGGCCAGAGAGCCAAAAAGCGATTAACTCCTTCTAAATCGCATATATTAACAGCTTTTTAGAGAAACTATAATAAATATTCGTCTGTAGTACCGAGTCCTAAAAATCCGACGTAGCTCCGACCTTATACCATTTCAATCCGCATTTTTACTCCCTCCGTATTACTGTATAAATCTCTCCGTATTACGGGTATAAACTGTAGTTTCTACGGCAAAGCTTTGAACGTTATTTTTTTAGTTATGTGATTTTGTTAATAGTAACTTTCTTTTGCTCTTAAAATAAGAGTTCGCGGTGAATTTTATGTTAAGAGGTTATACTACTCAGGATTACTCTTTTAATTTTTTTATTGGCTTAAATGTTGCATAAACTATTCAGAAATGATATTCAAAAACTATTTTCTAGAGACAAGCTTTGATAAACAATTTTATAGTTTATTTTCAGAGACACGTCTGAGAGCTTAATACGTTTTACGAGCTTTTAAACCGAATACGTTTTAAAACTTTAAAAGCGTTTTTCTCGAAACTCTGTTTTTTAAACTAACGTACAGCATAACTATCTCAATTTTTATCCAATTAACTTGAAATGTTAACTGCAGCCTCTTAGGTAGATTATCTATCGAAGTACACACGATTTTCACGAATTATAAATAATTACATTTGCAATAAAGAATGTAAGGTTATTATTTTTAATTCTTTTCTTCGAAAAACGAACAAGTAAATTAAAATCGATACCAGTTGTGTATTTCAGAAAATGTTTAAATTTTCGATACTTCCTAAGAAGAAATAATGTTTCATTACATTATACTTCAATACATTATTTCTTCTTAGGGAGTATCGAAAATTTAAAAATTTTCTGAAATACACAAACTGGTATCGATTTTAATTTACTTGTTCGTTTTTCGAAGAAAAGAATTAAAAATAATAACCTTACATTCTTTATTGCAAATGTAATTATTTATAATTCGTGAAAATCGTGTGTAATTCGATAGATAATCTACCTAAGAGGTTGCAGTTAACATTTCAAGTCAATTGGATAAAAATTGAGATAGTTATGCTGTACGCTAGTTTAAAAAACAGAGTTTCGAGAAAAACGCTTTTAAAGTTTTAAAACGTATTCGGTTTAAAAGCTCGTAAAACGTATTAAGCTCTCAGACGTGTCTCTGAAAATAAACTATAAAATTGTTTATCAAAGCTTGTCTCTACAAAATAGTTTTTGAATTGTTTATTAGGTTGTCCGGAAAGTTCTTTTTGCGTTCGCCGCTTGGAGCCTTATCAAAAACGAAAAGAACTTTCCGGACAACCTAATACATTGAGAAGAAAAAATATTTTTCTTTAACCCTCAACTGCTCGCATGGGGTCAACGTACTTTTGCGCGCCGAAAATTTGCGAGCAGTTGAGGGATTTTCTTCGTGCGAGTAACTAAGGGTTAAGAAGTGCACGGGAACTGCTACCATGTATGCCCTATTCCTTCTCGGTAAAAACATTTATTCAAGGTAGCTGGGCCACGACACCATTTCGTATTTTAAACGTAAAGAAAAATATTTTTGTATACCTTAATACACATAGAATACAAAATATAATCCCAAAATTTAATTTGATTCATTGCTTGGTAATCGAAAAAATAATTGGCAAAAAGCTCCGTTTTTCAGTGAGCCTGGGTAGTATAACATTAGATACTCTTAATATTTTTAATAAAAAAGCTTAAAGCAAACTAAAAAGAAACTACTGCGTAATCGTCAAAGGAAGAATATTATTAAATGCAGTTCGTATAATCTCGGATAATAAGATAAGTTCAGTTAGTCGCTATAAATAAGTAATTCCTTCAGAAGGGAACTAGGTACAAATGTATCACATCATGAAACATTTTCGTAATTGCGGATATGCGTTTGTGTCATTGGCATTCTGTAACAGTTATCGCTATCATCGCTAAAAGAGCATAGTGTTTGCTTTAAGTTTCTTGAAACTGTTCTAAATCTTTTCATGATTATTTTACGTATTTACATGTACTTGCAAAGAGTATATAAAACCAAAAAATTATTATAATATATAATAATGAATAAAACATAATATATAATATATAAATACAAATAATTTTAGTTATTTACTGATAGTTACTCTCATATAAAAACCAGGTTATAAAAACAGGAGAAAGACTTTTTATAGGTAAGAAGAAGGTATTGTTGTATAACTTACAACGTGGTAAAATTTACTACTTAGTTTCATATCAAAGGATTACCGGTTTGAGCAAAAAGAGCGGTACATTTATAGGTAATGACTCGCTGCAATAGCTTGGAAAAAAATTTTCAAAAATATTTCAATAGTAATTATTATTGTTACCAATCTTAAGCCTTTTTCGCTGTACCACTCAATAAAGAATCCTAGAAATCAACAGTGCTGCATACATCCAGTCTCGCTTGCTGAAGGCAACAATTATTGATATTGATATGTGTGTAACACCTTATGGCGCTAAACACGTCAGGGTTGTACAATTTTTAGGACTCGCTTGGATAAACTTTCTCAGAAGAAAAAAACTAATTTCTAATAATAAATAACTTTATATTTTAAGACATTCTGAATCTATTGAAATTTCGTAAAATTTCAAATTTCATCAGAGAATAATTTTACGATTTTTCAACTTCAGAGATGTCCATAGCAACTACAGTTGTAGAAGCATATGGAGCGATAAGACTTCAAGGTACGTATCTCCAGCATACAACGATGAACCTTTTAACTACAGTTATCGACAGTTATATATGTATTTAGGCTATTTTTATTACTAATTGTGCAATATTCTGTTATTGATATGCAATTGTCTCCAAGTGGAAAGGCAATGGACCATTGACATACTACTAATAACTGGTATACTATTAATACAGCGATAGTGTATTAATAGTTGCCAACAGTGAGTTATTATAAGAACGAGATTGCCGACGTTAGTATGCGACACTATTAATAATATTTATATAATAAACGTGATTTTTAATGATTCTCAATAGTATGATATTTCCTTATCAATTCTACTTTCAGATGGTTTTCATATCTATTCTCACAAAGGCTCTAAAAAAATATGAAATAACGTTGTTAATAAATCATTGTTTTATTTGTACTTTTATGTAACATTATGTTAAAATTCCATGGACTTTCTGTACGTTATAATACTCTGCTCCATATATGGTGAAGCCTTTTTGACGACGTATTTAGTAGGTGCACGAACCTGAAACGACTGATCCCCGAAACATTTTACATGAAGGTACCACGCAATATTTCACACATACTTCCGTCGTCCATTAAATCACATCAACTTTTTTTAAATCGCTATATAATTACAAGATCCTGAAGTTTGCATTGTTCGGAGATTTACCTAGATATTCAAACTTGCATATTAATTTGATAATAATTTGATTTGGGTTGTTTCCTTAAGTCGCGAATATTAAGTATCAAATTTTTTGGATACTATTATTGCTTTGGCTTATCGACTTTAAGAGTAAATATTTGAAATAAAGTTGATAAGCCAAAGAATTCATAGCATCCAAAGAAATTCATATTTAATATTAATTTGTAAAATACTTTCGTAAATTTAGCCTCAATTTTTTTAACTTCAAGCAGTTCCGGCAGTTTTCGCACTAAAAAAGTTTAATAATATGAAAAACATAATGTCAACCTTTGTTTCAGCATTGTATACATAGATAACCATATGTTCGATGATTTACGCATTTAAATCCCTTGAATAAAAATATTGCGAAGAAAATGATTGCAAAACGGAAACAGTCGTCGACGCGATTGAAGTCCACACTTTCTTCTTATGGTATAAAATGACTCATAAGTCGTAGAACGCTTTTTCCAAATCAAATAAAATCCTACCAAACAGTTGAAGTTTGCAAGAATTATTAGATTGCGAAATAAGCAATTCTATTGATGGCGAGGACAAACTATTATTGAAACTAGACTTAACACCCTCGCAGCATTTCTTCATGCTGAATCACTTTACGGTGTGTAGATAAGGAAAGACAAGAAATGTTACACAACAAGGGTTCTCCGATGAAGCATGTGCACGTATGCGGAGATAAATTAGAAATCGGCAAGCCACGTTTAAGATATTCAAAACGTATAAAAGCGGCGATGGCTTTGGAAATAATTATATGGTTTTTATTAGATCGCTTGCAAACAAATTAAACCAAATTGTTTCATTAAAAATAATTATAACGTGTGCCGAATAAAATTTTAATTCAAGAGTAAAGAAGAATAACTTTTAAATCCCGAAGAGTTGTGTAATGATTTCATTTCGAAGAATCTTATTGAATCATGAAAATGTTTTCATGGCTTGGGACTATACGTTGTTCAGAGAAGCAAGGAGATTAAAAAAATTTTACATTGAATTGTACTGAAGTCTGAGGGAAACATTTATTTTTTGTCAGTCAAATATTTTCTTAGGACAAATCTGATATTATTCGAGAAACGGATCTCGTGAATCAAAATTTTATCTACAACTGAGAAAATTTTTTTCAGTTAAAAAAAATTGTTGGTTTAAGGATGTATACTTTTCATTCGGAGAAAGGGATTCGGCTTAACTTCTTTCTTTGAAAAGTAATCTCTCTTGCTGAGTGTACAAATATGAGAGGTATAGTTTATACTAAAAAGCTTAGTATATATTACTGTGAACAGGATCGAATGTGTAATTGGTTTTCTTAGACACACCTTCAGAAAATGTACTAATATGTAACGAACACCCCCTTGAGGGGTCTACCGCCGGATGTTCAAAGTCAGTATTTTGTTTATAATGTAAGCATATAAACTGTAACTGTAGCTTATTCAGGTATTCGCACTATTATAAATTATTTTAACTGTAAATATAATTTGATAAACATATTTTATCACTATTGCCTTGAATGGTAACATTGAAATGTATACTGTGACCTAAGGACAAAATATCGACTCTTATTGCATTTATAACCTGGAATAGCTGTTCGGAACAGTATTTAAGAAAAGATTATTCCAAATAAAAATTGTAACCTTTAACCAAAGCTGTACAGTTTAAAACACTTTTCTTAAATAGAAATCTCTATTTTCTATTGCGAAATATCGTTATGTGAGAAGAAAAACAAATTTAGCAGAAAGTCATTTATGGAATACTACAGTATCATTAATTTTTCAATGGTTTTTCGAAGCTTCTATCACTTTTAGAATGAAAATGTAAGAAATAAAAATCGGTAATTTTCTTTTCTTAAACTAGGCTTATGATCTAAGTATTAGTTTAAATAACATTTATCGTGTGTAAGCATTTATACATTCGCTTCAAAAATATTGCTTAAGTCGACAATTACATCATATTTAAACATTTTTCTTTTTTGGAGACTTTATCAGGTGCGCAACTAAGTTCCCGGGTTTCACAAGAGATTGCGCTAGCGTCACGTGTAGTCGTAATACATGCGTGAATTTGAATTGGTTTTATATTGTAAACATCTCCAAACAATTACCAATTATAATACTAAAAAATATTGCTACGCAAAAGTTTATTTCTAACAATAACAATGTCGAGTTTTGTGCCAAATAAACAGCATTTGCGGGAAGTTTTGCTTTTTTATTTTAACTTGAAAAACACTGCTGCTGAAGCACGTCGTTTTCTTGAGAAAGCCTACAGCGAACATGCACCATCGAAAACTACTTGCGAGGATTGGTTTAAACGCTTCAAAAGTGGCGATTTCGATATTAAAGACAAGGAGCGCTCCGGAAGACCAAAAACAATGGAGGACGCCGATCTGCAAGTGTTATTGGATGAAGATGATACGCAAACACAAGATCAACTTGCGGAAGCATTAAATGTTACTCGCCAATGTATCAGCAATGGGACCTACTACCGCACCCGCCCTATTCACCAGACCTAGCGCCTTCAGATTACCATTTGTTCCGATCGATGGCGCATGGTTTGGCAGGGGTGCATTTAAAAAACTTTGAAGAAGTTAAAAATTGGTTGGATGAATGGTTTCACTCAAAAGACACTTCGTTTTATCGTTGCGGTATTCATGTATTGCCAGATAAATGGCAAAAATGTATAGCTAGTGATGGCCGATATTTTGAATAAACCATTTTTTGTATTATTTTTGAAATTTCAATTTTTATTTGATCGAAAAAAACCCGGGAACTTAGTTGCGCACCTGATATTTGATTTAAGTCATTACCAAGTCATACCAAGCATACTAGGCATTAGAAATTTACTATCTCTAAGAATGGGGATGTGATTTGTAACAAACGTTAAATTGTAGAAAATTTGTATCATTTTGTACACTCTTGAATCTTACCGATAAGAGACCTAGTAGCAACTTTATTTTTATGGTTACGTATAAATTGACATATTCAGTACGCGTACTATTTTCTTAAGTATTTACGTTACAATTCAAAGACCAAATATTTCTATTTTCAAAACGATATTTCATTACTCGAATTATTTTCTTAGTTAAGTCATAAAGATTGTTGTCAAGATGAATTATCTCATTAATACTGCAACTACGGTCCAGAATGAGTAACATCGTGACATCCAGCTACGTTCATTAAAAACTCGCTCCGTTTGGCTAAAAGGAGATGTAATCCATCATGTTGATTACATTTTTTACGGTGAAAATATACCAGGAGTGAAGTTAAAATTTTAATCTTATTATTATAGTTCGTAAATGAATCTAATTTTTGCGTTGTTCACAAGTTAATACTAAGCAAGCCGCTTCGTATTATCATTTAATGTTTTTAGTACACAAAAGAAATATAAAAATTTAAAATAAAGTTATTAACTGAAATTTGGATTATTAAGAAATAGTTTACAGCATATATACGATTTCGAGTCAGTTAGGAAGATGTGGTCCTACGTGGAACACGAACCCGGTTCTGCACATGACTGCCCATGTTAATGCACTTGATCTACTGCAGGGCATACCTATAAAATTACAAACAGATGTGAGTCTTTTTATTTGTGCAATTTCAAGAGGTATTGCCTCATACCCATACATTGATCACTTACAATCAGTCACGGTCATGCTTAACATTTGTTAATTCTTCTTAATGTGTTCAAGATTTTTAATTCCCTAAAGCCATGTTTCTCAACTTTTTCGATACACAAATTACAGTTGAACGACCTTTTTCTAATTGTAAGACTAATTTTTTAAGTCATTTAAAGAAATATCTACAATATTATTAATTTTTTAGTGGGTTTTACTCAGATTTTGTCACTTTTAGAATGAAATTGCAAGAAATAAAAATCGGTTATTTTCTTCTCTTAGATCTTATGACGTTTTTCGAGCAAAACCTTGGATTTTACATTTAGTCTATTATATTTTGATAACAACAATAAGAGGACGAAAGTTATTTAAAATTACTACGCAATAACTTTCTTTTGCGCGAAGAAAATATCAGTGAATTTTTATAAAATAGTCTTATAAATCACGTTAACCTTACAACCACGTTTTAACGTTAAACAATCATAACTTTATACAAAAGTACCTTAGAATTCTCGGCCGCGACATAAGGAAGATTGTAAAGAAGCATTATTCCTATTAACATAAATGTTCATTTGTAACGACAATCATCAATTGTAATAGTAGTTAAAAATAATATTTTAACTATGGTCAATGACCACACCGATTTCACGTGTCGCTTATGTTCCATTGTTCTTCGAGTGGTTAGACCGCTTATCGTACTGTGGCATAACGTTAAACTTACGAACGTACCTGTCATTAATCATACAATCAGCTTGGCTGAAACTAGCGTGAGTAACGTTGTGTAGACGTAGATCATATACAAAAGTATACCTGCATGTATTTATATATGTGTATGTACACGTGCATTTTTTTATTAATATGACAACGTATATCATAGATGTAGCTACAATATTTCAGAAAACGAATGACGATGCAAATCTCGTGATCATCATGACTGATCATCCAACTTGAATCATTACTATTCTACTTTTGAAATATAGTTTCTCTACAAATTTTCCTGAAAAATTTCTTCTACAAGCATCTTAAAATCCATTAGGATTTATATATTAATTTAGTTTCAAAAGGATTTCCAATCAATTTCGTTCTTGTAAAAATTATTCGAGTCTCTTTAAAGTAGTAGAGTAAAGTTGCCACTTATGCAATTACGTAATTAAAATTCGTGAATTCGGTTTATTTTCTAGACAGTTTAATTGTGTTATAGTTATAGAATATATTTATAAAGGCTCAATATACCACATTTCTGGGTGAATAATTCCTAGAATATTGCTTCTTTTAATTACTATTTCAGTAATAATATAAATGAAGTTTTTAAACTGGAGTCATATGCACGTTAATGGTCTCTATAATAATTAATGCCATTTTTTATACTTATTGAACATTTTATTTTGTGTAACATTTAGTACAGCTTAATTCAAAAAAATTTTAATTCAATTGTACCACTGCAAAAATATACTTTGCTGTTTTAATAAATATAATTTCAAAAATATAATTTAAAAAAATAAACCCCATAATAACTGATAATTTTCTTCCACCTGCCGTGGAAACTTTCAATCCCCCTCCTGTAAAATAACATAGTTTTGTGGAAAAATAGGAGCAAGTGAGAATAATTATTCAATTTAAGAGTACCACAATTACTCACAGCGATCTCTAATACACAAGGTTAAAAAATATGGGCTTTTATTGGCACATAGATATGGATGAAAGACTATAAAATCTGCATTAGGGTTTGGTGAATATATATAATATAATATTTTTGTAAATATATATAATATAATATTTTATATAATATAATATAATATGTTGTAAATATATATAATAGAATATTTTTGTGAGAAGTTTGTCTGGAAAAAACAAGAATAAATTTTCCTTTAAAAAATTCATAAATAGTTAGAAATTTTGAAAGTGACAAAGGCAACAACAGCATTCGCAATGATTTTATTCGTTCCAACAGCAGCGTGAAAAATAAACCTTACTAACAATGCGTATACAAAATTTGACTAATATGTTTCTCAACTTTAGTATTTGAAGGTACAAATTTTTCAGAGCTATGGTGTCTAACGGTTCAGGAGATAAATTAAGGAAGGGGCATTATTTCTTACATCTTAATGAATGAAAATCATATTTTTTAAAGTGATATTAATAACTTGATAGCTTACATTTTAATTCACTTGTGTAAAATCATCAAAGACTCATTTTTCCATTTTTCCATAAGTAAAATTGATAATGCTATCGTTAGCAGTTACTACGAATAAATTAGTTTGATCCGAGCCCTCTCTGCATAGAAAAACGAAAAAGTATATTTTTCAGCCGTACAATTCTTCTAAACATGAACAAAACGTTCCTTTAAATAATAATTCACAATTATTTCTCAGATCTTAAACGATAAAAACTTTCTTTGCAGACTTTCAAGGTAACAAAATCTTCGTGTCATTATAGAAGAAAAGATATCCGTGTATCTATAATTTGCTCGTAACGTGAAACAAGATAATCATTCCAGTTATATTCATGCCGTTTGAAATTCGAAATGCAATCGAGAAGTTATACATATTTCTTACTTTCGTAAACTCCTTGATGTTTCGAGTAATTATGTTTGGTGAAGGATAAAATTGTGTATATTAACAACGTAAGCGTGCTATTTTGTGTCTGAAATGGGTACTCCTTATTTATGTCCATAATTACGTTTTATTGACACCTTCAGACTCTTTTTTTACATAACACGATCGACCAAAAGGATATTTTTAGATGAAAATTTTAATAATTTTGCTTTATACCTAAAATTAGTTCCCAAATGTATTCTCGCTATCTTTTTTACAATACATCTTATATGGTATGAATATCTATATAAGTATCGAAACGTGTTGCCTGCAATGAGCAACGGCCTCCTTTAAATCTTACAACAACAAAGACATCATTCGAAAATTCAAGTTTTTGGCTCAAAACAAAAGACAAATAAGACTTTAATTTTTTCGCCAGTCGATTTTTCCTAAATCACTCCTCGGTCAAGACTTACCATCCTATGAATTTCGTGACTCAAACTTTGTCTCAAATCTTGTAACCAGTAAAAATTACCACGTTACGCTATAGTCTGTTTTACTTTATCTAATTATATACATCTACTTGTATTTCCTTTTGCCTCACGATTTTCAAGGCATATTAAACGTTAATAACAACAACAACAAAAACAACAAAAACAGCAGCAGCAGCAACGACGACGATAATAATAAAGTATCGAACCTTTATTGCTAACGGAAGAATAAACAGTCATAATTTATAAATATTCTATATTTGAAGAAAAAATTGTTTCCAACTTTGTGTAAAGCATTGTTATGTTGAGGAAGTGCATATTACTATGAAACAAATGCGAAATCACTTCCATTTAAAAAAAAAAGTGATAACTCTGAGTTATCGTTGGGAATAATCGAAAGAACTACACCAGTTGCAATAATACCAATAAAATAGTCATAAATGAGACAACAGCTGATTATATTATTTGTAGTGTGCGTAACTCACTCATAGCTGCGGTTATTGCATCACTTGACTTCAAAGCAGACCAGACTAGGCGACGCCAATCTTCGTGCTAGTGACCAGAACTTCGTCGTATATCAAGAGTTACATAGCACTAATTCATTTACTCGCTGCTTTCTTGAGAGGCTTATTATTCGAAAAATAAGACATTGAATTATTCTGAACGCTTTAATTGTTAAGAGGAAAAATACTAATAAATGCACTTGAATAATCGTTTTTCTTATGAAAATTCGAACACTTCCTTGAAAGCAAATAAAATACGTCATTAGCTTACTTAGGTGTTACAATATACCTACATTAAAATAATAGGCTTTTACGAATAAAAAAATTATTCCACTTTTAATGTATTTAGTTTAAATAAGCAAGGTCATTTTGTTATGAGCAATAAAATTCCAAAAAGTCTATGAAACATGTATAAATGTCTTATTATATATTTATACGTATACTTTATGTTACCTAAACATGGAGTCTACTGTAGAATATTTGCTTTTTTGTGTCAATAAAAATATTTTTTAACAAATTATAAATAAGTACACGTATAATAAAACTTTTTACTGAATATTTGAAATAGGAGATTTTTACAACTTCTTATATAAAAAAGGAGGTTTAATCATATGTAAACAAATACGTCTCTTTTTTCAGTACACACTTCTCTGATATGGTATATAAATAAATCTTTTTTCTTTATTCAAAGAACCCTTTCCCCAGCGTAACAAATTTTTAACGATTGTTGTAATAAATTTGCGTATATAGAAAATGAAAAAAATTACTCTTCATAACGATAATAATAGGATTTATTTATCATTTTCAACTATCTGACAGTGCTATTCAGTATCTCACCCTTAACTGTATATTTGTACCATAAAACAAACAAATGATTAAATTGGTGCACGGTCTGTAATGAAAACAAGTGTAGACTGAAGCGAGATTCATATTTCCCTTAGTTTAATTGCAGTAATTAATTAACACGTTAAATGCCAAGTCGGTCACCGGCACTGAGCTTTCCGTTCAAGCTGAGCCGGTTGTAACAAATGCAATAGTGAATGCTGTTGCGACCCATGCGGCATGAACAGGGAGTCACATAAATTTGACGTGGCGCTCAACGTGTTAAGAAAGGGACATTCTACTAAATCTAAAGTAAATTGACAACCCTTAATATTTATTTCTATCGGAAATAAATTCAGGAAATGTATAATATTTATTTCTAAATCAAATTTGATAACATCCTAACCATAAAAGAATTTTCATATTTCTTTTATACTCTTGTTAATTCTTGCACAAAACTGATCTAACTGTTTCAGTGGCAGAGTAGATGAGGTCGAATGTGAGATAACTACAATTTTCTGTTTACATTTGACCTGGATTGTTCAAGCACTTTTATCTTGCTCGAAATAGCATTGTATAAAGAACTATGCGTTTTGTATTGCAATTAAAAAGCGCTAAGGGTCTTAAGTGCTTCGGTTTTAATTTACGTGCAAAATTCTGTGTAAATCTGACCCAGCGGTTTAAACACTAGGGTGGATAATAGATCAGTAATACATACACATCGTCAAAAATGCTCACGGCGCATTGTAGGGGTAATAAAGTACGAAAACATCACGATTCTAGCTCACTTCATGCCAGTAACAGATTTTCTAAAACCAGTCCAGGGACCTTCGCTTTTCCGTAGTAATATTTTTCCGTATCATTGCGGAAAAGTAAAAGGTTTCTGGTTCGAGTCTAGGTCATGGTTTACGATTTCAGCTAGGTTTTCATGATTGCTAAAAGATGACTTTGTTTTAACGTGATGAAACTTGCATTGAAATTAATAGTTAAGTTCCCAGATTAAATTTCATACCAATGATGTCTCGCCGCAAAAATCTCGGTCTGTTTACATTCCAGAAAATATTTCTATTTATATAGCTTAAAAGATTGGAAAATAGAATGCGTAGGCATTGTAAAATTTACCGACAATGAAAATAAGCGAAAAGGGAAAGTGTTTTACATATACATATAAATAAGCAATAATTATTCAGCTTTATTTTGCTGTAACTACTGCTAAAGTTAATTTTACGAATCTCCATATTTTGAACTGCTACGTCAACATAATCTTAACAATTTTATAGTCAAGACAATGCCATGTATAGTTGTCTAATTCTTTGAACTCGAAGTACTCCTCAAAGACGCTACCAAAATATGGCTTTCACAAATAATTTATAATTAAAATTTTTATTTACAAGATGTTCACATTATGATGATAATCAAATAACGTTAAAAATATCTTGCCTTTCAAATGTTATGTGCAAATTTTACCTTCAAATAAATCAAACATTACACAGTCAGATACAGCAAAAAAAATCCGAGCTACTGCAAGCTTTAGGCGAAGGATGTCCGAATGTGAAGAAGCTTCAATGTTTTTAAATCTGTTAAAATATATTGTAAAATACGTCATGTGATTTCCAAACACGCAACAATTATAGACTAATGTGCGTAAATGTGAATATAATTTTTAGTTTACCATAAAATATAATATATTTATATTTTAATAAAATGTTTTATATTTTATATTAAACTATAATATTATATATTATTTCTAAAATTCTCTCTGCCGTTATTCAAGTTTAAAATACATTTTATTCACTTCTGCTGTTATATGATCAAAGAAACATTGGCTGGATAGAAATACGCCGGCGTTACTATATTCCCTTAAGTCAAATGCAATTTCGTAATCGCAGTTCGCATTTTAAAACAAATTACTAAGCGGCCTCTAGTAATACTGTGGTTCGATACAAAATACTAGCCAGTCAAAGAAAATAGAATCACAAAGCAGAGTTCTTAATAACAGAAATATAACATCAATTGGCACATTCAATATATCACAGATCTGCATAACACATCGCTTATGCCTGTGTTAGATATACTGATAAATATTCGTTACATGCAGAGCAAAGTTCTCTCGGTTTACTCCGGAAATATATAGTGTATTTACTTAGATCAATATTTAAAAATTGTGTACAAAGAACGGGTACAGATAATTTTTGCTGTGCGTATTGCAATCTATGAAATGGAAAATACAAAACCAGATAGGTCTCGTTCCACGGTTTAACCTTCCTATATTGTAACAGCAGATATAGTTTTTATAAATGAAAAATGTGTGTATATATTTTAATTATCGTATGTAACTTCCTACATGTGTGTTATAGAGAATGTATATTCAATTCCTATCAATATTTGCAAATGAACTGAGTCTAATGTAAGGAATGACCATGTAACCAAAATGAAATGCAATATAACGATTTCTAGTCATCGTCGAGTTACATGAAACTAATGTTCGCTACTTAACATATTCTAACATTATAACTCTATGTATCGTATTAATGTTTTCGTTTTCTCACTAAAATATCTTCAAAATATTATATCACTTAAAGGAAATACAGCATTATTACATGCATCCTTTTTAAGGAAAAGAAAATATATCTTGAAATGTGCACTTTCTTACTTGCCGACATTTTTTGTTAGGTAGTGAACTATTAAAAAGTGGGAGCCTTTTTTGCCTTTCTTTCTCAAATACGCATCTTCCGCTAAGTAATACTTCAAACGTGCATTTTAAATAAATATTACAACAAAAATAGGTCACAATTCCAACATATTCAAGTTTGTAACAAATGTTTCCTTAATGAATTTATTCATTTTGTATATGGTTTGTTCGGAAAACAATAGAATTTATACGTAAAAAATGGTCATTGTGTATCATATTTTCGTGAAAATCATTTATTATTTATAAAATAAAGAAACACTGCCAGGAATCTTCACAAAGGTGGCGAAGATCTTTATGAAGAAAAACTAATTGTAAGTTACGCCTCTAATGCTTTCATAAAGCTTGTATTTCTGGTACTGCCCTTCATATATCTTTCAATTTTTACTGGTTATGCCTTGAAGGTTGTTGTTTCGCTGTAGTAAATGCAAAATCTTAAAGACTTAAGGTGTTACATCTGTTCAGTCTATGAAAAAACCATTTTGGATTATAAACATATGAACATTACATATGATTTATTTGACACACATTTACATACCCTGCGTGCCATATCATGTTATTCATTATATCTTCGTCATTTTAAGGCGAAACTATATACTTGATATTTCAAAAGATTCTGTAAACTATAGAGAATGATATAATAAAATAATAAAATAAATAATATAATAAAATAATATAATTAAAAAAATACTTTTTTAAACATTTTTGAAGATATATAAACCCTTAGGAATTAAAAAAAGACCACTGCAATCTTAAAAGGAAATTCTAAGAACGATACTGCATGATATTTGTGCCCATATTTATGAAAGTGGTCTAAGTCAAGATTTGAAAAAGATGAGATTTTAAGTTATCTCACATCATTTTATCTTGCAATACATTTTTTTCTGCATTAATCAAGACCAATAAAACTCCAACTTTCAATGTTGCAGAATGTAAAAACATTTTTTATTTTATATAAAACAAATCCTTTAAATTTATCAACCCAAAAAAGTATGACTTATTGTTAGACCACTTTCATAATTATGGGCATATTTATAGGTAAGACAGTTTCAATATTTTAGCATTGGATGCTAATAAAATTAGTACTATTGATGAAAGAATAAGAAATTGCAGTACTACTTTTCAATAATGGTATACTACTGGTTAATATTATATTATTCGTTCTTATTGTAAATGATCACTTATTACTTATTGTTAGTAATCGTGTCTTACATTTTAGTAATAACTATCATACATTATTGCGGAAGGCCACTTTCCAAATCTTGGAATGAATAATTGATAAAGCGGTCTTTTTATGTACATGACCTTGTCTACATCGTGGAAGGCTATAACAAAATACAAATATAATGCGCACATATTCAAGAAAACGTAATAAGGCATATCCAGAAGCTACATCTGATAAATATAAAAAACATTAATGACTGAAACGACTATTGTATTTAACGTCAGCCCTTCTCTTACAAAATACAACGAGATATAATGCAATAAGTCGCATCTTTGCGCGATAAAAAAGCAAGGAAACACTTGATTACAATTGTAACTGCGCAACAGTTGTGGACATCACAACTGTTATTGTATTGAGACTTTAAATGTCGAAAGCAGAATGAGAAAATTGTATCCAAAGATATAAAAAATAATACAATCCTATTTATATCTGGAGAATTTCATGTATACATGAAACTCATAATTCGTAGCAATCTTATCGACATGCGACACGATGTAAATGCAGTATTTTGCAAACACTTACATTTTAAATAAATGATCTGTTTTTGCATTTTTCTTAAGTATTACGGTATCTGAAACACTTCATCGTAATTTAACAATATTCAAAACATTTAGGTAAAAATGTAACGCATTACAATTATAAGTTAGAGTTATTTATTTAATTCTCTGACACAGGTTCCCTGAAGCGCGGATATAAAATATACAATACAGAAAATACAAATTTGCCTGTTACAACAGTCACATGCAAATCTAAAAATAGTTATAAATAGATAAAAATAAAATGACAAAAAATAATTCATAAATTAATATTTAAGTATGTTAACAATTTCGCAGATTAAAGAATAGTATAGATTACAGTCGTGTTATGATAGGTGTTAGGTGTGCATTTTTGCATTCATTAATACGATTAAATAATTCTCCAAGTGGATTTACTGCATACAATTTTCAACCTTGCTTCTCTAACTATAACTCATACAATTCATTTGATAAAAGCTAGTATCCTCATTTATAACAAGAAAATCAGTTAAAAAAGATTGAAATTAGTTACAGATTATTGGACAACTATAAGGTTTTCAATCATACCGTAATACATAAATTTGTAAAAGTTGACGATTTTTTATTAGTAAAACAGATTTCATTTTATGGTTCATACTTTACAGAAAAATTTTCTTGTTGTGATATCTGACAATAAAAACACTATCGGCGGGAAGGGTATCAATACGTTTTATGCAGAAGGGTATTAATACCCTTCCCGCCGATAGTGTGTTAACTGATTATGAGCAACATATTTGAAAGCTTTTTCCATAGGTACTTCGTATATTAAAATTCATATATGAATAGTTCGTCCTACTTTTATTCAATAAATGAAAATTAATCCTTAAAGGCCTAGAGTATCAAATTTTATACCGGACTTTTAAATGCAATGGAATTTAAGGGTTAATCTAATACTCTGAACTCTTAAAAGTATTAAACACTACGTTCTATGAAAGAGGCGGGAAAGTATTTAACCATCGATGTTCGAAGTCATGAACGGTTCTTCGTGCTACTGGCGATAGCATACGTGTAATTAATGTACAATCTGAGCATGTTAATTATATTATTAATATACTAATAATAGTAATAATGGTATACGTAATGTATGATAATACAGCAATGCATTGGTAGTTGAATAGTAGTAGCCTGTAAATAATGTAAATGGAAAATTAATACATGAGTATTAGTAGGGATAACTATTTACTAATAAAGCAATGATGAATTAATTACAAAACAATAGCCTACCATCAATATGATAATAACAATGTTAATACCAATGTTGTATTATTTAACGATAGCGGTATTTTTATGAACACTGACAAAATTATTATAAGAAATACTCCAATTTAGTATGATCTGCATGCATATCTAAAATAATAATCTTTAATCCGTTGAATTGATATCAATTGTGTGCTTGTAGACAGAATGCCGCCTTTACCTCTTCAGAATTCTCAATGGATGACATTGTGGAGGAAAAAAATGATTTTTCCATTAACAGTAATGCATACAAAATCAAGACATAAACAATTTTACAATTTTCGGAATATATGCCAGCCCATTTATTAATTTTATAAAAACTAAAAAGAAACCTGATGGCGTGGTATGACCACATTATGAGTTAAAATACATAATTAAATCCATGCCAAGACTGCGACTCGATGCAATGAGCGAGTCTAGGTCGGTCGTTAATCCAGGCGAATGGGTTAAAAGTATTAGTCCCATAAATAGGCATAGCAATATTTTATTTTATCAACCCTACAGTAATTTGCTGGAGATTAGTTTTTATGACTAATAAAAAATATAAGCTCAGCAACAAATTGTATTAGTTAAAATATCATAAGCATGTATAACGTTACATAGGCATAACATGGAGTTTAGTTATCGAATGCACAAAATAAAAATAAACCATCTGTAATACGTATACAAGACTTGCGGAATATTGGTATAAACGTATAGTTGGATTGAAAGTTTTATCAACAGAAATAACGAGTAATCTGTATTTCTGTCAGTAAAACTTCTAACTTTCTCTATCTCAGGTCTTATAATATTATACCAAGTTATTAATCGATAAAAAATGCATTTATCAATTTTTCAAATCACCACAAAAAACAAAAATTCACATGTTTAATTTAGACCCTCCTAGTGCCGTATAATGATATACATATAGTATAGTCGTTGGCAACTTCTGTGAGGAACGTCGATGAAGATATTAAATATATTCAAGTTTTAATTTGCAGGATCCAATCGTATTTCATTCTTTTTCAAAACTTGCCAACTGAAGCGTAACAAATTTGGCTCGATAATTGTTGCCTAGGTTAAAATTTTCAGATCACGCTAAAAGAACGTGAAAGTTAAAGTTATATAAAATGTTAAATACGAAGGGTACATACATATGATGGTAAAAGTTAAAAACATAGAGTATAACACAAACTTAGTTTTAAATTTCGCGGTCTTTGGCTTTGTAATACACTTTGCCAGACTTTATAACAAGCAAACGAGTGCACGTTTTTCAAAACTTTCAATTATTTTACATTCAGTTAATACAACTATTGAAAAATGAAATTAAGCTACTAACGAAATTAAGTTAGTGATAGGGACATTCATATAATTCAGCAGTGTTGTCTTGAATGTGCCGAAGAGGCATACTTCATGTAACAAATCAACCATTTCATTCTGGCATCGATCCAGCGATCGCTCTTCGCCTTTTAACCAGAAATGTTATATCCTCTGACAATGAGCTACTTGAGACCTCGGTAACCGATTTTATACAGAAATTTCCTGTAGACTGAGATTTATGTGCAAAAATTTTTAGTAAATCACTGCAGATACATTGAAATTTAGTAACCTTATTTTAGGAATGACACCTTGGCAACTTCTCTGCCGTTTTACTGTTTGGAGAAGTTACAGAATGAGAATAATATGTTGCGAAAAATTTTTTATGTCGTAAATATATAATAATTTTTGAAGATATTGTACTTCTAGAAAAAGAAACATGTTTTTCCCCGTGAATATTCTATGTTTACAATTCGAATATTTATCGATCATATTGATAAATAATTTTACAATTACAACAAAATGAATCTAAAGGGTTTCCATATTATTCAATGATTTTGAAACATTCTCATTTTTAGATACTTATTTGAAAACGAGAACGTTTTGAATAAGTATATAATATGGTAATAATAATAGTATTAAATACATATTTAATATAAATATATACAGTTTTAGGTTGTTTCCTTAGTCGCGATATTTTAAATATTCAATTTTTAAGTGTTATCATTTCTTTTGGCTTAACGACTTATTGATAAATATTTACAAATGAAGTAAGTCTGGGAGGAGATTTAGATTGGAAACTTCATCTAAATCAACTGAAACTATTTTTATTAGCGAATCTTGTAATACCAAGACAAAGCAATTACTAGAGCCCCTTTTTCTCGCATTTTTTAACCGAAAAGTGATACATGGAAAAATAACCTGTATTCGGTAAATCTTGCTATTATAAACATAAAATATTCGAAAGTGCAAGAACATTCAAATATTCATTCAATTCACTCTATTAATCCAGAAGATTTGAGTCACCACTGACATGACGCTTCATTTAATGGATAAAACAAAAATCAGAGTTAATAAAGAAAAAGGTGAAAGATTAAATATACTGAAGAAGGTTAAAAATTTTAAAATTACGACAAAATGAATCTAAAGATGATATGCTTATATTAAGTATACTATATTAATATTAATATATTACATACTTATTTTAAAATGGTGTCGTTTTCAAATAAGTGTTCGAAAACGTTTAAAGTGAATAATATTGAAACGATTTAAATTCATTTTATCGTAATTGTAAAATTCTTAACCTTCTTCAGAATACTAACTCTTTTACCTTTTCCTTTATTAACTCTGATTTTTGCTTTATTAATTAAATGAAACGTCATGTCAGTGATGACTCAAGTCTTTTAGATAAGAAGATTGACCACGCTACGGTGACGTCATAGTATAACAAGTAAAGGTAACGCAATTAATAACATTTTCAAACCATACAAAAATTCGTTTACCTTCTTTCAAACAGTATTCAGCAATACTTCCTGTAAATCGTGGAGTATGTTGGGGAATTCGTTTGTTAAAGCGCATACTGAAGGTTCGTAACTCTTAAAAAATGCTTCGAATGGACCATAAATATTTAACTAAAAGGTTAATAGACAGTTAAAAATATTGTGATATAAAAATGCATAATATGTTTGAAACTTGTCTGAAATTATATCCATGTGTGCATATTCATTTACAGTTTTATTTATTTATTTATTTATCTAGAATATGTGTGTGTGCGTTTGTGAGTGTGAGAGAGATAAAGGAAGACATTAAAAAAGTGAAGGAGAATGTAAAAGAGGGGAAGAAGGAGATTGCAAACGTCATGGACGACCGGTGCACCCGCATTTGCTACATACTCGTCGTTTGTATGAGGGCTGATATGTTCAAGGCCAAGGACGCACATTACGTGCGATCCTTTAAGCAAAACTTCTATGCGTACTACATACGTAAATTGTATGTATGTACCTACGTATGTAGCCGATGAATGTATGTAACATACGTCGTACTGCACTGGTAAAAGGCAATGAACAGAAGAAAATAAAGGAAAAATGTAAAATGCCCGCGTGACTCGTTCAACGAGTTACATATAATACACCTATTTTAACGTCCACCACTGTTTCCTTGTAAAAGTGTCTAATGTGATACATAATAAACCATATATATGTATATAAAGGCTTTAGTAACTCATATTCTTTCCTATTCTCTCTGTCTGTACCTTTGCTTTCTGTGTGTGCGTGTGTATACAGTTTGTACATGAGATTTCTTAGCGCGTTGTGCATTTGAATGTACAATTGTGGACATATTGTAATTACGCGGGTGTAGCGCCTATGATAACTGCACAATGAGCGTCTCTTTCTGTGCAGTATGATAGAGAAGACGCGTTTAGCATACTCGCTAATTATTTTTCTTTTTTACTCTTTGTTCGTGTCTCTCGAAGGGTAACATACTCATTCAGTATGATAAACGTTAGATATGCGAATGCACTTTGCGATATTAAGAAACAAAATTCGTCATTTTTATTCCAAAACTTTTTCCATCCGAAAAATAATGATTGTTAAGGATTTTACTAAAATTTTCAAAGTTATTATGAAGGTTTGAATTTGGTTTAATATTATTTTCTTAATATTCACATTCCTCTAAATACTCAAATTTCTAAATACTAAATTTCAAATTCGACTTTGGATTATAACAGATAATAAACTGCAATGAAAATTATTTTGGTTGTGTGAATTTCACTCATTTTGGATTAATAGAAAACAGTTCTTTTCGCCAAAGGATATGATTACGTAAATTGACTATTTACAATTTTGTAGATTATAATAAATATTATTATCACAAATAATTTGTACTCACTTTCTATAAATATATGTAAAAGCATATGCTGTATATTTGAATTAAACAATTCAGTTTTCTCAAAGGAAATTTGAGTTTCTAACCAACGATGTGACTTCCTGATAATATTAAATTTAAATCTCTCCACAAAGTTTTATTTTACTCGAACAATTGCAATTAAAAATTTACCATTAAAATTATGATTTCAAAGTAAAAAAGATTAAGCATTTTATTATAAATGATTTATCTAAGCAGCAAACAAAAAATTAACCGCAAAACAAAAATGGTAAAAAAATATTTATTATCAAATACTTCGAATTCCTTCGCCTTCAGAAGATTAACGATTCACAAGAAATTCGTCTAGAATCATACCTCTAAATTAAAAGGAAGACCAACAAAAAGTATTATTCAGTTTCTCTGCAATGTGCCCGAAAAGGCATCCTCGGACATCATGACTAAAGGTCTAAGAATGGCGTTACAAACCTGCTAAAATTCTAAACAATTAAACCGACTTGCCGAATTTAATAAAATTTTATTTGCAATATAATAATATAAAGATTCCTCCTAATGCCAACCTGAATGATTTACATACTTCTGAAACATAAAAATGTACATGAAGGAGAAATAGTGTAAAAGTTGTTTACAATAGTGTTTTTAAATTATGCTAAATCCGATTTTACGTAGCAACATTATATAGCTTTTTCTTCAACGTCATTCGATAAAAAAGGCTATATTTCAATTTGAAATGTCAATTTAAGAGTTTTTCGCTGGTATTTTTCTGATTGAATTCTAAGAAGTTGAAGAGATTCCATGATAAGTTCGTCCAAAGTGCATTCATAAAAAGAAATATGATATTCTGATAAAGAAGCATTTGTAATTTATGAATTTTTTCATAATGCAGTTTTTGCACATTAAACAACAATACAGATTAAGCGAAATATTCATTTTAAAATCGAATCTTCTGAAGTAAAGTTCCGTCTGGAATACAGAATAGGACTATAATAGGTACTAAAGAGACCCATAAATGTTTTGCCTTCAGAAGTCTGGAAGGTCTTGAACGTCGACTTGCACTTTTTTCCTTCTACATTCCTTTTTTGGGGCTTTTAAAATGTGCAAGTGCGTGTGAAGCCATGCGCGAAGGTAGGCTAAGAAGAGCCTCGTAAATCTTTGAAACGTTATATATATCCATTTTTTATTTGCTTTTTGCCTCTTACTAGCTTCGCTCTCTTTGTAAAATGGTATTTTTATGACGACGATTGTAACAATCTTTTTTCGACAACTTTTGTATCTCATCGGGAAAGAGCACGATTTAATTTTTTAAAGTCCAATTTGAACTAATTTTTTTAGATCCCGATTAAAAAAAGCTTGTACAAAAGTAATACATCTGTTTGGCAATAATACTTACCATCCTTGCTTCATACATTTATGCAGTTTTATTTGAAAATTACAAATAGTAGAATTTACATGTTTCGTGAAATATTAGTACCTTTGCCATTTTTTAATTATTTATATGTCGAAATTTAAATATTGTTATCGTTTATTTTTGTTTTATATTATACAAATGACATTGTAGACCTTTTTTGATTACTGAAATGGCTAAGTATATCGTTAGAATTTTTCTATTTTAAGACTGAAAAAAAAATCAAGTTTAAGAATTCGAAATTAGGATAGTTACCGACAGGGATGTTCTATTTTTGTTACATAATTCACATGACAATTCACTGGCAATCGTAATTTATGTCATTACTCGTGTTTTTTCACCTATTTTGTCAACCATTTAATCGTTTTTTAGTAGCAATTTTGAAGCATCAGGCATTAAATAATAATAATAATATTCATTGAGGCTCAATTAAATAAAAACCTGATGATAACCAGAAATTTTAATACTCGAAATTCCACACATCCATTTCAGATATTATAATAGAATATGAGGAACAATTCTGTTTCGTGTAACAGTAATAATAAGTATAAAAAATAATACGATTGGGTTAATAATGAGCAATTAGATACTATACAATTTTTACTAATTAACATTTATTTTTTTCTTAATTTTAACATTTTTATATGACAAAAAACAATAAAAAAAATTCGCTTTGACCATTGTTAAAATGAAAATATGGTTTGCGTTGTTTTTAAATTTATTGTTAAAATTGTCAACTCTTCTCAGGAAGAAAATGATGATGCTTCATACAATTACCGTGTAAAAAATAATGTCCTAACTTTTTTTAGGGTTACACTATATTTTGAAACATATTGACAGCTATTAATAAAAAGTTTTTTGTTTAAAATATTACTTTATAAGTTTCTGTTAACTTTTAAATTAAATCATGAAACTGTGTTTTATATTTAAAGGTTTCAACAATGTTTTTCTAATAGAACCTGGAAAATATTACTGCACATTACGAAAGTTTACAAAATTCTTAATCAACTGAAACACTCATGTTAACACTACAAGCAGTCGAAACCTGGATGTCTTGTTTTTTTTTAGAAAAATATACATTGACGAATAAAAACAAGATTTCTCATCTTCGAATACCTATGCTACTATTTATACGCGTATTTTAACGATTTTTTGTTATTCAAATAAAAAATGTTATTTTCAGCAACTTTCTGTTTAATTTTTTGCGCAACGAATATATTTGTTATACTAATACAAAAACAGAGAGAAATCTACGTGGAAAAATAGTAAATAACAGTAAAGGAACTGTCCTCGATTAACGATCCAAGTACATAGGGGTAAACCGCCAAAAGCAATCTTTTTTGAGTTAGTCTGCACCACGGGATATTTTTGGTCTATCTTTAGACCTAAAGGTAAGCGGAATGGGAAATTCGGAAAATTTCTATTTGTAACGGGAAACGAGCAGAACGACTTGGTTTTTCATTATAAAAATGTTCTACGGGGTCCTTTCTCTCATGAAACCATTGTACGTTGGACATCTATTCAGGCGTCAAAGCCTTTAAGAGTCGTTAAAAATTTTATTTTCCAATCCCGGGGTTGCTGCGCGACCCGAATATTTTCACTACATAAACCTTACTCATTCAATAGTCCCTAGGTATATAACACCCGTTTCGTGGGGTCATGAGAAACGAGCATACTGCATGGTGGTCCAAATACGATGCTGTATCGCACGAAAAGTAGATCTTGCTTGACTAAATTCTACAATGAAAACTTTGTTACTTCTTTCTAAGATTTATTTGTTTTTCTAGATTTTTTCGTATTTGAACCTTTTCCCTTGTGTTTATTTTTCTTGCAATTGCTGTTGCTACCGCCACTGCTATTATCCAGGTAAAACGGGATGGTATTTATATTATAAGATGGTTTTTATAGCTTGGTCTTTACGACGGGGGAAATCCGGTAGGGTTCGAACCGCTCATGTATGCTGGTTACATGTTACTAAAAATATTTAAGGGTAAACGTAACATATGTTTTATATATTAATTTATTAATTTTCCTTTTTTCGCTTCAAGGGACTGATATATATTATTCAGCTTCATGTAAGCAATCAACGATTAAAAAAAACATTTCTTACTTATATTATTCATAATTTACTTGTATATTCATAATTTTTCATATTATTCGTAATTATTATTTTAATAATAAAAACGAAGTTAAGATTTAGTTTTGAGTGAAAGAAATTATTTTATTTAAGGGGTAGTCTCATGTGGATCCCTCCTGAGAAAACAGCATTTTTGACAAAATTTCTTTCGAAAACTACTGTATCTAACTGCGTAGAACGTTTTCACGGAAAAGTATACTGTAACAGAATGTAAAAAGAATTTTTGTATGGTAGAAACAAAATATTTATTTATATATAATAATAAGACGGTGGTGTTGAAGGGCCTCTAGATTTAAAACAAAAAATTTGAAAAGATTTTTGGTCTATATGAATGTCTCTATTGCCGAAAGATCAATTATTTTTTCATATTGAAATTAATGAAATCGGGACGTTCATTACAAAGGGTAAAATAAATATATTTGTTATCATATACAACTTCTATCACAATTGAGATTTTTATGATATCCACATACATACATATTAAGAATTTTTTTGAATTTTTTATTTCAAACTACCTGGCGGCCTCAATTTTGTTTTTTTTAATTGTGTTGGGGTATACCTTTCACTGGGAACAAATTTTGTGCCATTAAATGAAGTATGTTGCTATATTTTTGGGAGGTAGTGATTTATACAAGACTACCTCTTTAGGAAAGTGAATACTGTATGATGAAATACTGATAATAATAGTCGAAGATCATGAAAACACTATAAAGGAACTTCTGTGTATAATATAATTGAAGATTTTTCACGTATTGTTATACCGCAAAATATCTTGAAACTCAAAACTGTCTATGAATGTAAAATCGACGTAGGGACAAGTTTTGCACTCGAAAATGTAATCAAATTGTTAATTTGTTTCCTTAATTTTGAATTTAAGTCCTATTGCTGTGTAAATTTTATCCGGATAAAACTTTCTTGAACTAAATTTAGGCCCAGTCACGACCATCAATTATTGGCACGCCAGTATTGAAATATTATTGGTCATTGCTGAATGCCACTGATTAACAGCAAAGCAATGAAGGTTGTTTATGAGCAATGATTGGGCCATTGCCGGCATGTCGACTATTTTTTTGTATGTGCCAAAGTTCTTCATGTACCAAAAACATGTTATTTCAATTGTCATAATGGTTACATGTTGAATATTTCTTTAACTTACAATTAGTTAAAATTTAATTCAAGCATTTGCATCGCGTGATTATAATGAAAACAATAAACAGACATTCTAAGAGTAAGTTGCTTGCGTTTTTTAACCAGTTTTCTCGGAAGAATCGTCCAAACATGAGCCATAAATGATTACCGACAACTGGCTCATCAATGTTAATCATGGTCGGGCCACGAATGCGTATTGTAACCGGCTAACGAACAATTGCCAAGGCTGGGCCATGAATACTCGTCGTGACTGGGACGGCACAGTAAGCCATTATTGGGCCCAAGTTATCATCCCATGACGCAGCCATTACTGCGCCATTACTGGGCCATTACAATGGCCCTATATTGGATCAATTGTAAAACCTTGTATGGGCTGTAGTTGAAAATACAGTCCTCTAACACTTTCTATGAACTTTTTGGTAATTTTTACCATAACACTTCTGCTTGAAGCATATCACAATCACATAAATATTTTAAAAAATCTTTACTCCTTTAAAACTAGGGAATATTTAATTAAATCTGTCCATGCCAGAATAACTACCAGTCCGAGTGTAAACGATTAGTTTTTCTTGCCGAATATCGTAGTTATAGGAAAACAATACGAAGAGGATAAGACCACGTCGAAAATTATCCTCCAGTCCTTCTAGTTGTTATAGATGTTTGTGTACATTTTACAAGACTTACGTTTGTGAGAGTCTCGATAAAATTACTTACAAAATATTTCAATTAACGTCACATGATAAGAAAACTATTTTAATAAAACCTAATTTTATGGAATGCACCAATAAAGCACGTATAGAAATCTGATATTTCGATTAAAGTAATGTTACTGCATATTACGATGGAGATAGTGTTACAATCGCCATTGCTTCATTTCTTTTTTCGCGGGTATCATTATCGCCAAGAAGTCTACGAGAAATTCTGTTTGATCACGTGCCAGAGTTTTGTGCAACCACGTGTCGTTCTGCGAAACAGATAAGACGTGTCTATACTTGCTCTGTAAGTGCGTCTCAAATAAGATTATCAGTGTTTAATTAATACGCCTATATGCCCACGTTTCATACAGGCATTCATTCACATATAGTTTCGTTTATCTGCTGATATCAAAGTGTATATGCAATCTTTTTCCCCTATATTCTTCTCAAGCTAACTTATTACGTTCCTTAGAATCACACGTTTATTTCATAGTTGCAGCGTAATTCATGTTTTTCAGTAAAAAACTTTTGGGCAAAAAAAAGAGAAAATGGGAAAATCTATGTGTTTTTTTATCGGATACGGAGCCTCTCAAAATTTATAGCAGGTAAACAAAGGTTAAAACATTTAAGTTTTAGCATTTTTGATTTCAAAGGAAGCATTGTTGTCGAGTACTGATAATACTGTTCCTACTCATGGGATTAGACATTTCTCTTTTGCATAGATCCAGAATTCCCTCTTATCTATACAGGGCTATAATAACATGACAGAGATGAAAAGTAGTAAAGGATACAATCTCTGAAGAATATTAATACAATCCCTATAGAATGTTAGTTTAACTTAAATGAAATTATGTTAATTTCAATTAAGTTACATTGAATATGAAACTTGTTATTAATATTATAATTTTCTGGAATAGGGTAATTTCAAATGTATGAAAACGTATCTAATTACGATATCTGGTAGACTATCAGAAACCATAAAATTATAAATCTTATGTTTATCAAAAAATAACTTATAACTACACAGACGAGTAAAAATTAATATTTCTTCAAATCGAAGAATTGAAATAGGTGATAGTAGTTGTCGAAATTTTTCACCAGATTAAGATTTCGAAATATTCTAATCAAAAGATGCGAAGAGTACCATTTTCGACCAAATTTGAGTATTTATAACAGAACCAGTAAATTCTTTCTATTGCATATGGTATCCTTTAGTACTGCACTTCAGGTTGCAATGCCTCTGTCGCCTTGTGGGTCATCGCGAAGCGGTTTTCTTAAAATTAAATAACTATTAGTTTCAGAATATACTAGCGCGGGATTATACATTAGGACAGAAGAAAGAACAAACGTAGGAAATTAGTTCAGTCGATCCCAATATCGGAAACCCTTTAACCGAAGTTCAAACCTGAAAACCAAACCAAAACTCATAAGTTGAAAATGTAAGTAGATATTGGGTTTATAAGTTCTGAGATCAATGAGTTTCATTAACTTATATTTGTAAATAGTGTTTAGCCATATTCTAAAATGGAATTTTTAAGATAAAAGGTAGTACATACAAGCAATGCTACAAGCAATATTAAGAAAAAGAATTTTCTTTACTTGTTGAATAAACTTAAATATGACCAAAACCGACCTTTTTGGCACCCTTAAGCTGAGGTACCTCAAAAACCTGACATACGGAGAAGTACCACGAATCTTCTGGGCTACCTATACTGATCTTTGGTTATAGAAATTGTTCGTTAGAATTGCTGCATATTGGAATCATATTAAATCTCAAATCTTCTGAATGTACAGAAAAGTTGAAAAATTAGGAGAAAATATCGCCGTTATTTTTTATTAGGAGCTGTATCTTTGAAAATACATTCTGTATTAGAATTATACAAGTACTTATAGGTGTGCTACATTAACATTTTTTAGTTGTACACCTGTACGTTAGTTTCTTACGACTTCCAATGCAAGATTTATCATGATTTCTATACTCCTACAATATACTTGTAATTGCTGGGCGTAGGTAGATATAGCGAACACGCTTCCTGCTTTTTTCGTACCCCATAATTATGCAGAGTGTGTTGTTTTGGTTTATGAAAGTCGCATGTATGGGTGTCACGAACACATTTACTAACGTTACGTTGTGCAGTGCAGTGTGCTCTTATTTCACCATACACCATATGGTGAATGTGGCTCTGCTGCAAGGTCCGTCACACAACCTAAAACTTTCTTCTCATTTGATATGAATCATTTTTAGGAATATGCAACAACCAAATGATTCTGATGAATATGGCACACCTCGTAGAGAGCAATAGATATATTAGGAAATTTAAGAACATTCGAATTGAAGTTTGATAATTTCTCCTTTTCAATTGCAATAATATTATTTTTTTCAATGCAACACATATGAGAATTAAAATAGTGCGCCGTTAAACGTTACTGGTTCAACTGTCCATATGTGGCTCGAATTACATTAAAATTCAAATTACACCTGTTCCATCAATTAAATGTTTAAGTATATTTCCAAATCGCTTCCACGAAAATTTAAATGGCATATCGTACAACAGGATCTATCAATTACTCAACGTTAATTAGAAAACAAACTACCGGGGTAATTTAACCTTTTGATTATTTTTGGATATGTATAGACTTGAAAACACCCACAATATTGATAATGGCTGATTCAGAGAGAAAGTTTTATTTATCTCTTCACCTCTATCTTTGGTGTTACGTGTTACAACTTCTAAGAAACTGTTATATGTTAGCATATCTAAACGTTAATAATGTCCCAAAATTTTAAATTGCAATAGAGCGAGAATCAAATATAGGAACATTAAATTTTTACAGTAATCATTATTCTTTCATACGGTTGAAATTGAAATTCACAACTAGAAACACAGGAAGAATATTCCTACGGTTTCATAATGCAGTAAATGTCTGTTTGGCAATTATCTATAATTTATTTCTATTTGTAATAAGTAAATAATAGCAATATACGGAAATTTTGCTGTTAACAACATAGGATTATTTTAATTTCACAGATAATTTAGGAAAATAGTACTAATTTTCATCTTCATACGCATTCCTTCACCAAATAAATGCTTTATGAATTGCTTTGGAGAGAAAAAAAAATGTATGGGAAATGCATCGAGATTCGATATTCGATATGACAAAAAATTCTTATAACAGTGCCTACATGGCCTGTGCTGTATAAGATATATCTGAAGGGAAAAACGGAACAGACCAGGTTTCGAATTTCGTACTTCAAAGGAAGTGGGTTGATCTCAAGTGCAGCCTACATCCTGCTTGAAAAGGTACTCGAGTATAAGAAAACTTTCTTTCGAAAATGTTCAATTTCTGTAACGGACTCAAAATATTCGATGTCATATATTATTTAAATAAAATCTCTATTGATCAACATTTGATTAATTTTAGAAATTAAAAAGGAAGGAAAGATAGGTCATATGATAAAAATTGGAATCGAAAACAAGAAATGAAAAATACAGACAATGGAATAAAAAAATGACTTAAATCTAAAGTAGCAGAAAAAATGGCATAATAACTGACAGAAAATCGTAATATTAATCATTAAAATTAATAGATTATACATATATCCTATATCGATGGTGATAATGAAAATTAACCCGTTTTATGTCCTAAGCGAAAACTAGCACGAACACTTGATTATTATTTACACATATTTAATTTTTAATATTATCATTCAAATGAACTCAATCACATTTGAATTAATAAAAGTATAATTTAAAGTGCTAAACGATAGAATTGAATATAATGCGATTGTTGAATACTCGTTGACAATATTTTGTCCTACAAAACAAACACTTATTTTGCTGCATTCAATTCTTTGACTTAGCATTTGTGATTAATATTTAATTATTTTAGGTTTGAGTTTAATTGAATAACGGTTATACTATAATTTGCTTGACTGGGAACAACAAAGTATGACAATGTCAATTAATTCTAATTCCCTAAAATGTCGCTTAATATTGTAGTTTCAATGATATTTTGAAAAATTTGTAAATTTCAATTACGTTCATTAACTCCATAAATATAGAAGAAACATATAGATATATGTATACAAAAAAAAAACAGCCTTCTCTATTATATGGATTTTTCAATTAAATAGCAAATTAATTCAATGATAAAATCATCAATAAATTTCATCTAATTTGATAAGGAAATTCTTGTAATTCGGTCTAAATTCCTTTAACGAAAAGATTAATAAAATTTTTTGTGTAAAACTGGATCATGATATGAGCTGTCGATCATATGTTAACTAAGTTCAACATGTTCTTTTTTCAACGCATTAATGATTATTACGGGAAACGCAGCTGCGGCTTCACATGATGTGTTTTTGTTGTTACTGATAATGATATGTTTTATTTTCAATACACGAAGACTAACATACTATAATCTCCCATGTTAGATAAAGACATATCTTATCTTCGGTTAAAAAGTAATATTATTAAGGTGGTCAGTTTTTTATTGTAAAGCTACGATTTCTTTCTGAAGCGGTTAAATGTTCATTGGTCTAATGATTTTTCAATCTTAAAAAATGAAGCAATTAAGAAAGAAATCTATTAAGGTAAATAACAAGATCATTTACAGTCTTTCCTATATCGAAAAAAACGTTCATGTAAACTGGTTATTCTAATTAGAACCAATGTGTTACACAATGTAAGTTCTACTGAGCTGAACCACCGACTTACTGACTCACTATACAGATTAGATTGATTCTTTTTTATATTGGTAATAGTATTCTCTTTGCGTATTGCTAGATACTGAAAGTTCTATACTGAATTTTGCTAATATTGAAAATTCGCATGGTTTTTGAAACTCTTCGACACTTCGATATATGCAATTATTTTAAGAGCTTGATCTTGTGGAAAATAAAGCTACGCAATTTAATTTAAAAAATGCAAATGAGTAAGGGAACAACATAAGACAGAAATGGTCACTACTCTCGCCGTCTGTGATTCGGTATAATATTCATTAATCCGATAAAATATAAGGCGACAGATGAAATTGGATAACATTTTAAAATGAAACCATTTAGAATTGAAAAGGGGTAGTCTTGTGGACCCAAAACCCTCCTGCTTCTAAAAAAAAGCAGTATTTTGACGCGTTTTCTCTAAAGCAGTTAAATTTTTTATACTCGTTGAAGTCCTACTTAACCGGCAAATATTTCAAAGCTTCATCATCAAAAATCAAAATTCGGCGGGGAGTAGGAAAAATAGATATTCGTTCGGAACATAAACGACTCAGGTTTCCCACGAAGGGTTAACAATGGTGTTAATGGGTGATAAGATTTTAATCCATTAGAAGAGCTACAGAAAACGTGAAGATTTTCCCTTTCTATTCATTATTATGTTAGATTTGATGGTATAATTAAGAATCCATCAGTACTACCTGCAGCTGTAAGTCAAATGACTAGAGCCATTGAAATTCTCAAGGAATTAATATTTATCGCTACTCTTACGATAACATCAGTTCCTAGTGTACATATTTGTACCAATTTAAAGCTCTCGCAGTGTGTTTAGCTTTTACCGTTATTCACATACGAACTCGGAGTCCTTACCTTTACGTTCTCCGTGATACATATGAGAATCTCAAAGACGTTGAAACTTACTAAAAAAGACAACAGAAGTTAAAAAAATTGAAAAATAACATTAATAGGCCATTATTTTGATAGTTGTCAAATTATATTTTCATTTTAGTACCCGCTATGGCAAAACTCATTTGAATTGAGACTATCGCCGTTTTTTTTTTCGTTTCAACTGAACTAAAGTTTCGGATGTATGACCTCCATCGGAAACTTCTCTTTGCTCAATGAAATGTTAAAAACTTTTGAAGTATATACAAATATATGTACCTACGCTAAAAAACGTAAATCGCTTGCAATAACAAGTTAGATGGCTTCTTTGCAAAAAACATTTCATAAAAGAGAAAAATGTAGAAAAGTACAAAAAGTATACATTCTTAATCACTGAAAAGAAGGAATCTCTTCTTTTAAATACAAACTCGAGCACGAACCTTCTGAGGACCTATGTTTGCACTACAGCACTATATACTGTTGCGAATTTTGAACAATAGGCGCAGCGAGTAAGAAAAGCTATATACTTTCACAACGTGGTGCTGTGGAAAAATGTTAAAAGTAAAATGGATCGTTGAACAAAGATATTCTAAATAGTGGAAAAGAAAGAAGAAAATTATGGAACAGTATAAGAAAAAATGAAAGATTAACTAATAGAACATACTCTGAGGCATGAAAGCTTGTTAACAAGTATATAAGAAGAGCAGTGAGAAAGAAAAACTGCTGAGAAAACCTACATCGGAATATTCTCGGCAAGATGTAGGCTACTACAGGTATAGGGTAATCGGACAGCTAGTCACCGAGCATAGAGCAGCAGGAAAAACTTCAGCAAACCGCAATCCTTGGTTAGACTACCTGATGATAATGTGCGAACGTTTGTGTAAGAGTAAGCGTGGAGACTACAAAGTTAACGTATATTTTTTTCCTATGTATTTTCAATTACAGATGTCGTTAGTCTAAGCTGTAACTTTTTGCGGCATGCGCCTATTTATATAAATGAGGTATCTATCCAAATTTTGTATTTATGTCACTACTTCAGCTTGTTAACATTACTCCTAATCGCGCCCGTATTACCAATTTCTTTCAAGTAATGGGGAACAGATGTTCACCAAAACATACCTATTCGAAGATGAATTTAATATATAGTATCACTATAATAATTAGCCGTTACGTCTCGAACCGCAGCTCATCATCGCATTTTATTTCTCAGCTGGTCAAAACAGCTTGTTTCGTCCCTTCAACAGTCTTTGTACCAACAATGTTTCTGATAATAATGAGAATAACAACTCAAATTGGAATTGTAATTTCTAGAACTGTGACGAAATGAAACATTGTTTCAGGGAATATACTCTTGGGCATACGTTTTTTTAAAAAGAAAGACTCTTAAGAACTAATTTATTGAATCTATCGAACTAGGTTTGATACAACTGAGGAACTTCAAATAAAATTTCAGAAATTTAAAGAAAATTCTTTGGAATTGTAATAAAAAATAATTGTTGACAAATCATGTTTATAACAACAATCGATGCTTTCTACCTGTTTTTATCGATTCTTTGGGAACAAAAAATATGACGTAAGGTATTTATCAAATTCTTCGCATTTGATCAACTCAGCAGATTCAATTGCTTGAAACGAAATTGGAAAAATTTTACTAAGAGTACTTTAACACATAAAACCCCGTGCATGCATCCATTTAATTGTAATCTTGGTGCAATTCAACGCATTTCATATTACGTGTACCATCTGTAGTACACGTTGAATTCACCGTTCAGACTGATTAATATTTGTGTTACGTGTATCGTATTCGGTGCATGAAGACAAATGAAAAATCACGGATAAATAGTTGACCAGAGAATATGTTGAACTGAAAACTAACCTATGGTTGCAAAGGCCTATATTTGTTTCGATTTTATCCAGTTGTCGAAAGTATTTGTTCCACACTTCACAAAAATTCCCAGCGATTTTGCACATAGAACAACCAGATTTCCTATGTACTAGGTTGTCCCATAAGATTTTCCGCGTCACGCTATGTATGACCTCGAGCCGAAAAAGAAGAAACTTATGGGATAACCTAATATACAGTAATTTTATTAATTTTTTTACAACTATTGATAACACAAAGGAAACTACAGAATTGTATGTTGAATTTTTGCAATGCTTAAAGAACAAATACAGAAAATTAAAATTGTCTACGATTACTTTGGACAATATTTGCAGGAGTATCAAACTTTTTCTTGTATTCTGTAGAATATCTCTTATATACGAGTGCATACTGTACATTTATTACAGGTGGTTATGAGAAATGCCGATAAAAAAAATAGTTATAATCAGTAATACTTTTTGTTTCCAAGCTGAGAAAGTTTTGAATTGGATTCATTGTTCGCAAAACCACCAGAGCATTGTTTACAACTTTGCAACTTGAATAAGTTTACCAAGAATGCTAATGAAAAGATATTTCTCTACAAACCGAGAGCAAGTACTACAGGCAAGTTTAACTACTAACAATAAGATATTATAACAGACTGGACTAAATTTACCATTTTTTAATCACCTTTTTAACTCTCTTCTCTTTCTCCATTCATACTTATTTTTCCGAGTTTTCTTTGAGCTCAAATTCAAAAAGAAAGTGCACTTAACTGTTAGGACTTGAATAGGTGTTCCCTTGATATTTTGTACTATAAAGCTGATCTTTAAAAAAACAATACAAAGAAACAGCTCATGAGAACAACAAAACCTGACGGATCGTCTCTCTTTTTAGAAAAATTGTATGGCTCGAAAGGCGATCAGCTTCTGAAGCTAATTTTTATGTCCCACTGTCAAAGTTATAGCCTAAACTCTACAGTTCGCTGTAAAAAAAAGGAAGATATAGCTTCTATAATAAGAGAAGCACGTGAGCATATAATATCTCTTCCACAAATGAGCTTTAATAGAAAGAAAGGAAAAGATGCGAGAACGAAATATCAAAGGTATAACTCCCTGAAAGAATCAAAGAAATTTTCGTGCAAGGCATTCCCAAACATTCATGCATTCAGATTCTCTGTTCCGCACCGGTACACTTGAAAATCTTTCCTCTAACATCTACGAACAATACCACGCTATGTGTCATCTAGGAGTTTTCATTTTGCTTTAACTCCAACAAAAAGTCTGTGGCTCTAATGCTCAGCTGAAAAAAAATTTATATACTACATTTGTGTCTAATATCTGTATATAGGTTCGCTCAAATCTGTATGAATTATATACAAAGAGGTGCCTTTAAATTCGAAAAGTTGATCCCCAACGTTTTTTTTATAGCAAACACTATCTATCTAATATTTGCGTTAATTTTAGAATCTTCTCACACTTTTTAAACGCAATTTGATAAATGATTATATTAAATGCAGGTCACTGAATTCGCATCTCTTCTGTAAACGATACTTTCAGATCGCTATTAACTCAGAAATGTACATACTTTTTTCTTGTACAAGATCACAAACTGTATAAAAGATTTGTATTATTAATGACACATAAATTCATTGAAAAAAGTAAATAAATCTTTATCACATGAATCTTGTTATGAGCGACGATAATTCATGCAAACCGCAACCGTTTCCAGCATAAAATGCATCGATTCCTAAAAAAAATTCTTTTCCTAATTGTAAGTTGAAAAAAAAATTTGAAGTGAAATATTATTCTTAGCTTAATATTATCAAATCATAGAAGAGCAGTGTTGAAAGTATACTATAGAAATATATTGTAGAAATCGCCAAAAATATTTTCCTTATTCGTTAAAAATAAAATACAAAGACAGATACTTATTGTCAATAAGTAAGTGCATATACTAAAATTCAGTATAAGCGAAATAGAAAAAATAGAAAGACTCCATAAGTCGTGCAAAACATTACAAGGATAATCAATTATAAAGTGTTCATATAGCATTGTAAAAACTCATTTTTTATAATAAAAATTAATAGACGCTACATAATATTACTCTTCTAATGCAATAAAAAAAAAGAATTCTATGAGTCTTCCATACGTTTTTCATTAAAAGAGTTTTTTAATGGTGCCATTCAGTTTTCATGGGTGCCATTCGAGCAGTATAACTCACGATCATCAGTATATTTTCATATAACAAAATTCAGAGACATAATAGAAGAATGAATAAATATGTAGTAAAAATTTGAAAGCTCTGTGTCTTTTTATTTCATCATAGAAAATCCCGAAAAAATTTCCAAAAAAAAAGCCGCTACACGGGTTGACCCCCTTAATTATCTAAAATCTGTATCCATAGACTTAACGTAAATGTTAAAAAGGTTCTTGATTAGCCTTATTACTATTATGCAATCACCTTGAAGTATAATTTAATAAATTTAAGACTATTTTCGAAAAACTTGGTTACCGTTTCACCTCCAATACAATGTAATGAACTGACAACTGACAACTGTGAGTAATCCTACAATCACTTTGGTGATAAATTAAAAGGTTTGTCTTATTATTTCGAGGACGATTTTTTTGCAACGTCATAACAGTCAATAAGTATTTTTATCAATATCAATATCAATATCATTATATTTTACAAATGCATTTAACAACTTTACTTTAAATTTGTCGAATTGAAGGAACATCTGCTGCCTTTCATGCAGTCGGTTTAAGGAGGAAGTTTCTTCTGCAAAATATGTTTTCTTTGATTGTGTACTATGCCATTGAAATACATTTAAACAAATTGTACAAATTGCACATGAAACTTTCTCTTCTGGATGACTTCTGGGTCACGAGACTTGAAAAAAGAAGGCCTATTGTATGTGTACGTAGCTTAAATAATTTGTTTCTATGGTGTGACATTTTTATGAGGTATCTTTCCAGCAGGTACCCTGAAATCACGAGACTATTGCTTAAAATCGGTTGAAAGAGTACGATCAAATTTTTCGATTTCTACTTTCAGTTTTCGATTGATTTGTTAACGAATACCATAAAAGACACACGATTTCACATTCCCTTACATTAATGGTTAAGCACTTTCTGCAGATAAAATAAACAAAAGATTATCTATAAGCATATATATATATATAGAATACCGTAATGAATTCTCTCTGAAACGAAATAAATGAAAATTCAAATGCACAGGGTCAAGGCTACTATATCTAGTGGATGTGACTACACTTTGCAGCACCTTGTTGGAAAACAACACTCTTACGGTTTGCCAATTCTGAGTACTTTATTTGAACTGCATTGCTCAACTTGTTGAGTTGTTTTACGTAGACGTTTGAATTAACCATTTGGTTTCTTCGTAAAATTTAAAAATACCGAAATCCTTTAGAATGTCACGAAACTGTCAGCATAATGTTTTTTTGGTGAATCTCAGCTTTTGATGCAGTCTGGGCTCACTTTTTATTGCGTTTCACAAGCAAATTGTAGATACTAATGCGTTGCAATCGAATTTCTTAACATAACCAAGATGTTCTAATTTTTTTGAGTATATAGTGTGCAGTGTATATATGCGATGCATTGAGTTTCTCTGCAATTTCATGTATTGTACTATGACAATCTGAATCGATAATGGCCTTGATTTGGTTCTCATCAACTTTTCATGAGCGGCCAGATCGTTAGACATTTTTGAGTGAAAAATCACGAAAACGAAGCGTGGTAAACCAAATTTTGATACTGCTTCTCTTTCAAGGCTTCATTGCCATATACGGTACTGAACTTTTTGTATTCTTACTCTTGTTCCTGCTTTTTCGGAAATAGTGCAATAAAACATGTATGATCTTTTGTTTTATTTTGCCAGGGTTAATTCATTTTTAAATTGCAATAGAAACGAAACTAAAGAGCTATAATAGATACAATTTTCTTATTACTTAAACGTAGAAGTTTCAAACAACAAAAAGTTATATAGATTAGGTATTTTGAACACGTTGACAAAACGAAAGAATGTGCTAAAACCATCGACAAAGTCTGCCATCATTTGGGTACCAACCCAATATATAAATAAAAAACAAATTTTTTGTTTCGAAAGTACATGTCTTTCACAAAGTTTAAAAGTCATTTTCTAAATTCAAGATACTTACTAAAAAGTTAGTTAATCACTGCAACTCACTGATACTCGTAACAAATGCCAATCATAAAACAATCATTTCTCGTTTCTATTTCTAGTTATTCAAGGGTCTCGGTCAAGAATTTCAAATTTCCGTGCTCATTGTTCATAACCTTGTTTGCAAATTTTGTTTCTAAATGTGCCCATAATTATGAAAGTGGTCTAATTGTAAATCAAGATTTGAAAAAGATGAGATTTTCACTTATCTCGTATCATTTTATTTTGCAATACATTTTTTTTTCTTCATTAATCAAGACCAATAAAACTCCAACTTTCAACGTTGCAGAATGTAAAAAGATTTTTTATTTTATTTAAAGCAAATCCTTTAAATTTATCAACACAAAAAAATATGACTTAGACTACTTTCATAATTATGGGCACAAATGTGCTCTACAAAAGATAACAGCTAAACATTCGTAAATACTGCAAGCTACTCCATCAAGGATATCGGCATTTCTCTACTACAGAGCGGATCATAAAGCTGCTTCACTGTCGGCGTAAGTTACGCGTGTCCTAAAATATACGTATCTACGTAAATCCTAAGAACGTAGATGTCATATTTTGAAAATGTGCTAATTGCTTTTTGCAATTAGCACATTTATGTATATTTGATATTCCTCATCCTCATTTACTTTAAGTACGCAATTTTATACTTTTAATCGTTTGAGTGCCAAGCGAAACGACCCCTCTTCTTCTGTCTCGTGTCAAAAATTTCCAGCATTTTTAAAACATGGAATAAAAAGAGCGCTACGGCGCTGCCTGGCAGTTTTCGATTTGAAAACAACAAAGACCCGTGGCATTTTATGCTCATCTGTGCTTTTTCGGTTCCTTAACCCTTTGGGTACATTTGACGAGTGGGACTCGTCATCTGCTTACTTGGGCGAAGTTACGGTGGACGGGTCTGACTCGTCGTCTGAATTTAAGAAGCAGGCGTTGAGTTTTGCGGTACCGCCGCCCGAGGGCGCTGATCGCAAACAATTTTGTTTCATTTATATATTTATTTATATTTTGTAATTGAAATGTTGTTACAAAAATATATTTATATCACCAATATAAGTATATTCCAAATAAAATGTATTACTTTTACATATTAATTCATATAGCATCAAATTAAATCCATTCTTTAGGCATAAAAATCTTCAAATAATTCAGTACTCAAGAGGTTAAATATAAAGTCCCATTGACGATAGAAGTTATCGACACAATGTCATATATTAGCGTGTTAACAGAACGGCCCTGAATTATTTTATAGATTTAAAATTTTGTAACGAAAAACGTGTTTGATTTTGCATTCAATGTTATGCATTCTTATGGACTAAAATTGTATTATGTATCATTTTTTGTGCATTTTTAATACAGTAGAAGCCTTATAATGGTCTAATAAAATATTCTCTGGCACAAAGTACTTCAGTACTTTGAAAAAATAAATTAATAAGTATTTTCTTTGTCTACTTTATCACTTGACTAGGTCGTGACAATAGTTTGAATTACAAATTTCACATTATAGGATGAAAAACAAAATGTTTACGTGTATACATTGACTGATAATTTTACATTTCTGCATATCTTTCAGGTTTACACGAGAAATTCTGAAACCATCCTTATATTATATTTTGTCAGCGCTAAAAAGTATATTTTTCACAATAAGATAAATACATTTTTCTCAGCCTGATACATATGCCGCCAACAATAAAGTGGTGAACATTACGATAGCATTTTTTTCTTTCCAGCACATGAAAGGCTATGTTGGATGTTCCCTACTGGGAAACTTGCCACAAAAGTTACCCGTTCTTTTTTCGTTCAAAACCAATGTTGCTTGTTTATAACCCATAGGTAAATGTTTACATAGAAGTAGTTCGAGTTACTACTCCTCCATTTATTATTCAAAAAATGTTAAATAGCATTTTTCATGTATTTTAGACGACCTAGGTTTGCTGTAGGTCACTATAATTATATGCGATAAAACGATTCGTTTCTTCCAGTAACTTGAAAATTAATTATTCAATCGAAATTAAAAAATCCTCAATCGGTGAGTAATTGCTTATACTATAAAATACAGAAAATTTTATTTTAGAATAAAATCAGATGAAAACAAATGTTAGCTAAATTTACACGCTTTAATACTATTTATACCGAAGGTGTCAAAAGACACCTTTTATCTTTTTAAGGAGTCTAGGTGCTCACTAGCAACCCGCTATGCATTGTCCCCAACGTTGACCATTTATTCCACGGCACACAAATTATTAAATTAAAAGCAGATTTCGAATATTTTCTTTATCTGTAAATTACGCAGAATTATTTACAGATCTGTGAAGACTTTTTGTACAAAGTAAGATGTATTGCAGCAATTGTTTATCAATCGCCAAAAAAATGTAGCCTCCACGTCGTATCTGATCGACACATTTTTCACATATTTTGCATTTTTATTGCCAGATCATCGTGGCAATTACAGGGCTGAGTAATATATTCAAAAGTTAAGATTATCCTTTTACTAATAACCGAGTATTTGGTGTCGATCACGTGACTTTTTGCTACAGCCTGGCTTAGACAGGCTGACTATGGACGGCGGATTGCATGTTCAGAATCCAGGCTCCTTAATTGAAAATAACTTTCTAAGTTTAATTTAAACATTTTTCGTCAACTAACTTTATGACATCAACAAAAGGAAATTCAGCATCAACAAGTGTAACAAGTTTGGAGTTAATAAGAAAATCTGTTTAATAAAAGCGCTATATTTATGGTTTCTGATTATGGATTACGGGTAAGTAACGGCAGAAATGATGTTAATGCCGCTTCTCTACCACGCGTTGTACATAACAGTATTTCCAACTTACAATTAGAAGAATTATTCTGTTAAAGTTACATTGACAAAATATAATCGGTATAAGTTGTATACAGTTCCTACAGGGTTACTGGAACAAGTACCGTTCATTTAAAAAAATTGAAGAAGGTATAATAGATGCACTTCAGCAAAAGTAAGAACTTCTGTTCCAAGCTTTTTTGTAAATGCTTCAATTTTCATATTTTTAAAGCCTTCTCGGCATTGGTAGGTTGTATTCATACACACACATACAATTGAATGTATAAATGTGTTGCAAAGTTCATGGCGAGAAAAAGGATACACCGAAAACCAAAGAATCGACGATTTCCGCTCCCATGCGGTTACTGCTCGTCATACGGGCCAAATTACACGTCAGGTATATGTGCTCGTATTGAAACTCTATAATTGCTCTTGATTTTTCGTATGCCTTCGTTACTCGGATATAATTCATCTTATACTTTACATACAAAGCGGTTTACCAGCTACTGTCTGTCACGAAGATGAATATTTGTGGTATTTTGTCTCCACGTCGATCAGTACTCCATATAGGAAAAAAGAAGTCAAAAACTGTACTTCGGTTATAATTACAAAAATTGAAACAGAATTCATTATTCCTAGGAGTGAAACATATTGCAATTATAACCATTCAGCATTTATCTTCCATCCGTACTCTACGATTGTCCCAAACGATATTTATATATTCATGTATACATGTATATATTTACGTATTAACAATTTTAAAATTGTACCGCTACGGTAAATCACCAACGATGCAACTAGTCCAACTTTTGATATTCAAGTTTTCCAGACTAACGGTGATAATAAGTTATGCAAATTTTATTCGTTAGAGAAGTCGTTATGAGTATGTAGACACTATAAAATCGTCTATTATTGCTATGGATTAACCAACTACTATCAGTAAAAATTACACAATGCCCAATGATTAACATCTGGGCAGCATTTGTCGAGATTATATATTCATTTCATTTATTTATATAATTATATTTATTTATTATATATTCATATTTACATAATTTGTCTATTTGTTAAGGGCATTTATACTCAAAGTTCTGTTGCCCAAATCCGCCAAATTCTGTTCTTTGAAAAATATTTGTAACTTCCTGTTTTATAAATATTATAATTTTTCTATCAAAAAAATAGACTTTGATATTAAAATTAATCCTCGTAGATATTTAGTTGTATAGACTGATATCGTGCTATTCTTTGACTCCCACTATTCTCTACTGTTTTCTTCCGGTTACTATACTCTGTACTTTGCACTTTACATTTTGCTATACCTGGTAACATGTAATACCCATTATCTTCTACCTCTTCTGTTTTACGTTTCATTTTCCATTAATATCAAAACATGATTTACCGTTCTTAATAGCTATCGGATGAAATTTGGTTGGCCGAAAGTATGCAAAACGCCTTTACATAAATTGCTTCACACATTGTATAAGTATTTTTTTTGAAAAATAAAAGTTACGTCATTATTATTACAGATCTGAAGCATGAGAAATAAGATATTTACTACACCGCAAGTTTTTATCGGCGTTATTTCAAGGCATTACATTTCGGCAAGTTGTGGATCAATCGTTTATATTTCTGGAACATTTAATAAAACCTGTACGATTTTCACAAGGATAGATTAGTCATTTGTGCAATTGAGAACTTACACGATATCAAAAATGATAAATCTGTTGCAGAAAATAAAAGTTCAACACTAAATTCTGATTTTCTAATTCTAATGTCAGTTTATCTGATCAAACCAGAATGTGATTTATCGCGATGAGAAGCATCTTTTGTATTAATATAAAAAAACTTTCAATGCTTTTCAACATTATTGAATGCGACAGCTAAATACAATAGTGTGTATGGAGAAAAGTGCCGTTATACAATATAATCATACGTATAGATAAATATTTCAGATGCGTATATGGTTATAGGTATACGTATGCACTCGTAACCACTTCCAGAGGAAGAACAAGAGTTAAAGGGCCTACATGTTCTCAGGTTTAGGTCCTATGAGAACCGTATGAAAGACGATCCAGTATTGGAGGTTTGGCACATCATATAGCTTATGTCCAAGCACATGTTTTCCCAAAGCGTAACTGTATAAGACTATAGGTGAAGACATCTCATACTCATACTGTGAAGGCAGTGACATACATGTATAAAACTTATAAGAGGAAGGATGTGGTCAAGAAAATGAATAAGCAGGTGACTCTACTGTATCATACCTTCTGATATTACGCAAAAATTTGCCTGGGAAATTAATTAAATGCTTTCATCCCAGTTTTATAAAAAATATCCTTACGTTTGAATAAATTTATCGCGGTATTTTATCAACAAAATTTACCACGTTGCACACTGTAAAAGTACAATTCACAACTGCAGCCTAAAATATAAGTAATAACAATCTGCAGCTGAAAGGCAATAAATGTAAATAATTATTACGAGTGAAGGAGTAAAATTGGAATGCAAAGAAATGGTGCAACTTTCACGTAGTATTTTGCCTTTTGTAAGTAGGTATGTAGCTTGTGTGAAACTACACGTAAGAAAGTGCTTTCAGAAAATACGGTGTTCACATAATTCACTTTTAAGTAATATCTGCGAGTGTTGTCATGAGATTGAAAAAAAAACATGGCATAATGACAAAACGCAGAATCTGGTACATTTACCTAACTTTCAACAAAATTACCCAAAATTTGTAAAAATGAGTCGCAAAAAGACCATGGAAAAAAGGCAGACAGTAAAAAAGTTAATAAAACAGGAAACCAACGAGAGACAAATAAGATTTGTTCATTAGGGAATTTGATTTAAATTATGTAAACGTTGAAACTTAAGCATAATTTAATTTTTAGTATATGGCTAGAGAAGCTAACCGGATATACAAGCACAGAGAACCCAACATTTTACTATAACAGGAAGAAAAACGAAACATAGAAGAACAGAGATAGTAAGCGGTATCACCTATTTACCGTAGTGCCCAAAATACACGCTATACTAATCATACTCCTACTTCATACTCATACTCCTACTTATATACAGGATTTTTTCGTTAAACCCCAGAAACCCCGGTTATAAACAACAATTTAGTATCTCAGGAGTTATCTGTAGGAATACAAAAATTCCAAGACTCTTCTGGAAATATACATAAATACTTCCAATCTAACCGATTAGCTGCAACTTTGCTTGGAACTATTCGATATACGTAACCGTAGGCACATACGTATAGCCTAGTAATACTATACATTTTTTGAGGACCTAAGACATATCGCACTGTGTCTACAAAAACAACAGAATCCCCAAAAAAAAATTCAGAAACGCGAAAAAGCAATTTCTAGCATTAGAAAAAGTTCTGAGAAAAAAAATGAAGCACCGATCAGATTATTATCGCAAAAAAACTCCTATCGACAAACATACTCGTACATGGTTTTACAATTGGTTCAATATAGGGCCATTAATGACAGCCAAGCTTCCGGTAATGGCGCAGTATTGGCAACCAGTATTGGTACAGTAATGACTGTCATGGGATGATAACTTGGGCCCAATAATGGCTTACTGTGCCGGCCCAGCAACGGTAACCATTAATGTCCCAGTCACGACCAATAAACATGGCCCAGCTACAGTAATTGTTCGTCAGGCGATTACAATACGCATTCGTGGCCTTATAACGATTAACATTGAGGAGCCAGTTGTCGGCAATAGCTCCTCTTTGAATGATTATTCAGGGAAAGCTGGGTAAAAGACGTAAGAAACGCATTTTTAGAATTCCTGTTCATTTTTTTCATTATAATCACGTGATGCAAACACTTGAATTAAATTTAAAATTAAGTTTAATAATACTTATTATATTTAAGTAAATTTAATTGTTTTAAATCTTGAAACTATGAAATATTTAACATGTAACCATTATGATGGACGAAATAATGTGTTTTTGGTATATGAACCACTTTGGCACATACAAAAAAATAGTCGGTATGCCAGCAATGGCCCAATCATGATTCATAAGCGTCCTTCATTGGTTTGCTATTAATCAGTGGCATTCAGCAATGACCAACAATGTTTCAATACTGGCGTGCCAATAACTGGTAATCGTGACTGGGCCAAGCGTCGGCCTCGTTGTCATGTCCAGCGAATCCTATATGGGTAGGGCTATTTTTTTTAATCTGATGAAATAATTACGAAAAAAGTACTGGACGATATTAATGGAATAATATTAAGGTATTTATGTCAATTTTGTAGTAACAGTGTGATATTTGATGGAACTGTAAAATTGTAGAGTACTGCCATATCGGCATGTTGGGTTTCACTCCCAGGGTATATGGAAATTTTGCTTACGCATATTGTAGCAATGCCACAAAATTGTGGAATAAATTAATATTGAAATTCCCATTTACATTCCGAATAATATGTTTTGCTCTTCACAATGTAAGGAAACCTTAGAATTTAGGGTTACTGCCATAATATATGCTAAGGGTAAATGTTTCGAAATCCAATTACATTGCGACCTCCGATAAACAAATTTTAATAGTACCGATACCAGTGGAGTAACTATCATGAACACAGGTAAGGGATGACTTCTGCGCTTTGCGGCCTTTTTTCAAGCCTTTTATTCCATGACCGTTTTTTCTGCGGCTTGTATTTCCATCGACCCTTTTTCCCGCCTCCCATATTAGCTTACTGCTTAGAAAATTTTAATTTATTGTTGAGATTGCGTACAAAAGATTTCAGAAAACCCATCATCAATACCTAAAAACTTTCAGTATCACCTGTCGTTACATTTTTTGATAAAAACTACTGAAACATTTTTTCACATTAAATCCAAAAATGCAGTCGTAAAATAACTTTGTAATGTAAACTATTTCTAATACTTAGAAAAACTATAAATGAACCTAATGATATTCTTTCACGGTATAGCTTCAACATAAGTAATAAACATTCTCTTCTGTCAGTTCTGTAAGCATCACCGACCGGTGAAAAACTTTGTTATGGTATGTGAACGTGGCTCAACTGCCTGTAATAAACAGGAGACTAATTAAAACGAATTGAAATAAAAGTTTATTAGAAAATTTAACAAATTTATAGTGCATTATTTTCAAGTACACCTTTAATCGGATAAACTGACATTACAATTAGAAAATCAGTATTTAGTGTTTAATTTTTATTTTCTACAACAGATTTATCGTTCTTGATACCGTGTAAATTCTAAATTGCACAAATGACTAATCTATCCTTGTATAAATCGTACACGTTTTATTACATGTTCCAAAAAAATAAACGATAGATCCACAACTTGCAGAAATGTAATGTTTTGGAGTAACGCATATAAAAATTTGCGTTGTGTTGCATATCTTATTTTTCATGCTTCAGATCTGCAATAATAATGACATAACTTTTATTCTTCAAAAAACTTCTCGTGAGACGTGTAAAGTGACGTACCTTTGTATTCAAAATTTGGCATCATTTAAAAAAATATCTGATTTCATATGAAATCCTCCCTTCGGTGTAAAAGGTGAGAATGAATTAGAGCATGACACGTATAAGTAAATTTTTACCTGTCATTGAAATGTAATGCACCACGATATTCATCAGTTTGTTTTCATCGAGTTTCCTGTAACAGATACAGCATTATGTGTAGGTTATGTATGTATAAGTATTCACTAGGGCCACCCAGATAGAACGGCGATATTTAAAAATGCAAATTATTCGCATCCTTTAAAACGTGTTGCAGGTTCAAGAAACTTGTTAGGGTTATATCGATGTCGATTGTGATGCTGATAATTTCACATTGTCATCGTCCGAATGTTACTTTCAACTTTTTCTGTAAATGAAATAAATAACTGATTGATGGGATTGACCTAAATAATATATATGAAAAATGCAGGCATTAACATAACATTAAAAGGTGTTTGCAGAAACCAATTAAACGTACGAAGCATATCTTTGATCGCTGCCTTATCAAAGATGCGGTGCAGTCGTATTAATCAAACCATTAAGTTAAACACCACTTGCGTGAAATATTGTACAAAGGTTATTTGCTGTTGAACATTACTACGAATAGTTTCAAATGCAAAATTATTATTGTTCTGTATTTATGTGCGCGTGGTTTACAAATTTCAAGAAATCGTACAAATTTAATAAGATTTATAATTATTGTATTTTACTCCGACTTCGGGGCTGTTTTTTATACGTAAATGGAATGGAATCAATTAATATTGAAATTCCCATTTACATTCCGAATAATATCTAAAAATTTTGCACTTCACAATATAAGGAAACCTTAGAATTTAGGGTTACTGCCATAATATATGCTAAGGGTAAATGTTTCGAAATCTAATTACATTGCGACCTCCGATAAACAAATTTTAATGGTACCGATACCAGTGGAGTAACTATCATGAAGACAGGTTTTAGTTATGAATGTGGAAACTGATACATTAAATTATCTTTGATATCATTTTCAGTCTTTTTTAATCATACCTGTATTATTGAAAAGTAAATATTACCTCTCTTTGTGTCTTTTCAAGTTTGATCTCTGCAAACCAACGTAAAGTAGTACTTTCTGTAATTAGGTGTTTCTGGAATAATCTATGGAATACTTAATATTATTTAGAACAATGAAAGCCTTCAGCAATATAGAGCCTGGTCAAATCTATCATAAATGAATACATCTGGTCGATATATATAAGTGTCGTAGAAGTGTCATATGAAACTGACTGTATCTAGTACCTATATTCAATTATTTCCATTAAATAATAAAAGTATACTTTGACTCTTTTATGATAACGTAATATAATAATAGGATGATTTTCTTTTACATACCGTTCATAAGTATCCGCCAAAACACATGGCAAAATCAAATAAATAGTGTAATAATTTTTATACGTGCGTTCTCGCTTCACCATCGTTACAATAGTTCTGTGAATATTATATATTGATAAATAATGCTTATATCGTTCAAGAATAGTATCGTATTTGTAAAACAACATAATACCTCAATATTTCTTCTATTAGGAGAAATATTATAATGTTTTATTATATATATTTATTACTACTGGTCTTTTTCATTGAGTAAGAATTTAAATTATATATTCAAAACCAAGACCAACTAGGAATTTTGTAATAAATTAATATATTGGTAAAAAATACGTGATATTCAGTAATATACAGGTGCCCGAAAACTTATGGATGGTACTGTATATAACATTGTTAATCCTCTGTGTAACACCGGTTCAGGAATATTATTACAGTTACTGCTCTCGCTTGGAAAACGATTTCATCTATAATAATGTATTTCATCAAATGTATGATGATGATCCATTTGCATGTGCACAATCTGAAACATTTCAAGTTCTGTATGCAATTTTCTAAGGAAAAGAATATTACCTTAAAAGTGACTTTGATATACACTAATCACAAGGGAAATATTGGATAAGAAAGTGATAAATATTTTTTTACAAGCACATAATTCAGTTTTGATTGTACGTCAGTGTCATTAAGATTAGATGCATCCTGTGGCTAACTAGAAATATCTTCAGGACATTATCCTACTGTCGACTGAATTCCGCTACTCCTTGAGATGCTAATTCATTACAATTCCTATATAAAACATACTAGGCGAGTGGAACAGATGTAAAGTCTTTGATTTGCATATTAACATTTATTCTATACCTAAAATGGGCACTATTCACGTGTTCCGGCAACCTTCCACCCCTCAGTCTTATACACTTCTGTTTCTTCGGACGTTGAACAACCAAATACGTCGTCAAGACATACATGTTCAGAAGTAAGCCAGCAGGTGAAGCCTACAGCTGCTGGACAGCTGGACCGATATCTACTGGCAACAACATTCCAATATATTCCACAATATACATCGGCATGATAAGAAATATAATGTAATTTGTTGTTTTTTCCGATCAACATTACGTTATATTAATTCCTCAAACGATACGTTGAAGAAGTTTGAAAATAGTGGCATACCTATTTTCGTTTGTTAATGCAATGTCCAATTTCCGATATTTCTAATAAAATTGCTTACCTCAACTTAGCACTTTACGATTATTGCTGAACATTAGTAGTCTCTAACTGTTTTTATTTTTGCGGAAGACAAAAAACACAACACTCTCTTTGCAAAGTGTACGTACGGTATAGACGTTATCGTAAGAGAAAAATATAGACCCTTTAACTATATATGAATTATATTCATATAGTGATCAATTGCAGACTTGGCTACAAGTTTAACACATGCGTGTCAGGTCGGTTTACACCTTTCCCAAGTGCTCACGTATGTGTCCCGCAGCGTCTATGAATTAATATACCATTGAGTGTAAAGTGCTTTGCTTACAGATTGCATCAAATATAATATTATTCGAATATGGATACTATTAATGCTGTATAACCCGAATTTTGTGTTGCTTTTGAATAAAAAGTTACATGGCAAAGGAGTGATAAATACTAATAACGAACTAATTTCTAGTTTAAGTTTTAGAATTTAAATTTCAATGTTGCGTATGTGTTTTTTTTAGTGAAAAATAAAAAAATAATTTATCATGACGACATTATTACTTTATAATCAAAATCGTTCCCAGCTAAAACGAAACATCAAAAGAGAGAAACTGCTTCAAATCTTTTTGACTGCAACTGATGCTTTTGGAAATACCGTCGTTAAAACTGCTATGCTGATGTTCTACATCAATAAGTACAATTACCATTAAGGAAATTGTTTAGGTCAGAAGTAATTAAAAATTCTAGAATGATATTATTATAAAGATACTAAATAATACTATAGAACTGTATTGCTATTAAGTGACATTAATTCTCAAGTACTTTCATTATTAATAATAATAATGCCCTTTTAAAGTAATTTTTGAGATTCCCGAACATAAACAAAGAAAACCTTGAGAGTAGAACAATTCGAAACACGCGTCTTTTGATCCATCGTAATTACTCGTTAAGAATTTCTTTATTAATTATAATTTAACTTCCTTATTGCTTGACATGTAGGTAGGTTTTATAATGTCACAAGAGTCATTAAGTTGAAAGTCAAAACTTGATAATTGCTTGCGATTTTTATTCCCTTCCTTTCATAAACAATCACAATGATGGGAGATGAATATTCAAAAAAGATATCAAAAGGAAAAGAAAAAATCTACAATAATTTGTCATTAAAGTGTTATAATTAATTAGGAATTACTAGTACTTCGAGTAATAATTATTCTCCACCCCAGCTTTAATCACTGTAACCCGTAGCTGTTCACTTAACGGTAAACTGCTCACTTGATTTTGTTTACGATGACGTTGTAAAATGTGGTGAACGTAACAATATGTAAAATCACAAATCCAACGAGAGGAGCGAGAGGACGCAAAGAAAACAAATATGTTTTTTCATGGAAGCTACGATGCGTTGAAAAAGAGGGTCGTAGTACAAACTAAAGGATGTATAAATCATCTAGCCACCTCATATACACGTAATACATAATACAGGCGAAAGCACTAATCGAAGTAATTTGAAAAAACTCTTACCGAGGGTAATGTACTTAAAAAGTAACCCAAAAAATTACCTACACGTTTTTTAATAATATAAAAATTAAAGGGAGGGAAAACCTCGTCCTTCAATTCTGTATGTATGTACGAGATCTAAACCTTCGGAGTTTGTATACATTGTGTACACGAAATACCTGTCACTCAAGAGAACAAGGGAGGAAAATTTTGGAAGTAGGTATATAGAGGGTGTCCCAAAATTATTTACCAACCCAAAACTGAGTGAATGCCAGTTACGGTCTGAAGCGAAATCCGTTTGGATAAATGCAATGAGCACAACCCTTTTCGCATAAAGTCACATTTAAGTGAGCCAATCAGTGCGCAGTGTCTCGACGTCGCTAGTACTGGACTCTTGCAATGCATGTGAAATCACCATATTTTGAAAATCTTACTTTGAAACAAAGCCATGCTCGTTCGAAATAATGCTAGGTGGAAAGCTCGGTAAAAACGAATTTTCGAATTCATTATACTTTAATATGGTACTTTCAACGAGACAAATAGATTGTAGTTTTTGGTTTTGGTTTCTGTACGTTTTTCAAGTCTTTTTCTGAATTCCTTTTTTTTCCTAAAAAACTGGAAAATACTGAGGCATTCCTTGATAAATTCTAAGAATTTTTTACTATGTATATTTTTTTCGGAAAGTTGATAGTTTTTAAGCTGAAGCGGTCGAATGATATGAAGTAAAAATTTTGATTTTTTTTTATGCCATTTTGGATCATCCAGATCAGCATGTAAATTTTGAAACAAATATTTTCGACATAGGTATCAGGTACTCCATCTAAATCAGATTCAAGACGGTTACATAACGAGAAGCTGCCGAAAATAAAATTTAACAACATTTATTTTATCGAAGGTACCCTATTATATTTCTATCATATGCGTATATATACGCTTGAAAAATTCGTTTTTATTAAGCTTTCCACCTAATATTTGTTTCAAATGATGGCGGCAAATTTGTTTCAAAGCAAGATTTTCAAAATGCATCTTGAGATCGTTATTTCACATACGTGGCTGAAATCCAGTAGTAACGACTTCGAGACGCTGCGCTCTGATTGGCTATCTTAAATGTGACTTTACACGAAAACGGTTGTACTTAACGAATTTCTGTAAACGGATTTGGATTCAAAACGTAATCGGCATTCACCCTGTTTCTTATAAAAAGAATAAATCTTGTAAAAAGTTTAATTTAATTTCTATTAAGGTCGTAGTCTGGTAACTGGCATCTTTTTTAACTCATTCTTTGGAAATTTTTTTTTTAGGGGAAAATAAAATTCAATCGGTTTGATTTTTTAAATATATTATTAATAGTATCTAAGAGTATACAAAAAAAATTTGTTATTCTTTTTTAATTTATTTTTATAGTTTTGTAGCACCCGAAGCGAGCGCCCCCCAAAAAAAGTAGGTGGCTGGCCCCGGTGATTTCACCTCTTGAGGACATCTGAAAGAAAAAAATCACAAAGATTATTGTTCTGTAAGCTTGTCATTCTGGTTGGAATTAAACAATTTTGTTGAAAAATAACAAAATGGTGGACTTCAAGAAAAAAAAGTGACTTTTTTTAGTGGAAATCGGGCTGTAAAATGGAAAGCTAGGGACGAAAAAAAAGGTTCCAGTTCCTGCGAGAGCTATTGATGAGTAGAATAACGTATCCAAATTTCAGCCCAATCGGCTGGATAGAAAATTTTTTATTACCCGGACCGACCGTAAAAACGTTGTTTCGAGAAAAACGCGTTTAAAGTTTTAATAACAGATTTATTATAGAAAAATCATACTTACACTAATCGTCTATCCCTGGTGCGTATAACAAACCTTCAACTTCTTCATACGCCTCATTCTTAGTCACTTTTTCTGACCTGCGACACATTCTGGCAATTTTAGAAGCATAAGTAACACTGAACATGACACAAAGCTGCCGTGCGGCACAGCGCGCACTACTACGAGGCGCACACGTATAGGTGCTATAACTTCGTCAATATTTCGAATTTCGGTCTAAAATTTGTACAGTATATTCTTAATATATAGTACTTTTGAAATATGCAACAAAAAAAAGTCGATTTTTCCAAACCATGTTACCAGACTACGACCTTAATTTATTTCAGTACACGATAATCTTCAATTTTTTATTCAACATTTACTTTGTACGTAATACTTCCAAGAACAATTTGTTACTCCTTTGCACCATCATTTTTTGCTTAAGCACATTTGAAACAAATATTTACACAAATGGGTTATGTTACGTTTTAACCATACGAAAAGTACTAATATATCGCGACATGCAATTAAAATAGTTATCTAATCATTGGTTTATTCTACCATACTTTTATCACTTTGAGTCCAATGAAACTTATTTATAATAAGATACAACCCTGATAACAAATGTAACCACTGATAAATTATATAAAGTTTATATAAAATAGAATAGATTAACATGAACGGCAATAAAAGTGAAGTTAAATTCGATAAAAGGCTTCATTTACTCAAAAAGATATGAATATAATTATATTCAGATTAATGTACGTAATTAAGTATTTTGTTATAATTGCTGAGTATGTTTCATAAATTAAGCTAAACTTATTCGTTTAGATGATAATTGTTTTTATTGCGTATACAACACGAACTTAACGAAAATCCAAAATCTTTATTACAAAAATCATAATACTTTATACGTGTCAAAATTTGATTTAGATTAGTAAAATTCATATTAACGAACGTCAAAACATCTTGTGAAACATTTTGGACTTCCTAAGATACATAAAGAATGACTAACAATAAGTTCAAGATTGATAATTTCATCCAAAAACTGCCCAACAAAATTAATGATTTAGAAAGTTACATTTATCGTGATTTCCGTATTAGCGGTTTAAAATTCTTTTCAAAAATACTATTTTTGATTTAAATTATGCAATACAAATAAATTTGTGAATTACCGAAAGGATCACAACTTTCACCTGCATAGGCGAATTATACCATGGAAAGAATAGAATCCGAAACACTTAATACGTTAACCTTTCAACCTAATTTATATAAAAAATATGTTGATGACATCACCTGAAATCACCTTCAGTAATCAGCTTTCTATAATTTGTATCATCGATTTACTGAAATTATAAAATACTGTGTATTAATGCTATTAATGCCAAAAAAGCAATAATTTGGCTTACATGATACTAAGGTTATTTAATATGTACCGAAATTCTTGGCGACTTTACGTGACTCCGTTAAGGTCGACAGTTGTACGTTAACATCGTAAATGTTGAAATAAGAATTAGGTAACATAACAATATTTTTTTCTTATGTCTAAAGCAAGAATTCCAAGAATTCATTTTTCTAGGAAATAGGTGAATATAAAAGACGACGATGACGAAGGACTATCAGCAATGGTGCTATCAATCTCACACCATAAATGGTATAAACAGTGATATGTCGATTTATCATGACCAGTTGCATGTAGTATAAACATAGATATGAAGTAAATACCTATGCACGTATGTGTCCACCAAGTATCTATCTAATAATGTATTTGAACAACTGTCGAATACATTAAGTATTCCATCTACCGCACAGATCGTGTTTCCACGATCGACACATACACTGAATCTTGTTACTAATAAATAGTCGTGCCATTATCAAAGAAGTTATTTGTAATTCTTTTAATTTAAATGCGTCTTCTGTTCTTAGAAATGAAATACACTTGAGACATTATAAGCAAACTTTAAAAATTAATCAGGTATTTAAGTACCATAACCAATTATGCTAATACAAACACTAAGAAGCTTTCACAAATGTTTTCAATTACGCGTAACTTTGTACAGTAATTGTTTTAATCTATTCTTTTGAAAACAACCACAGGAATACTATGAATTTATTGCAATACTTTCAAATTAAAATTATTGTATGTGAAGAAAAAAATTAGATGTACAGACATGCACTGTCCTTTCAGATAAGTTACGTTTAAAATGTGCAGGTGCTGAAATTGAATGAGAAAGCGTTGAATGGAAGTAGCCTTTGAAATGTTTCCTCCTCTCTAAGTCGTAAAATTAAACCATACTTGGAAAAAGGAAAACTTGAAAAATTTTCACAAGAAACTTTGTTTTGCAGATAGTAAAGAATGGTAAAATTAAACGATTTGTTTCTCAGTATGATAATTATAGGATTAAAATATATACGTGGACCAATTGATTATTTTCATATAAGAAACCGTTATTACAATACACAAAAACTCATTGACATTTAAGTCTCTAAGCAATCATAAATAATACGATTGAACGTAATTTATATGTCTAACGACACGCATGTCTACCCAATTTTAAAAAATTAGTTGCAAGAACATGTGCACATGTGCTTTTCCTTCATAACATATCCACATTAAGTTTAATTGTATTCCCCAATGGCTATTTATGATTAATGATAATTCTAATAATTTATCGACGATTTTACTTCAATTTTTAGTATTATTCTTGACCCTAGATAAAAACACAGTTTTGAAGATGATTTGTATCCAAACAAAATCGCTAGACACTTTTTTACAAAGACTACGTCTAGTGAAGTTATTAGTGACACAAATATCTTAACTGTAAATCTTAAATATTTTGAAGATATTAGCACATTTAAGTAATGCCGTGGTCTTCAAAATTGTACGAAAACATTTTATGTTGTTATATGATTACAGTTTCTTTCGTTGGTTGTACGTTGAGTTCGAATCTAATCAACGACAGAAACATATAGAAAAAATTACAAATGTATTTCGTTGGAGATTTGGAATAAGATATCGCCCATGTAAGAGGTGTAAGAAATATTAATCTGCCTCCATCTCTCATCATTTGTATAACAGTAACATATAGCAAGTTTTGCCTACCTAACCAGATACTCAAAAAAGTACAGGATATTTGATAGTTTGATAAGTACGCAAATATTATCGAACAAATTTATTGATGTTACCACATAAAGATGTTAACGCTTTCCTACTCCAGGCAAGTAACATGCAATTCTATCAACCTAGCTCCGCTTTTCCGAGAAAATTGGAGGCGTGAGACCGTTAAAAGATTAATCTTTCTACTATAAATATAGACTTTTTGACATTTTGTTGAATTAATTCGACTGCAAATGCAAAACACACGAATAAGTCGTGTATTTATTTTTAGAGTCGTCTTCAGGCAAAATTTCATACGTGTGTATATGAAATACACGATTCATAAATAAATTATATAAAAATGAAATATAATTGAATCATGTTTCATATCCATATTCTTAATCTATTAATATTAATTTAATTTTCCCAGAAAAATAACATTCTGGAAAAAAAAACTTGCACTTAATGTTTTTTTTTACTGAGGTTCTTTTATTCTCTCAGAACCTAAAATTTTATTAAATTCATTACATAAATAAGTAATCCTTACACATACTGGGTGTAATTGATATCTTTGAATAGGTAGTGCACTACACACACGTGGTATTCATTAAGATTTCACATTATATTCTTAAATATTACAGTAACTAGGTCATTACTTTCTATCTATGGAAATAAAATTAAATTATACTTTTCTACAGCCTTCTTTAATAAGTTTGCCTACTAATTGCCATGAAACAGACTGTTGCACCTTAATTCTTTGAACAATTATTATGCTGTTATGAATAAATTTGACAAATTAATGAAAAAATTTAAAGAAATTTTTATCAATTACATGTTACTTTGAAAATGACGTACTTGTTGCCTGTGTCAAGGATTCATTGAAACTTGTGTGATACAAAATGGTAAGCTAGTGATAAAGATACATACTTGCTTCAGATATGTTGGTAATTTAGAGTACCTTTGTGAAATATAGTACAAGAATAAAAACAAACTTTTCCTTTGTTTAGGTAGAAATTTTCTAGAAAATCTACAATTGTTATTATGATTATTAGGATGATTTTCAAAGTGTATGAAGGTACTTCTCATTTGTTTAATATTAAGTCATTTCAAAGTACTCTGTATAAAAACAGTGTAACACAAACTGCACTGTAATACTGCAAAGACTACATAATTTTTAGTAACGGTTTTTTCCCAAGTATTTCTAGAATACAGAAACCTTTTAAATATATTTCTACACCATCAAGTGCCACGTAAAAATCAGATGGGAATAAATAAGGGTTGTGACTAGAATAGAAAAAAGGTGTACTTGAATTGGGCACACATGTGCACAATTAATTACATTCACTTTTTATCGAAATAAGCTAAAGAGAAATGTACAAGAATTTGTACGAGCTTTACAAAATTTAACCAGCTTTATGAGCTTCATAAAAAAATTGGTAAACTTATATATTATATCGAATGTGAAGTTCTTTGTTGTTTTCAATTTACGTCTCAGACCCTCTACAGCATAACATTCGATGAATGCTATTTTAGTCGTAGGAAGATACTATTAACATAATTATTACAATTTATGTTGTATTAGTTAAATATGATTAATATCATGCCATACTTTACATCAAATAGTCTATCAGAATTATCTGACTAACGCAAGCAGAAGTGACACGTCTGCAAACTTTGAATGTACAATTGTTATCAAAAAAGTTTCTCTTACTTGAGGTATAAAAATAAGTTTTAAAAGGATAAGTTGAGTACGTTTTATTCAACTTTATATAGATTGAAACTTTTAGTTAGATAAGGTTCACTTGGAATCATGATACTTTACATAAATCACACGAGGCTTTGAATTCACGTTAAGTAATTAAAAAAACGCTTAATTTTCTCCATTTCTATATGGTAATAGAAAAAATTAAACTTCTACGTGTTTGTAAAAATTAGAAAATCATTTTTTACGTTAAGCTAGCTTTTCCAGGTATGAAAAATTGAGCAAAAAATGTAAAAGATTAAGAATAAAAATACCTTTGGTAAAACCTTCAAGGAATTCGTATGGATTTTCACAGTCATTGAAAAGACATCAAATTGGAAGACATGAAATGTAAAAAGAAGGTTTGGAGATGAGATTGGGTCGTGATGTTTTTGAGGGCTAGTCTTTAAGGTTTTCATTCATACATTGACATCGTATAGAAAAGATGAAGCCTGAGTTCGACCTGGGTAATCTTTAGAGAAGTACTGTACCACCTACTATGGTATTATTTCTTCAAATTTTCTTTCTCTCTCTCTCTCTCTCTCGTCTCGAGTCATAACCTTTTTTTCTTGTTGTCCGTCTTTGCTTCCTCCTGAATAGAAAACTCGGTGTTTGTATGTAAGCACTAAGATTCAGAGGTCTAGTTTAGAACGTGTTTGATGCGGCTTCTCTTACTTGGAGACCCTTTTCATTTTTCGTCCCTTCTTTTGTTATCTCTAGGGATTTGCAGTGTACAATAGGTATACGCGTATTCCGAGATTTCAATTTGGTAAATTAAACAGAAAAGCGAAATGTAGAGTTGTCTTTTTGGAAAAAAATCTTTAAATACATGATGTTCTCGTATTCTGGTTTACTTGATATATGTATAACGCGTTCATTAAAAAGATTAAAATTCTAAAGTCTAATGATTGAACTGACAATGAGAGTGTTATTCATCCTAAAAGGAATTCTACACATTACAATTTCTAAACCTATTTGTTATGCTCAAACGTCATTCGCTTATCCTTAACTAACGACGATCAAATTTCTATGAGCAGATTATTTCTAATACGAATCAGGCTAAACTAGGGTAAACTAACCAGTGAATGACCGAATTGTTGAGTTTACGAAAATTTAAGGTTACATTTGAATACATTTATTTATAATAATGAAACAACTATTGAAATTTCATGGAGAATTAATTTTCGTTCACGTCTTTGCAAAAGTAGTTAATTATTTTATCGGAGTTATTTTTAAATTAACCATAAAGTGCAACTTGTGTAATGTTTGATGCTCACTAGATGAACGAACACTTCCATTGATTAAAATAAGAATATTTACTACTATTCGTTTAAGACACTTATACGGAAACATGGAAGATTGGACCTGTAAATAAACCAGATTTATAAACATTTACTCATTTTAAAGCTTATGATTCACATTTGTACGTGCAATGACTGTTCAGAATGGAACTATCGTATAATTTTTAGAGGCGAAATTTCATGTAACTACAGATAGTCGTTTTCAATTGTAACAGAATTGTTACAGCGATCTTATATTCTCATTGTTTGATAAATCAATATTAATTTGAAGCATCCTCATAGTGAACAAGGAACTTCGATCCAATTCTGCACTATTATAATATGTATTATATATGTATGTTCACATTTTAATAGGTTAAATAAATATTGAACCTTAGCGAACGAACGCTCGTGACATTATACATTCATTTCGCGCCCTTTTTGTTCGTTAAGGGTTAATCCGTAATTGAAATATCTGAAAAATCTAATAAGAAAATAAAGAATTCACGGATGTGTACTTATCTATGACTTACTTTTGGTTACCTGCCCTCCGTAACTAAATTAATCATACGCTTCTGTACCTTTTTAAAAACTGTTCTTTATAACGAAGAGGTTTTATGTTTGTGTTATTTCTTTGAATATTGCGACAAGACCTATTCGATTTAGAACTGTGTAAAAACTGTTAATTTTTATTCTACTATCATATTCACCATTGGGATGGTTTTCAATAGCTATAGCAAGCGGTTTAATCGATTCATTCCTGCCTTGGTATATGTAGGCACAAACTCGGAACCTAAATTTTATTTCAATGTTACGTCATTGTATAATGATAATATATTTCTTTAGCGGTATGTAATTTCAAAAAAAGTAGTCAAGTCGAACCTATGATTTGACGATAATTCACGAACCCTATAATTACATGGCCGTGTAATAGCTACAAAAGCTTAAAATTGACCATTCGTAAAATTGCGTGACAAGCACCATTGGCCCATTCATGTAAATAACAATTGGTGTATTATGACCACGTTATTAGCTGGCGCCTTTAATAGACATTTAGAATTTGGAATAACTTTCGACGCTTCCTTATTCCATGTACTAAACATATGCTATAACTCACCAATTTTTATTTATTACATAAAATTAACCTAATTTTTCAACGGCCCATCCTGCTTTTATATTAGCTATTGGAGGAACCTCTATCTAAATTAGGAGGAATTACGACCATTGACTCTAACATTTTCCCTATTTTTATTGTATCATTGTATATGTAACCGTTAGCGAAACACAAGCAGAAAAAATTGTAATTACCTACTTTATATAATGCATTATTTAACATATAAAAGTAATCTTATCTACACTGCGAAATATATTTTTCCTTCGACGTCATATTAATTCTAAGTAATATGTACAGTGCTTACTAGTTAGAGCTCTAACGCTAGTTAGTACACGCATACAATTACCATGAACGTAGTCAAAGAACTCCGCTCGCTTTTATATTGTTCCACCCTACTCTGGTCTGAATCGTTGAAATATTCTAAGCACGATAGTCGTGAAATATACATACATATATAAAAGAACTTTGTGTTATCTATTTATCTATTCTGATAAAAAATGTAATCCCAAATCTCATTGTCACGGTTTAAGACCAAAACTGCACCAATCCCTGTAAACCCTTTTTTATATAATTCCGTTCTTTTGAGTAGCTACAAACCTTACCAAATAGTTAATGGAAAATTAAAAGAAAAAAAGAAAAACTGGATACATAGATAGATAGAGAGATACCTTGGATTCAAATTAATAAACAATACAATTTTTTACTCAAATATACTCCCTCCCGGGAACAATAGTGAAGATTGCCTGTTAGCAACTAAAAATTTCATCACATGTATCGTATGCAAAGAATAAGAGAATATATTAAACCATAGAGTTGATCAGTACTGGCTCAGAATTTATTAACTTAAAGCTGCATAGTAGATTATTGATTGTGTAGATTATTGATTGTGAGTTTTGTATCCTTTTGGTTTACTCTGGTAAATCTTCTGTTTTTGTTTTCCTCGAGAAACGGTTATACATTTATTAGATCCGAAAAAGATAACTATTTACTTTTTCAGACTTTTGAGTACATTGTTTTATTTATTGATACCTAGATTTTCAGCACAAACACCAATGAGAGCGCACTGTCTTTATAAAAACGTCCAAATAATAATATGTACCATAGAAAATATCATCATAGAAGAGGACAGTTTAATTCTATATAATCTCAGATTTTAGTTAGGCACCATTTCGGTAGGATGTATGTCATTTGTGAGTTTGAAGTAATATTTCACATTTTTCAAAAATTTTAATATTTTGAGTATGGATGATTTTTGAGTGTTTTAATTGTAATTGTGTGAAAGAAACAGTACTGAAAAAATGTTGAAGTGTTGTAGATACAGAATGGTTTGCAAATTTATTCTAATTTAATACAATATATCAGTTACAATTATAAACGTTGCATCATTGTTCAACTGAAATTCAAACATACAGCATTTTGTAATTGATACTTGTAATAATATAAAAACTAATAAAAGCTAATCGACAAAAGTTATTAAGGATATTTATTTTTCTTTTTTGCTGCATACTTGTAATTATTATTATTATTATATAATTGTATTTTTTCGCCGTAATAGATTTTTAAAAAATCAATCAATTAATCTATTTCTCGATTACATAACAATGTAATTAAAAAGATACAAGACGTTTCTTGTTCGACATACGATTTCAAAATGTTCAGTAGTTACATGTTCAAAATAAAGTGTAATACAATATGTTACACTAGCATAAACGTTTTTTTAAATTTTTTATTTTCCCGTTTATAATTATCAGATTAGACAAGTCTAACAAAAATATCGTGACTTCTAGTACATTTTATTCGAAGGCTATTTTCAACACGTTTTTATTTCGGTTCAGCGAAATTCAATGGACCTTCTGAAAATGATTTCACGATGAAAATAGAATAGTGTGTATAATATGACATTTCAGAATTTTGTATTCTTGAACTATTGAATCGGCCTATGATTTGACGAGGCTTTTCTGTTAATCCTCTGTAACTGACGAGTGATGTTATGTCAGCCATAGGTGTGAATATATAACAATATATAATAATATTCCATCGTAAAGCTCCTCTATACAACTTTGCAGTATGACGTTTGCATGCTTCTGAAGCCACCACGTAAACGACGAAATACATTTTTTTTCCTTCCGGTCTCTGCGTGGTTACAGTTAAAATAAAAGCACTGCTAGTGCCATAGTTATTATCCGAACAGTTACTTATATTACATTATCGACTGAAGAGCATACACTGATAGAGTGGATCACTATTCAGAGGATTACAGAGCGAAAAAAAATAAAGGCACTAATTATTTCAATTCTAGTTGACTTTATCATGAAAGTAATTCGAATAACAATAAATATAGTTAAAATTATTATAAATACAAGGTTGATTCGTTATTTAAATACATCAATAGTTATTATTTATTATTAACGAATTACCCTGGGTTGCAGGATCAGGAATACTGAACTTTCGCCATTGTAAATTCTAGAAATAGTTTGCATTACTATACATTTTTTTCAGTTACCAGTGATTAATCTTTAAGTTCTTTGTAAAATTTCGTAGTATTGCATTATCATTGAATTATGAGTACACTGTCTATCATAAGCACATCCATAGTCTTTAGCGTTACGTTATGGCGTACTTTTCGAAGTAGCATACTCCTTCGTTCGCATTTCGTCCACTAGTTCGATGAACCTTCTCACTTATACCCTGTTATTTACGAAAGCATACTTTTCTTCATCATTAAAGGGCAGGTGTTAATTTTAACTTTTCTGTTCTTTAAAAAGTTATTTATTTTTACTCGTCCATATTTTTCTCATAGGGAGAAAAGTGTCAACTTCTCAAAATGTTTATTATTTTTTTTCTTGAAAAACAATTATTTGATTTTTTTGGATGAATCACAAACTTAATGTCATACTCGTAATAAATTCGGAAAATCGCTTTTCAAAATTACCGAAACCAAAGATCTTATATACTGTGATGAATATCATAAGTGCTAAAATGGATGTATGTGATCTATGAGCACTGTAAAAGGACATGTTTTGCATTTTTCTTGAGAAAAATATTAAGTGTCCATATGATGTTAAATTTCTCAATTCAGAAAGGAATTTTTTAATTACCGTTATACTGCTTATCACTTACTCTTAATAATAGATTTTCATTAATTGCATAGCTACAAACAAAATTATCACAAGATAGAAAAGCACTTAAAAATGGTGGTATTGTCCTTGTCCAGATAATGTTAATGATATTATTTCTTTAGAATAAATAAAACTATTAAATAATCATTTTTCAGAATTTAATTAAAATATTACAACCTACGATAAATGAATGGGTCACCTCAAAAACGTTGTAAGGTACAAATTGCAAATTGTTCAAAAACCCCCGAAAATTAAACAAATAAATCGATGGTGCAACAATAAAATGGGTCACCTCAAAAACTTTGTAAGGTACAAACTCTTTTAAACAATTATTATTGCACCATCAGATTATTTTTTTCATTTTCGAGGGTTTTTGAACAATTTGCAATTTGTACCTTACAACATTTTTGAGGTGATCCATTCAAATATCTTATTATATTTTCGAAAAACGTTTACTTAATAGTGACTTATATACCAAAATCAAAATCGCCTAAATTTTTTGTACGTCAAAATATTTTAGTCATTTTCTTTAACCCATTTTCATCAAGCTTATATATAAGCTTATGATGCAAATGGTCTAATATCTTCTAATTTTAGAATTTTAAGCAGACTAAAATAAACGATCGAATATAAAATCTTATTAAAAAAAATGTCAAAGCATGGCTTGTCCTTTGAAAATTGTCGAAATCGTTGTTATTATATAAAAACGATTGCAGTGAAGGTTAAATTTCAAATTGCTGTAATACGATTTTTAGTGAATTCGTGCAATTTCAATATACATTACATTTGCAGGTATTTATTGCATCTCCTAAAATGAACAAAACACCATCCCTAGTGGGACTGATTTCAAATATAACATATTTAAATGAAAACAACTTCAATATATGTATGTATGAATGTAAGTTGACACAACATAATCATCTCAAATAGACTTCAGTATAGTGAGACAGCAAAATTTTTACACAGCGATCTGCATTTCACACAACCGAAAAAATATAGGAAGAAGACGTTTCCCTACATTGAAGATTCCAATCCTTCTGATAAAGTACTTACACGTTCGTTAAAGTTACAATGCTAAGGAAGTTTGCTATGTTGTATCTGTTTCTTATAAAGCAGCAGATCTTTGAAACTTTATTCATCGTTCCTCCGATAAAGCTTTTATTTAAACTTCAGGATTTAAAGGTGAGACTTTTTATTTTTAAATGACTTGAAATTTTTAATATAGAAAACAGTCAGGTATATAACTACGAGATATGAACTCAAGTAATGTAAGAGACCTTCTTCGGTGTACCTTGGTGGAAGGTAAAAAATATCGAGATTTACCACGACAGCTGGTCGACCTGCCGGACTCCTTCTGGGGTATATATATAGTGAGTTGAAGGGCCGCACATTTAAGCGAAGAGTTCTTACTTTTAAAATATGGTGAAATTCTTTAAAATTAGTCTTGTAAAGTACTAGCACATAAATTTTGGTATGTTTTAATTCTTCTAGCAATCTTTGAAAGCACAGGCTTGAAATCGTAAAGGAATCAAGTAGGATGTTATCCTTTCCTGAAAAATGGGAATAAAATACCACGAGAATTAGAAAACTCATCTTTTAAGCATTTCTATTATAGGATATACAAAACAGTCGGATAAACGTTACTCCAAATTCTCATGAATTGATGTTCAACGACTGCATCTCCAGATGTTGACTCTTTAAAGCAGTGACATTGGTAGGAAACAGCATTTTACGTTTACTATATAGTAATTATTTTAAACTTTTATGAAATGCCGTTAAGCAACTATGAATGGTGCCAGTATAGTCAAATGTGACGAATGCTATTAGAAATGTTACTTCTATAAATTTTAAGTAATGAGTTAAGCCTTTTAACGCTTCCGCCTTAGTATGTATTAATCCTTCGCTTGGGATGATAGCGTGGCAAACCGTATTTGACAACTAGTATAGGGGACTGCTTGAGAACAGTAAAGATATATGTCCCCCCTTCCTCTTCATGTTACATAAAATGAAGAATCAATTTGTGTATTCACAGCAGCCCTTAATACCTCAAAATTTATTTAAAATTTAGGAATTTGAGACATTTTTTCAGTTTCAATAAAGAAAGTCGCCTACAACATAGGTAAAGCGTAACGATTCAAAAAAACTTTTAGAAACAGTTTAATTTACTCAACCTGAAAAAAATTACAGCATCTACAGACAAATTTTTCGCTAAAATCAGGATTCACTGCACCTGCAACGTCTTTTAACTACCATTGATGTGTCAACAATGACCCCCTATTCCCCTTAAGCTTCTTTCATGAAATTCTATAAAGGTATTGGGTTGTATTTGCAATTCCTTCTTAAAGGCCAAACCAGTTTTCCATATTTTCTTACTAACAAATCAAGGGTAGCCGGATTTCGAAATACTTCAGATTATACCTTCAGATTTTTTGAATTGATGACATATGTAATAGATAAATTAGCAGGTACTGTAAAGAAAAATAACAATGTACATAATGAATTGAAAAAATCTCGCGAAGTAGTAATTAATTTTTAAAAATTATGACACCAAAATCAATGCATACGGTTAAATTTTGAAGTGAATGCATGATGTTGGATAGAAATTAGAATGTCATAACGTTTGTAGTATGAACGATTGAAAACAGAAATGAATAGTGTAAAATAGTTTCCACAAACTTGCTGACATACTGTCATATTGTCTTGCTTACATAACTCTAATCGTGACAATAATGCATTCTTTTGGCGAAGGCACTACTGATACTTGGACATTATTTCAAATAGTCTTCTTAACTTTGATCCTTCTGATTTTTCATTTGTTATAAACTTTACCAATCATTAACTCTTCATATAGTGAAAAAACGCGTTGTTTCATATGACACTAATCAATGTAATTAGCGAAAATTGATATGAAAACATTACATTAATAGCAAATAGCTTGACGTACCCCGGCCGATTTAGTTTTGATACATTTTAAGATGATAATTAAAGTCAACATGTTAATTATAAGTTCGAATATTCTAAAAATTTTAAACACTTGATACTTATAGATACATTTAAGGACATTGAACTGCTAATTTCATATTAAATATATATTCTTTAAAAATGTAAATGATAAAGAATTGGCACTTCCGACAAGAGAAACGAAATCATTGGGTTAGTCTCATTTAATGTAGTTAGATGTTTTTAATTGATCAGAGCATTGACAATTTCTGGTGAATAAAAATAAATCATTATAATAAATAATCCTACCTCTGTCCCATAATAGTAGTAGAAAGTGAATGTGTAAACGTTGTAGCTTTCTAACCAAATTGCGTTTAAATAGCATATATTCTGTCCAAAAAACATGCAGATATAAAAAAATATAGATAATGAAATCCACGCACTACTTCCATGACTAAGTAATTGAGTTGATTAAAAAAGAAAAATAAACTTACTAACCTACATTATTTTCCATTAATTTAATCAATTTCATTCATTTTGTAACGTTAACAGATAATTACAATTCAACAGAAATTGTTTTATGAAGTAATATAAAATTTTAAGCGTTTGCAGGCCTCTTCACACTTTTTGTTATTTCTCAAGATAAAGAATATGATTTCAACGTAAACAAAAATATATAATTATATAGTTTCCGAATTAGAAGTTGCAAATTTACTTTACTTGCAAGCAACTATTCTAAAAGTTTAGTAACAGGTATTCTATCGACAACATTTATCGGCTCTATTAATCGATTAAAAACTCATTGTATCCGTACCCAAATGAGTCAGTCGGGAATGTGTCTCTACTTCTTCAGCAGATGGTAGGTAAAGTGTTAAAATTTACTTAATGTATTATAAGATGTTTTATCGTCGCTTAATTTTATTACAACATTTAAAAACTCATTATTTCAGAAAATTAATTCAACTCAATTACGATGTACAAAAATATTTTCTAATCAACATTGTTTGAAAATAATTGCGTACCAACAATTATATCTGCCGCATTAGCAAGAGTAAATAAGATTTTGGTATTCATTTCTTAAAGTATACCAATATTGCCAAATACTCTACTTGTCCGTAATACTTTAATTTTACTTGAAATTAATGCTTGCTAAAACCGTTATTTTCCATAATTCCTGATCAAAATATAATTTTCTTTTTACTAAAAAGATGCGTTTGATATTATGTGATTTTCTTAACAGACTCTTTATACATACTTAACTTGCAATAACCCGGTAATTATTTTTTCGCAAATGGGGAAAAAACATGTAAAAGTAATTGAAATACTTAGGTACGTGTATGTCTGTATTTTTCACAAACTGAACCCTTTGAAGAACACAAAGCTCATTAAACGAATGCTTGTTATACCGACCCTGCCTACCTGCACCAAACTACCTATATAACACAGACAAAAAATACAACCAGTATCCTGAAAGATCACAAGGTTAGACGATGCAGAATCGTGGTAGAAGGTCTATAGTATCGTTCCCTAGATTTTACTTTCCATAATTAAGTTTCACTTTAGTGGAAGAATTTACATAACTTTGGATACATTGTCCGTAATAGCAATTTGATGTGATTAACAGTCTTGTTTAAAATTCAAAAGAAAAGTTTCACTAATGAGTGGAGTAATGTTTAAAATTCGCTATCCATGTTTATTGCGATAAAATTAGTCATACAAATTTTTTAGTAAACATACTTTTAATATCGAGTAAAATTATTTAACCATTTTATTAAATACTTTTTGTTTAATTCGCATTTGCTCAAGTAACACGTTCAAAGACATATACAAAAAGGAAAGGAGCGAATTCTGTAGTTAAGCAAAAAGAATCTATAAGTATTGCTACTTCGTGATCGTAGTAAAGTCACGCCATACAAAAAGATACTAATTCTGAAGAAATTCAACAGTTTCTCTTATGGCAACTATTATTTTAAATGCGATTAAAAAGGAGTTCAGATAACATTCGTGTATTTGAATTTCAAATTGACCAAGAATCTTTATAATCCCATTTTATGATACTTTCCGAACTACTACACATAATTGGAAATGTGTAAACCAAGGCATCGCAAGTTTTTTTTGCGTTGCACAAAACATGTGTATATAAAAATACATAATGTTTCCCAGAAAAGAGTATGATAAGAATCCGGAAGCACCGACCATACTGTTCTGTTATTCACTGTAAGATCGAATCTCACATCCTTCATCTGATTGGTTCATCAAATAGTCGATCCTTTTGATTTTGGATGAAATCTATAAAAGTAAAAGCGACAAATATGTACTTATCAATATAGATCTTTTAAAAGCTGATGTAAAGTTATTGTCAACGCGCTAATTTAATAAAAATCATTTTTAATCACATATTTCTAAGGTTTTCTTTAACTTCGATCTTAGAATAAGTGAAACACTCCAATAACTCAAATGAGCGAAACAAGAAAAATCCGCTACTTCTAGTTGTTGGAAATGTACATTATAACAATTAACAATTTTGGTGAAGAATAATGTTGATTGAAAAATTTTTTCCGTTTTTGTAATATCATCTAAAGCTAAGAACAGAATGAATTTATGACTCAATACAATATAAAATATCACCAAATTGAAATTTCACATTTTCAAATTTTTTATATTAATTGTAATTTTAAGAATTCAATAATCGCAGGCCTATTGACGTACTATTATTAAACAAGTCAAACTTTTAGGAATCGTCAATAAGAAACGTAGGTATGTACAACCTTCTGGTGAAGTACTTTTATTATCAATTTAAGAACGCCTCGCCTCTTAATCCTACTTTTTTCTCTATGAACGATGTTATATTTTTCGTCTTCGGATATCGCCTTAAATGTATTGTATACACAGTCACAAATTTGAAAAAATTACGACTGAATCCCTATCACTTCACTTTCTCATTGATTGAAGGTAGCAAAAGATTTTTTTTCTTTTTTTCCGGATGAAGAGCGAATTTCTTCTGGACGAACGATTTTACAGAAACCTTACAAGATTCATTCAGGCGTGATCTAAAACATCTAATACGTTGCTTTAACATACACGTTTAACAGTGTTACTAATTGTTGAAAAGTGGTAATGAATTTTTAAAGTTTTTCCTGGTAAAAAGTAAAATATATTTACACGATTCAATAATGAAAACATTAAGTTTTTCTTTTCTTTCGATAAATGACTAATCTCAACATGTAGAATTACTGAAATTTTCATAAAAAATTATCCTTTTATGTCCTCGAAATATAAAGAACTGCAAAATTACAGCTTTTCTTGATAAAAATTTCTGCCGAACATGGCATTATTGCTGGTCATCTATTGTTCGACATAAAGAAAGTTCTAACATCAGATACAAATTCTACAACTATTTATAAATATATGATTTATCCGAAAAAAAATCGTTGAAAAAGATTTAAATTTATCTTATTAGTGTCTTTTTTATTGTTTAAAAATCAATTCAGCTCCTTTTATTATTCGTGCCTGAGTGAAAAATTTGTTGAAACAAAATATATTCAACATTCTTACTATCTATCAAAATACATATATGTGTGCGCTACTAATGAACTCCAGTTCTTATTAGTATGTTGTATTTTTTCGCATATATTTTTATTAAGTGCACGGCGCAGTTAATAAATAGGTCACAGGTATCTAATATAATTATATTATTCCTGGAGTGACTGCACATTCTGTAAAATCCGTGTGATTTTAATTAGACTCAATCATATTTACATACGTATATTTAGATGCAGAAAACAAAGTCCTTTGTTGTTTTTACTACAGTCTTTAAAGACTATTTGCACTTAATAGCTTTATTTAATAATTTTGATTATCTTTAGTTACTTTAGTACCTGCTGCGACAAATTCAATATAAAGCGTGTTCGATATCATAAACCTACGTAACACAAATTTTTATGTGTCAGTAAAACAATATACTAAGCAATTTATACATTAGCAGTACAACCTCCTTTCTGTAACCATACCAATAAATATTGAATGTAATCACTACAAATTGTCTTTCTCACTCTGCTAATTAATCTATCGTTTAAAGATTAAGTGAAATCCTAAAAGAAAAATAGTTCTTTGCTCTTAGAACATTATAAAGTATTCATCATGTGTAACGTCAAACTTTTTACTTCCAGATGAAAATGGGTCTTTTCTTCCTGGATTTTTTGTTAGACTAAACATGATAGGGTTCTTACGTCATAGAACATATGAGAAGACAAATTAATGTCTCTACTTTCCGACTCTCTAAGAGAGTACTAAAAGATGTACAAGAAGCAAATCGAGCAAGGAAAAGACATTGAGAGCCGAAAATAGTGTCCCTAAAGCCACGAGGATGTATACTTGTACTGTTCACCCTTCATCCAGTGTTTCTCTTGAATTTTTCTTTACTCCCTTTTTTTATTTCTGTTTTGTTGTTATTTCCTTCCTTTATCTCTGGCATAGAGAATCACGTAAATCTAACTACAGGTTTCCGAGATCTGGGTCGCATATGGTGAGCGCCATGCCACGTCCAAAAGTAGGCATTGAAACGATTCCAAGTACTAATGTACCGTGTAAAGAAAAAAGAGTATTCCTGGAAAGTTTTAGGGTTTCTTAAAATTTCATAGCCTTACATACTAGCGTTGCAACAAGGTACTTGAAAATTCTTTATGAGCGGCTTGAATTTCCAGGTAATGATTGTTTTTTCTTCTCATAAGATGCGATAAAATGCAGCTTGGAAATATATTTCAATTATAAAGAGGTTCCTTCTCATAATGGGCGAACTTCAAAAAAGTATCTTGTCGCATTAACAACAAAATAAATTCTATGTTCTCTGACAGATAGGATTAATATCTGCACCATGACATTGAATTATCGAATTGATTTTTCACATAGATTGTCATTTTATAAATCAGTGGAATGAAAAACAGCTGAAGAAGCTTAGAAGGATGCATCCGCAAGAAAAGATTCCGTCTCATTAGAATAATATTATTGTCAGATCCACGTATAGACCTCTAGTTATTTCATGGAACTGTTAAAGGTTGACGTGTATAAAAAGGAAATTATAGATATCGAACCGACCATTACATCATAATAATGTACCAAACCCATTCTACGATTCCATTTATTAATTTCATATGACCAATGCTTGGTCACGAACTAAGAAAAAGAGAAACAGTCAGTTAGGAGGGAAAAGATAGACGAAAGATTACTTCACCGACATGTATATGCATTGAATCTTAATCTTTGTATACAAGAACATATTAATCTTTATCTCCTTTTCTCCATGCTTATTCAATGCTACTCTCCCGTTACCATTGAAAATGCTACGCCTATAGGACTTCCTTTATGGACATGTAGATTGAATTATTCGGTGAATCTCATACGATATCTTAAAATATCACCTCTATTGAAAACGCAGAGATGGCTTTGTTATACAATAATGCTTTTATCTCAACAAAGCGTTTTTCAAATGTTTAGCTGAAGCGTTATAATAGTAATGTTTACAATGATGCAATTTAAGGGAACATTTCGATGTCATATTACTATTATCACAAGAATCTGTCTAGGGTTCCAATGGTCCAAAAGCTAAAGGGTTTCTAATTACAAGTTTTATAAATCATCGATATGTAATTCATGTTGAATGTTGATATAATATTTCTTTTGCACCAATTGAACATTCACCTAACTACACACGTTCGACATCGGTCACTTCCGCTATATATATTTTTAGAAACGCCGATCGTTTGTGCAAATATAATTGTATAAGTCATTCAAATCAATAATATATGATCTACAGCTGTGTACACTGAAAATTATGATTATAGTGAGCATTTGGTTGTGAATCATAAAATAATGGTTAACATTGATATAACATGTACTCGTATACTCTAAAAATGCAATAATACAGTTTAAAGTAATTTTCACTCGGGTCGCAAATACATAGTCTTCTTTATTGAATTATCTCGTCAATACTTATTGTCGTAAAATGATCTTTTCGAGCTGTAAGTTGAGGTTCGAATACACCACCTTATTCCGAATCCAGTACTTTTTCAGAGATAATTTCAAGAAGCTGCACAATTGCAAGAAAAAGTTATAGAGAGCACTTATTTCAAATTAAAGGGAAAGAGTTAAACTCTCTTTTGACGTTTTTGGAAAATTCGAAAAAAATCATCCAACTTTGTGTGCATCCCCAAACTTTGGAAATTTTGGAACCCAGAGGATGACCTAGCATTTAAAGGTCATGCAAAATATGAATTATTTATGCCTTTTATACAGCTATTTCATCTGTGGTGGGATTGCATCCAATCAAAAATCCAACTGCTGGCTCACAAAGTTGAGATTTTGAGCTTTAATTTAGAAAAAGCTCTGCTACGTTGATCTAAAACTGAGAAATCATCCTTCAAAGTTGAACAATTTTCAACTCCGATCTTTTGATGCTATATCTTTTTGTGTAGTGTATATTTTCTACAAATAGATTTCGTTATCGGGGCAAGACTGATTAATAAACTCTATGTTTTTACGTTTAAAAAAGCAAAGTTTATCGTATCGCTTTCTGCGCAGGGTTGAGAAACACTAAAATAGCAAAGAAATGGATTTTAAAAATGTCACAAGACATTCCGACAAAAGTCAAAGGTAATTGATTTCTTTCAAAAGGATCGGTCGTTCGAAAATAATCTGTTAATTAGAATAAGTTGGAGAATTCTTTCCAGAATCTATATAACAATGTTCCAGATATAGATATAACCAAGTAGAAAGCTCCTAAAAAAATATGATAAGCATTTAAAATTATTCATATACACCCACTATCGTGAACTGCGTGTACCAAACAATTTGATTTGCTATTCGACTACGAAATGCGATCACTATTCACTCCGTTAAATGATACCGGATGGACTTAAATTGACACGAACATGTAATACAAGCGAACCAGGATTTATTTTAAAATTCTTTTGGTGTAGATTCAGATCAAGATTTATATACATGGGATAAGCTTTTTTTCTGTATAGAATGGCTTAAGCTTTAAAAAGAAAAAAAATGTCTTCTTTGTACACTATATGTTGGTCTAATCACTTACGTAAAGTTTAAAAGAGAAAAGAAGAGGAAGTAAGTTTTTAAATGTTTGTGAATTGCAAACTAATATAGAACTTAGAATTAAAAACTAGTAAGTAATGATGTTATAGGAAACTAAATTCAGGAACGTTCGAAATGATTTTATAAGTTACAATTAACAAGAAAAATGAAAAAAAATCCATGTGGTATTTATTTAAATTCGTTACTTTTCGATTTACAATTCCCATAGAGGTAACAATAGGGCGTACTTTTTTTACAGATATCGATACTACAATAACACGTGCTTGTAATGGGTTATCTTTACCTCTTGAAAGTTAAGTTCTTCAGAAGATTGCAAAATGAACTCAACTATCACATGATATTCAAGTCACGTGACTATATACCCGTAGTCCCATAATTTTGTTTTTTAAATTTCTCTCGTCCATAATTGTGGTACACTGTAGCTATAAAATAATAATATTACCATAGAATAATTTCTTCGTAGCCACTATTTCTCTTCATTTCTCAACAAATGAGTCCCTAACAAAACTAAAAGTTAAATACTGAAGTTTATTTTTAAATTATTTCACCATTGACATTCCCTATATTTCTGCTACTCAACCTTTCGTTCAGAAGCAATAAAGAATCAGCTTTTAGAGGACTAATTTTACGAACAGATTGCCGCTATCTGCTATTAGGATGGTTGCTGAACTACACTTTGTATACGGTTACACGAATGTGATACCTTCTTTAGTCAGAAAGTAATTTTCCTCATTTAGAAAGTAATTAGCAACAATTATATTTTGACGAAAACGTATACGTGATTATTACAATTTAACATGTACTCAATTTAACCGTTTGAGTCCCAAGCAGCGCAATCGCGCTGTTCAGATTATGTCGAGAAAACCCAGCAGACTTCAAATGTTATTGAAAATAACGCTCTTCGGGATTCTTCGGTAGTGTTTTTTCAATACCCCTTGGGACTCAAACGGTTAAATATGATTCATAAATATATTAATTTAAAGCCATTTTTAAGAGCACTTGCCATCTATACTATATTATTTTACGTCTTATGAAATTACTTCGAAAATGTGGGAATTAACAGATGAATGTCAAAAGTTGTGACGGTGCCTAAAACAGCGTCAAAATTTGAATTTTATAGAAATAACATTCTTATCATGAGCGAAACTCTTAAAGGGAGTAGTCTTATGTAAACCTTCCACAAATCACCAGTTTTGACCAATTCTCTTTCAAAAACCACTGCGTTTTTTGTCACTGAAAGGTATACTCTAACAGAATTGGAAAACAATTTTTTTATCCTAAAAGAATATACATATATTAATTTATAATAATAAGGGTAAGCAAACATTTCTTCAGAGCATTGATGCTTTAAAGCCCCGAGGTAATGTAAATAAAAAAATTTGAAAAGGTTTTTAATCTCTATGAGTGCGGTTATCTCCAATCCTCCATTATGATAAAATTTGGATTTTAATTAATTTTAACTTTTTTTCTTATTTCCACTATTTCATTATTTTGTAATATAAGTTAATAATTGAATTTTTGATAATAGCCATAGACTAAGAATTCATCGATTTTTTTTGTATTCAGGTTACCTGCGAGCCTCAAAACAATAAAAGTCAGGGAAACTAATTTTTTTCACTTGTCTACACTTATTATCATAAATAAATAAATATGTTTCCATACCATAAAAATTTGTGTTTATTTTGTTAGAGAATGCCTTTTATTTTATGCAATTAAATGTACAAGTTTGTATGAGAATATTGATCAAAATGCTACTTTTTTTAGGGAGTTCACATAAAACTATGAGTTAAGAAGTTTCTAGATTTGTACGTGATATCGTATTCTCATAGTCTTAACTGTTGATGGTTATATAAATGGCATAAATAATTCATATTTTGCTAGTTAATATTTAGTCTATTAAATTAATGAAGTCTGGAGAGTGTTAACAGAATTATGAAAATTACAAATTGAAATAATAATATAAAATTGATTACATAAATATTTTTGAGATGATTGATTTTATTTTAACGTGTCACGAATGTTCAATTTTATCCCAACAATATTGGGGAAAAATACCGATGACTACTTTACGGCCGACATTAAGCCCGGAGGATTAACGTGCCTTTCCTCACTAGCAAAAAAATAGCAGGTTTGCTTGATTACTAAAGCCGCCCACCTTCTTTTTTCAACAGACGAGTTACAAAAGATACATGAAAAAGTTTGATCAAATTATATGATTAAGTATAGTCTCTTGAAACCAGAAATTATATTTTGCATATAATTGCAGGATCACATACACTTCTCAATTTTCGATTCTTTCTATTATCACAGAGGAAATTTTCCAGGTACATAATCATTTAGAGAATATGCATACGAATTCTCCGAATATTGTTCAGCTGTGTTTTCGCATATGTTTATTAATGAAAGAAATATGAAAGAATGAAAATAAATGCAAAATTATACTGCAGTTTTAAGTAGAACGGAAAATAAGAATTGAAAGTATCTTTTTTCTCTTTCACGGTAGACGTGGTAAACGGTGAAGATTATGTTACATAAGGACAAAAAAATTTCTTATAAGTTACTGTGGCACCTTCTATCAAAATATATGCCTACGATACAGTGACAAAAAAGTTCTTCAATTTGAAGATTAGTTAATTTTACCATGTTCTTCTACGGATAATCGAATAAATGTTTTATTTGTGTCAAGCGGAGCCACAAGAAAAGTGTTTCTTTTTGAATCAAGAAAACGACACTTAGTTAACCAGATCTCGTTCTGAAATAACCTGACTGAAAATTAAATCTAATTTCTTAAAAAAGCTAGGTAATTTTTCATTGCGTGAAGAAAATATTTTTTTATACATATACCGTTTAGAATAGTTCATGAATTTTTGTTGCTCCAGTGAAACCAAAGTCTGCAACACTACTTTTTTCTTACTTATTTTGAAACCAAAACTGAATATAGCAATTGCTATTCCAAGCGATTGTTAAAGAAAGTACTGGAAAATCCATTGAATTTAAAAATTCGCTTAAACAGAAGCCTTTTTCATATAACAACACTGATCTCGGCTATCGTTGCTCGGCCTTATTGTTAAATGTTTTTGTTGCTACGTAACGTGTGACTATAGAGTAACCTGCCGGCTGCAAAGCAGACTAACTTTTTGACGAACAAATATTTCCTGTAAGATGAGCGAAATCGGCCTATGAATGTAGAAGTTAAATTCCAGCGCCACCTATTTGGATAAAACATAACTAAAAACCTTACCCACCACCTCAATTATTTGTGATGTGAATTTTGCTCCAATTAGCCCATTTATCTGTCAGTGGTGATGCGGTTTGCTCACGCTCAATGGATTGTGTTAAACCTTTGACTGTGGCTTACTCTTGCACGACACTATCAATATATGCGGCAATATTCAGATATCAGTCATTAAAGGCGCATATATGCGCCTTTCGTATACATATATTGATGAACTTGTCAAAGCGTATATATACGCCTTTAGCAGTCAAAGGGTTAATAAAGATATTATGGTTGAACCGACAAACAGTAGTAATATGAATCAATTTTAATCTTATTAAATTCATTAACCGTTTCTGTACAGAAACTAATCTGACAATAAGATTATTTAAGCAAATACTGTTTTTTTTGCTTATTATTATTTCATCATTATTTAACATTTCATTTTGTTTCGACTGCATTATTTGTAATAATGTGGATTATATATCAATATAATACGCAACATATTTTTTAAATTAAATTTCTTTCAACGATCGATTAATCCTTTCAGTTCTCAAGTCCTCTGAAGAGGACACTTCCTTTATTCAATAGCCTGCATATTTTGATACGAGCAAATTTGATATTGGAAATCATCATATTAATTAAACGGTCGCCTTTCCTTATATTTATCGATTAAAAACTTTAGAACTATGTTGGGGTATTAGAGTATGATTTAATAAGTATCTTGGGAGAAAAGGTCACCATGGCTTAAATTATTTTAAGTTTTCCGCAAGTCAAAAACAATAGATCAAATATTTTATTTCCCGTTTCCCTTAAATCATGACTGAGAAGGTTAACTATTATCTACAACAATTATTCGAAGATTGCGTACCAACGAAAACAATTTTATTTTTTTGAATAAAATCGTATTTTAATTCTTACACAAAGGCAATAGTGAAGTTTGTAGTACATTCTCTTAAAAGAGTCTTATGTTACAAGAAGCGTGAGCTCAACAACAATGTTCACATTCGTAAAGGGTCCTTTAAAACCCGCACGGCAATCTGCAATGTGCAAAGCGCGAAGTGACTGTCTTGGTACCCGCACTGATGTATCACCTTACTGTGAGTCCAAGTTTCGCAGACTTCGTAGGAATACATACGTATCTCGACCACACCGTAACGTAAGATGAGATACGGGTGCTCTAAGGAACTTAAAAGACAAACGAACACCTGAAAATATAAAGTTTTTTGGTAGGTGTCCGTGTACATACTGCTCTGCAAAATATAAGCTCAAAGTTATGATTATTAGCAGTCGGGTGGAGTGGCAAAATTTTAAATTACAACGTCATTCCTTTATGTGCGGTTTTCACTGGCAGACACATAAAAAGACACTTTATCATTTCTACCGTTAAACTGTTCGTTACATGAAAAAAAGGAAGTCGAAAATATTTATACACGACTATTTATTATGTTTCAAAACCATTTTCAGCATGAGATTATTGCCTTTTTTCTTTGCTTTGTAAATAAGAAATTCGCATCTGTATTTGGCGACAGGAATTTATTTATGTACTTCACTTGAATTCCAGTGGCATACATTATTTCCGGTCTTATGTTAACGTGTTTCTTAACTAGTTCGGAGCAAAATTTCGTTTCTGAATTTCTTTGAACCGTCGAAATAAGAGCACCCTTGTCTAAAAAGAAGTAGGTAGCACGCAACAGTGGGGTTTCAGTCCCCAATGAATGTTCGTCCAGGTTAGGCCATTAGGCCACCGAACGTTCAAACTTACCCTTGTGTCGTAAAAGACCCTATAAGGTTAGTCTTTCCGGAAGTAATTTTCACTTTTATGACATGTTATTTTCTTGATTTCTGAGGCATTGACTGACGAAACAAATTTGACCAGTTTGACATCAGGGAATTATACTTGATAACGAAAATAGTCAAAAGAACACTACTGGAATACGTTTAAGCTTCCACGATCATAGATCTCTATTTCACCAAGAAGAATCAAAACAATAAGTCTAATAAGAAAAGGAAGTCAACTTTTGAAAAGTAAGCAATGCTCAATTTGTCTACGGAAAACGGTTCAAAAACCATGACCGTTACACTTTGTGTGAGAGACTTTTATGTATATAAAAAGTTGTTTCTATGGCAAATATTGATCTGTGATAGATATTGATTTTTGTCCGCATTACGCTACCAGAATTTCTTCTATTTTTTGAACCACTGCAAATGTGATTTTACTTCTTCAAAAGTGTATAAAGTACTGTAATAATTGTATCTAATATTTATGTTTCGTTAATTTTTTAACCGTTTTAGATATTTGAAAATTTTTAATTTTGCAGTTAATTTTGTCAAATGTTCAAACGGTTTATGGGCTTAAATAAAAATTTAACGAGAAATTTAAAAAAAGGAGGAAATTGTAAGGTCATACTTACTTAACAGTAAGTATATAAGGTCCCATAACTTACTTTACGGTAACTATACATATATGACCTTACGATTCCCTCTTTTTTTTTAATTTCTCGTTAAATTTTTATTTGTGCCTATAAACCGTTTGAACATTTGACAAAATTAACTGCAAAATTGACAATTTTCAAACATCTAAAACAGCTGAAAAATTGATCGTGGACATATATGATCCAGGTTGCAGTTGGGGGGCGCGGAAAACATATTTACCCATAGAGGATTAATTATACACTATTGTAATATTGAAATGAAGACAATTTAGTGATTGAACAAGTCGTATTTCGAATTGAAAGAATTAGACCACGTAAATTTGCAAAAAATATATGTATGAAATAATATTTTTTCTTGCACAAATGATGTCAAGGAAGCAGTATAGAACTGTAATATATATTTATAATGGAAGCTTCAAAATTCAAGGGAATTATTAACCCGTAGTAAGTGCAAATCCTTCTTCACGAAAATAACAAGGTTTTGGAGATTTACGATTTCACCTGGAGGCAAAGAAACACCATAGTGCCTATGGGTACACCGTTTGGCATAACTAATAATGCTAACTACACTATGGCAGGTCTCGACGACAGTTGAACAAAAGCCCTTCTGTAGGTACAGTAAAGTATAAATATATACATACACGTATATGTTACATCTATACTGGTATTAGGGACTATTCTATAAACAGTTAAATGGATAGTTAAACGGGCAGGTGTACCTACTGGTACTCATTGTTGTGTAGGGTTCGTGTCTTCTTTACAGAGAATTTGCATTAGGCAATCTATAAATACACTTAAGTAAGAAGTAGAACATTGCTATCCTAATACTATATCAAGGACTATGTTTTTATACAAAGGCGTTTAAACAAGTAATTTGTACTATACATACATAGCTGTCTTTAGAGTATCTCCATATCCCGTGGCAACAAATCTTCAAGGCAAGGAACAAATTTCGAAAACTGCCGATAATACGATTAGATGTGTAAAATGCAATTTACACGATTGTTTAAACAATAACTTTTATTGCAAATCACAAAATAAAATTTCCCTTACGAAGATGATACATGTCATTTGTCACTTACTATAAGATCTCGTAATAAAAATGAACCACTAATAAGTGTGACATTTATTTACGGATTGAATAAAGAAAATATCATCGTTTGACTACAAAAACGCCGTTGTTTTCAAAATTCTTATTTTTAATTTTTTATTTAGAGTTATTTACTTATTTATTTACGCTTTGGAACAGGTCCCCTAAAACACGATAAATAATGTACCATTAATAATAATGTATAATTTTTTATACATAATTTTTTAACATATAAATTCTTTTTAAAATACTACATTTTTACTGCAAGTATTCTGAAGCTGTGTCACTACAATTTTTGTAAGTTCAATCTGAATTTTAAGAAAAGATAGTAAGCAAAACTTTTGACTTCCAGCAGTAATAAGTATCGCAAATTTCTAACGAGGATTTTTTAGTCTCACAATCAGTTTTTAAATCTATTTTATGTGTCGATTATTTGTTCTTATAATTAACTCTTTGACTGCTAAAGGCGTATATATACGCTTTTAAAAGTCCGTCAATATATACCAAAAGCGTAAATTTACGCCCTCTACATTTTTTTGCTGTAATACTTATTACAGTTTTACTAATTGATTCAACATGTAATGTATCATTCCATGTAACATAACAACCAAGTATCGGTAATTGTTAGGGTTATTTGCAATTATTATTGCAATTATTATTTACTGTTATAAAATGGTTACTTAATTTATTTCCAATTATTATTTTTTTAAACCCTAAGAATGGTATTAAATCTCCGGGTACTCTTTTGGTCACTAGTCAGTAGATGATCAGTCTCAACGATTCGCATGCAAATAACACGCCGTCCGTATTGATGGATTCCTCCGAGAGCGCGCCGCAGTCAAAGGGTTAAATGAATACAACAAAATTTTTGTAGTAATTGATTCACCAATGGACCGATTTAAACAAAAAACATTATTTAAAGAAATGTTGAAAGGTCACATGCATTGAATTAAAAAAATTACATGTTAAAAAACGAGTTATGGATTTTGTATTTAGGTAAGAATTTATGTATATAATTTGGAGATATACTATTTAGATTTGGGATATAGTGGGTTCAAGTTTCATAATATAAGTAATATAATCAAACCAATTAAATTTATTTAATTTAGCTGTAATTAATTTACGAATTTATATTTATACATGACTTAAATTGTTAAACCAAATTTTTCAAACCAATACTGTATTTATAAGAGGCATGCTTTGAATATTTTACCTACCCCGAAAATGGAGTTAAATAAATGGGTATCAAGAAGGGTCTGACCAAATCATTTCTAAAGGTAATTAAGGGGCTAGACTAGTTTCTCGGGTGTGAAAGGGAGGTGATTTTCCAGGGCTAAAAAAAACCAAGCAGACAAATATCTTCAAGTTTGGAGGATATATTTAGACACTTTTAATAAGTACATATTAATAAACACAAAAAATCTCACGCAAAAATATCGAGTCTAAATCGAGTTATACGCTACTCCGTGGAGTCCTCCAAGAATAAAGTTGTTAATCGGCTGCAGTTGTAGACGTCCTCAGAATGCCAGTATCTGAAAAAAAAATTTGACGTTAAACTAGATGAAATTCTCCGTACCATGAACTGGGATATTTTAAAAATATTAAAAATCAACAAAATGGCAGTGGTTTGAAACAAAATTCCATTTTTGCAAAATAAAGACGCTCGTTTTTTGCTCAGGAAATTTGCAATTGTTTAAATATCAAAAATATCCTAGTTCATGGTACGGAGAAGTTTCAGGACGTCTAGAACTGCAGCCGATTAGCAACTTCATTCTTGGAGGACTCCACGGCGTAGCGTATAACTCGATTTAGACTCGATATTTTTGCGTGAAATTTTTTGTGTTTACTTATTAAAAGTGTCTAAATATATCCTCCAAACTTGAAAATATTTGTCTGCTTGGCTTTTTTAGCCTTGGAAAATCACCTCAATTTCACACCCGAGAAACTAGTCTAGTCCCTTAACACGCTTAACCGATCGGCTGAGTTCCCGATAGCCAAATCTCAACCGGATTTGAAATGAAGGCGTGCACCTAAGCCCATCCGTTATTGTCATTATATCTACTATTATACATCTAACTTTACTCTCCCGTGCTATTAATCCGTAATTATAATAAAACCCAAGCCAAAAAAAATTTCAATTCTTTAAATAACGTGAATTTCATTTTTCTTAAGAAACCATATTTTGCAAGTTATCTTAAGATATGTTATCTTAAGATATGTTATCTTAAGATAACTTGCAAAATATGGTTTCTTAAGAAAAATGAAATTCACGTTATTTAAAGAATTTAAATTTTTTTTGGCTCCCTCTTCCGTTTAGCCAGTATCATTCCAGCAATTCACCCCTACTGTCATGCGAATTTTTTCACCACCACTTTAATCCAATCAGATGTGTCATTATCGGTCGGAAACATTTGATTTTAACATCGGACGAAAAATAATTGAAATTGTTCCATATTTCTAGTGATATCTTGATTACGATATACTCACACATAGATCATTCTATGAGAAAAATTGATAATGTGAAATTCATCGAGCGTTATGAAATTTGGTGTAGGAGATAGGAAAGTTGCGATTGAAAATTAAAATTTCATAAATGTTACTAGTACTATTTTTAGTGGTGTGTCCCAGCTGCGAGAAAATCTGTATTGACATTTTCTATTGTCAGCAAGAATGTTACGAATGTTTCTCTTTGATAGACATCGCGCGGAAAGGCTATTCTAAATATTTTCCTAAAGACAGGGTACAGCCAAATAAGAAGGTCAAAATACCCCTAATCTAAATTATATGTACGACAGGACATTTGATAGCTTTTCGAAAAAGACTAATTTATGTCAAATTTCAGATCTGTATTTCAATTTGGGAATCAGTAATTTTGATAAATTTTTTTAAATATCAGAAACATTTTGGTTACAGAGATGCGTATTTTTACAGACTTTTTAACCCAAAATCCAAGTCATAAAAATTAAAAAATCTTATCTTCTTATTCAACTATACCCTTTTCCATATTTTATCACCATTCTAGAACATTCGTTTGAAGGTGTATTCTCTATTCTTTGCTTAATTTGTGCAGTTTCTTTTCAGACGTACACTAGAGCTGTTTGAAACAGATTTTCCCACTATTATTAAAAATCGTGAAGCATATTAAAAACATTAGTGACCTACCAAAATCTTGTAAATATTTTTGTTAACTTTGGTTATATCTTAGAGGTGTTTTAGGAATTATTGATAAATAAAAAGATGAATTTTTGTAATAAAATTCTCTTGCTGTAAAACTGTTATAAATATGTTACAATATTACATAAACGCAAGCAATATCTCTGAATTATTTGAAAGTGATTGGAAATTTCAGTCCTACTAAGCTTCAATAGATTTGAAAACGGAACGCGTGACTAAAATCCTTTATTGCTTGCGTGACTGAAATTCAACATAGTTTACAAAATCTCAATGTATCCTCGTTTTACCGAAATTTTATGAAATGTAGGTGGAATTTTTGATGACATGGAATAATATGATTTGAACATACAAATACTGTTATCATTTAAAATATACATATAACTTACACTCTTACAAGCGAGATGTTAACACACATAAATGAGGAGATTTATTAATGTTGTTACTATTTATCATAATAATAATGATGAAGTTACAAGAATTAAGGGGGGAAGACCATTTACAAATTTCAAAAAACCGAAAGACCCGCAAAGAACTACAACAACATCAAGAGGAGTACCACGAAGAAGCTGAAGGGTTGCTTTACGGCGCAGGAATCGCCGATTAGCCGGTAAGCCGTCAAAATCATAGAGTTTTCCCTTGTTAAAACTTTAAACGAGTTTTTCTGAAAACTACATTTTTCCGAACTGTTGGCATGATTTCTCAAAAACTATTCAACCGATTTGAATGAAATTTTGCACAGATCTTCCTTATACTATCAGTTTATCGGTGAACCTAAAAAACATGTGAAATTCGAAATACATCATATAGTTTTTTTACAAAATGCAGCAAATATTTGGTGAAAAATTACAATATTGACTTTGATAATTTGCCATCTTGCGAATTTTGCATATATTAGGTTGGGGAAAAAGAAATCCATTATTTTTACTACAGCCATCTACTGGAAAATAATGGATTTCTCTATCCCCAACCTAATATTTCAATTCAACTGGTACACCGATAGCGTATGGGTGTAAACTTTAAAAAAAAATTGGTTCATCTGTGTCAGACAATTACTGCCGAAGCTACAATGCCAACAGCTGTAAGACTGTCGCCGAGATGACCGACGTCTACGACCGCCATTTTGTATTTTAAAAAATATTTCTATTGTTTTTACAATGTTCAAACACTAGATAAAAAGATTGCAAACTTCCAATAGTATCCGACAATCCATTTTATTTGGAAAAAAAACCTACAAAACCGCTAAATTTCAGACCTTCTAAATGGTCTTCCCCCCTTAAATTATTACATATCACTATTAGAAATCAACAATTAGAACACTATGATTTTGAGTCTTACGTTTGATATACAGGGTGTTCATTTGAAAACTTTCCAGCTAAATATCTCGAAAAGTGTGGCAGATATTTAAAAAGTATAAAACACTTGTAAAACACGTCTTCCGAAATATTCAGCTGGAAAGTTTTCAAATCAACACCCTGTATATAAAGGATTTTTAAAAAGAACCATATAATATTAAAATTAAACAACACCAAATTAAGATAGAAGCACCTTTTTTTCATTTTGAAGCATAATGCATGACAATTACGTATAAAATATGACATCATTTAAATGTCCACCTCGATTTTGTTTACAGGCACGACTTCGATAAACCCAACTTCCAATCGCTTTGTTCAATATATCGACTCTAATTTCATTCTCAATACCAGTTGTATTTCTTAAAATTATTAGTTCACTAATTTTCTGCAATAAGGGGATATAACACCAACAGTGTCATATGGGAACCATCTCGTTGTAACCAGATGTCGTCCAAACCAATTTTATCCATTTCTGGTCACAAAAATTTTGTTAATATCAATCGATACCACTCACCATTTACTGTAACTGAATCTCAATGAATCTTACATTTTGACACGGCGATTAAAGTATTAAACAAATCTATACTAAAACCTGCTTTTCAAATTATCCAAATATTAATATTTACTACATGTCTCGCATTTAACTGTTATTATAAAAGTTTATCTAAATATTACTTATACTTATTTCAAATAACATATAGCTTTTGACAACGCGTTTCTGTAGTATATATGCTTTTCTTCTTTCACCCATCTGCTGTGTGATATAATTCCTCACAAAAGAAAGTAAGAATGCTATTATCTTCATGATTGTAGAAAAACTAAAAGTTTTCAGACATTAAGAAGTTACATATGTGTCTTGTGGTTGAAATTATACTCGTTCAACACATAGGTATTAAATACTTCATACCATGCTTATATACACTACCGCTCAAAAGTATGTGAACACTTCCTCAATTCTTGTAACTACCTAAAGAAAGTTATGAGCTTTGATAATTTTGATTATTTTGTACGAATTCAATTGCGTATATTGTTAATTTAGTACATACCATTAGAATACATTAAATACATATTTGTAATAGAATTTAGCAACAAACGTTGTTTAATAATAAAAATATGTATAATATATCACAAGTTTTATAAACCTGGCAAGGATTCACATACTTTTGAGCGGTAGTGTATTTTTATTATTAAACAACATTTGTTGCTAAATTCTATTACAAATATGTATTTAATGTATTCTGATAGTATGTACTAAATTACCAATATACGCAATTGAATTCGTACAAAATAATCAAAATTACCAAAGTTCATAACTTTTTTCAGGTAGTTACAAAAATTGAGGAAGCGTCCACATACTTTTGAGCGGTAGTGTATATGATTATGTGCACGGTTTTCGTCCTGTTGAGAATTGTAATAATTTAAGGGGGGCAATACATGTAGCAGCTTCAAAAAATATAATTTTTGTTTTCTTCATAAAATGTTAGTTAAACATCTCAAGAATAAGGTGGTAAAGTTTTAAACTGAAATTCGGTGTGTCCCTGGAATCGCTAATTAGCCGGTAAGTTACTAAAGTGATTGAGTTTTCGTTGTTTCGAACTTCAAAAACGTTTTGCGGAAAACTACATTCTTTAAGATTGTGGGAAACACAACTTTAAAACGAATCCACCGATCGTGCTAAAATTGTACACACAACTCAATAACAATATTACCTTGAACTTATACCTACTTGTTTATGAATATCGCTTTTCGAAATTGATTTTTTTATTGCCAAAAAGAAAAAAAAATGTTACGTAAAATTGCAGTTTTTTGCCTGAAGTATTCCACTTTTGTAATTTTCAGTTTTTTAAATGTTTCTTAGGTATAAGTTCAGCATCTGGATGTTAAAATACTAAAAATTTTTGATTCATATTTTTAAGATGAATATTAAAGTCGTTAGGACTCCCACAAACAATATTCCTTAATGGAAAAATTTATTTAAACAGTTTAATTATGTAGTAAAGTGTACCTAAAGTTTCAAAAATTTAAAACGTTTTGTTCCTTAAGAAAAAAACTGATAAAAATTGACTATTTTCTTACCGTCTACATGTATTGCCCCCCTTAACACGTTCACGCCGGCGTGACTCACCGGTGGATCACATTTAACTGTTCCGTGGGCGATCCCGCCCCACGCGGAAAAACGTAAATATCCGCCCCGGCGTGAACGTGTTAAAAAAGTATCATTACTGGTGTAATACTGTATAAGAAATGAATAGCTTCAAGAAAACAGTTCAGCAGAGAAGAATGGAGGAGACAAGAGGAAAAAATTCTTAAAAGCTGTTAAATTACTAATCATTTTACTACAGAAACACAGCTAATGGCATGGAATAATAAATTTTCCTGTAGTATTACTTCTAGCAGTCTGATTCTACCGTTGGTAGAGTGAAAAATTAACTACCTTTTTTCACCCGGGAATACTTAACGATGCATCTACAGTTAAATTTATTGGCGACATTATTGGGATAACTGTAAACATTAGACTGCATATTCAAATAAAATGCCGAGACTCTGGCTACCTTGAATTGCATATAAAACAACTCACGTTACAATGCAGTAGGAACATATTTAAATACATATCTGCCGAAAGATAAATAGTTTAAAACGCAATTGCCACCACATCACAGCTGATGCAGAAATACTTGGAAACATAGCACAAAGATACTTGACTGGGGTTTAAATCCGGGTTTCCGTATAACAGTCGAATAGGTGCGGCGGTGTTTTAAACCATTTCTAATTAGATACAGATGCTCTTGGCATTCTGCTGTATGGATTGTAAACAGAAGAACGAAGTGAATCGCATAATAATGCTGGTATGCAAAGTAGTCCTTTTATTTTACTATAATGACTGATGGAAATCGCTCTATAATAATGTATTGTATGCTTCAATTTAACCTCGATTACATAGTATAGTCAGTACTGTTTTTACAACGCACCTTTCTAACAAAATATAATTTGTACCATTTGTTTTATTCCATTGTAGAAAATGTTGATTTTGAAATTTTCAATATGCACAAATTTTGCTTATCGTAAGGTAATTTTGGTGGTGGAAATTCTACAATATTCATATAATTTTGAAGCTCTATAGGAAATCGAATGAAATAAAACTACCGAATTGAAGAAAGAATAATACTTAAAAAAGGGTCGTTTATTGTCCATCACGATAAAAATAAATAACGTATCGTGTTTTGTAGATTTCAATCCGCTTAATACTATAATGGTGTTATTATGATTCGTCGAAAATCTCGGCAATATTTAGTGTTGTTGAATTTACCCTCGTCATTCATCACATATCCGCAGGACTACGCGTTTCTAATAAATAATTATTTTGTCGCACGTCGAGGTAAAAGTGATTTAAATTCATACAATATACATTTACATATTTCGGTCCGCTGCATATGATACCTTTTCAAAATTATTTACAGATCTACGTTAACTTTATCCAGAAATACTTTAAAAGGATCACGAATTTCTTCGGAAAATGCAGCAATATCAGTTTGTAAACAATGGACGACGTTTTCATGAGTGGATTCGACTTTAATTTTTCAAGAAATTGAGAATACTCGATTCAATATGGCGTCAAACGTATTTTTTTAAGAGTAAACTCCTACCTTTAAACATTACGAAGAAATATGTTTCGAATAACTTAATCCAAATTACCATTTCAAATAACAGAAAAGCATCATCTTTAACCCTTAAAGGCTTAGAGTATCAAATTTTATTCCGGACTTTTAAATGGAATTGCACACTTGATGAATTTCATACTCTAGGCCTTTAAGGGTTAAAGCCAAATAGCATCCGCCCCATTGAATCTAGCATTCTTCGGATAAAGTTTTTAAGATATTAATTTCAAATTATTTTTAGTAGATGCCGAATAACAATAAGACAAAAATTCCGAAAACTTTCGAAAATATAATATTTCATGTATCGAAAAGGCAGTCACTCAAAAACGCCATATTGGATACGCAACATTTTAACCACCATTCTGTAATGTAAAAAAAGACGAAATATAATTTTCGGTCGACTTAATGAAATATATAATATTATTTTGGGTTGTTTTCTTAAATCGCTATATTTAATATCTTATTTATTTTTTGTTTATCGATTTTTTCTAGTAAATATTCACATTGCAGTAAACGAGGAAAGACTATCCCGATTGAATGCATTCTGGGACGAGATTTTACATTGGAAACTAAAACTAAGTCGAATGAAATTATTCTATTGTAAGTCTTGTAAGACTAAGACAAAGCAATTTTGTATTTTGTTTTGCATTATTCAAGCAGAAAAGTGATACATAGAAAAATAACTCACAACCTGAGTATATAAAGATATAATTTCGAATTCCGAAAGAGCTAGATTATTAGATTTGACATGGAATCTCAAATTTTGTAACTCTAATGTCGAATTAATGAAAAGCTTCTTTCGTCGTATTTAGTAATAGAAAAAAACGCAGAATTGTGAATAATTTTTAAAAAAATATCAGTTTAAAAAAGTTCTCACAAGGTTTTTCGTGAATTGGACAAAATTTTTATGTAACGAAGTGCTGTTCACTTTTTTCTCGATGAGCGATGGGCTCATCTCGAGCTTTTTTAAATATTTTTCTTTAGATTTGAATCAGCAAAAAAACATTTTTAAGTAATGAGAAATAACAAAAAATTAAAATTATTGTTTTTCCGATGAATAAAGTAATGATTACAAACAATGTTGAAAGCCTCTGTAGTTAGTTTAGAATCCTATAGTGATACTTTCTTAATAAAGTAAGTAGAAAAAAGGTAAAACATATTTAGCAACTGTAGTACAATTTGAATAAGGACATTACTAAATGTCTTAAGAATCTTAAACGAAACTTTTTCATTCGATTTTGTAACTTATTACATTTGAAGATGTTATAATTTATCCGTTTTCTAGGAACTTAACAGTAAAGAAGAAAAATTTCTGCCCGGAATTTCGTGAACAATAATAACCCAGTTTAATATTTTTTTTAGAGCATTTGAAGCACTTGCTTGAATTTATCTACTACCTATAATTTTTTATATAGGAAGCTAAAAGAGACGCAATAAACTACTTTCGTCTTTTTTTGCGCGTCAGAGTTATTATTAATTGAGATACATATCCCTTCACTGCTTTTCTGATCGATTATCATCAATGTAGAAGAAAAAATTATTATCTTTAAAAAAATATAACTTTATTAAAACGAACAAAGTTTATTTAAGAATATATCCTTTCACTGAAAAAAAATAAATATTAAGTCGTGCATATCTACATACTTAGACGTACTTACATACACCTTGTATGTAAAGTATTACTGTGAATTAGGTGTAGTAGAGAGCCCAAGACAGGTAATAAAGTATACTCGCTCATACCGAAGGATGGACAGGTGCTAAAGTAAGCACCTGCGCGTAGTATCACGTGCCATCACTGTTACTACCAGCACTTTTATACCCTTAACTAATATTCAATCTTTCTTAATTGTATTAATTGTTGGATAACATCATACATTCCTAAATTCTAAAGTTTACGGAATTTTCATTCAGTTATGTTGAGTTTACAAGTCTCGAATACTTATCTTTCATTAATGAATTCGTAATTCGGAGTCAGTAATTCACAACATTCTACATATATAGTAAATTCTTCACAGGAATTAAAGGATAACATTATAATTATGGAAAGTATTGTCATAAGCCTTGTTTTTTTCGTTAAAACATCTGCACCATATACATATACTTTACGCGGAACATAAAATTTTAATAATATTCAAAGTTAACTTTTTCCCTCTGTGTATGAATAATAAGTGATAAATGTAGAAAATTATGTACATCAGTTCGCATAATTTTGAGAGTAAAAGTTGGAACTTTTACATAAAGTTTTATGTTAAGGGTTTATACTACCCAGGCGCACTGAAAAACAAAGCTTTTTTTGGGAATTATTTTTTCAATTGCCAAGCAATAAATCAAAGTAAAGTTTTGAGACTTCATTCCATGTGTATCAAGGTGTACAAAAATATTTTTTATTTAACTTGAATAAATGTTTTTTCCGAGGAGGAAAACAGCGTACACGATAACGGTATCCGTGCAGCATCTAGAGCAACAAAAATTGGTTTTTACAATCTACAGTCAGTTTCTTTGGAAGTAATTAAATTATTTTTTGCAAATATAATTATTTGCAATAAGCTTAGCGAGTTACGCTATAAGCAAATTTGTAAAAAAATAGTTTCGAGAAAAACGCGTTTGAAGTTTCAGTACGTATTCGGAGCGCTCAGAGGCGTCTAGGAAAACAAGTTATAAAAGTTGTTTATCAAAACTTATCTCTCCAGATTAGTTTATGAATAGTTTTTGCATCATTCAAGCCAATAAAAGAAATTAAGTATATATTGGGTAGTATAACCCCTTAATATAAATATTCTACTTTTAAAAATTACGGATAAACAATTGACCATTGTAAACATTAAATGACATTTTTTAAAAGTAAATCGAGTGATTCAGACTGTACTCCTGATTCACCTTAGTCACTTATTTTCACTTCTTCATAAAAAGAATGATAGGATGCTTTTGAAATCGTAGTTTTCGGACAGTTATTTTAGTATCAATCAACAATCTCTTGCATCTTCTATTTAACCGTTTAAGTGCTAAAGGCGCATAAATGCGCCCTCATGAATTTATCAATATATACGAAAGGGAATGTCGCCGCATATATTGATAGTTTCGTGCAAAAATAAGCAGCACTCAAAAGGTTAACGAACAGCATATTTGTACCAACTGCTTTGTGCCCCAAAATTATATTTATGTTATATGCACTAGTAAGAGTGTCTCGCAATAAAGGTATGTCTTCACTAAACCTGCAGAAATTTACGGGTTTTCATTTTCCTTGATATCCGGTGATCAATACACAGGCAGTCTAGTGCAGATGCTTCATACTTGCCTCTTTGAACTCTAACATATGCACGTAAGCTTTTCCTACATGCATTGGAATATTTTTCACAAAAATACGTACCTACAAAAATGTGTTTCTGATACTTATTTGAAGTTCGAAAAGTAAAAAGTACTGGTTTTGCATATCAGTCTTCGCAACTCATCGCATGAGTTTGACAGAAAAAACAATTGATGATCTGTTCTTTTGAGAGCTCTTTGAATAACGGACTGAAACCTGTGGTACGCGGATGATGTACCGGTTTTTTTTTACTGTAAAGCCATTTGTGGCTATTTCCGTAATTCTCCCATAACTCTTTTAATATTTATCGGTAAAGAAACGTTGCAATTTCGCTCCTGCGGTTGGTTTATGCGCTTTTGAATTGAAACAAAAATACATTGACCTCAAATTATTTTAACGAAAATAACATTTACACATGGCCGCAAATGAATTACACTTACCACAACTATACACCTACCATGTATAATCAAAAATGCTTCTCTTCTACATCAATACAATTTTTTAAGGAGACTGGAACACGAATGGGTTCGAAAAATTGATTTTTCGAAAGTAGATTCTTTTGAAAGTTCACATCTTCCTTTTTCAGAATGTATGTAGGGGAATTGCGCCCAAAACGGCATACTTTTTGTTTGAAGGCGTCATAAGGCAAAACCAATAACAATTTAATGAGACCCAAAGCTGCAATAGAATCTATGGTTATTTCCCTTACCTGCGACAAAAGTTTTCATTTTTATATGAATAAATGGGTTTGTAATTTAAGATTTCGAAATATGATGTAAAAGTCCATTTTGCCCTGATATCCTGGGTAAAATGGCATACTGACGCTTTCTGCCGTGTTATAATATACATTTTATTGTTTTATGTTTTTCTTGTTATTCAACAATACAAAAATAACTCTCTTATAAAATAAAAAATATAAAAATACATTCTTTGGTAGTACCTACCTAACAAAAATAGATCTCTCTCATAACGTAAAAAAAACTCTTTGTTAGTTCCAAACAAAAGTTAGTATCATAAAGTAAAAAAAAATAAAATAAATTCTTTGTTAGTTCTTTGGTATTTCTTAACCATTCTGCCTAAAAGTTCCATATTATTATTCCATGACTCAGTTTTTACTGTTAAGGGCAAAATAACATAGTATGCCATTTTGCCCGTTTTGCACCAGTTTGGCATTTGTATTAGTAAGATTGTATAGGTTAGATATTCAGAGATGAAACTACACAAAGTACATTCTACCAGTATGTATGCTTCCTAGCATAGAAGCTTCCAAATGAAAAGTGCAATTTATTGCCATAGAGTATATTGATAATTGAAGAGAAAATAATTTCGTGAACATGATTTTATCTTAATGTCGATGTATCAACCGTCAACGGCGACGCACAGTGCAGCCATGTAGGTCTGTGGGCAGTTAGTGACGTGACAGTATATTTGTACTATTTGCGACATTCAAATGTGTACGATAGGATCAAAACCCTCAATATGTCGTTTTGGGCGCAATTCCCCTAATATGTCATATTTACGAAATCATTTAAAACCTAAAATTGATTTTGTAACTGCTGCGTTTCGTGAGGAGTAGAACGAAAAATAGGGAACCTTCATCTTTTTTATATATTTTTATTATGTAGTTCTTTGAGATTTTTAGAATTTGATAGATTTTATTGCAGTTTATTCTACTTTTATGCATATTATATGTAAAGATAGAATAAACCCCCACAAAACCTATAAAATTCTAAAAATCGCAACAAAAGAAACAAAATAATAAAAATTTGCGAAAAAGATAAAGGCTCTCTATTTTGTGTTCACCTCCAAGTGGTGAACGTTGGTGGCCTAAGCCGGGTAACGACAATGTATTTCGATGGCTAAAGAAGAATTTTGTGGTTAATTTTTTACATGAAATACGCATTTATTATGATGTCCAGCATAGACTAAAAATCGCTAAGTTACCCGAGGTAAGAAAGGCATATTAGCAAAACATGAGCAACTCAGAAAATTTCTATATACAATTTTTCAAGAAAAAAATACAATTTTGAAAATTTTTATCCACTATATCAGACTCGCCGTTTTGAATTTAGGAAATTTTAGAATAGATTTGTAATCAACGACCCGCAATCTCCTAATAGACCAATTTCCATGGAAAATACATCAAAAGAAGTTGTTGTTCACGGTTGAAAATAGCATTCAATTTTTGGCTTTTAGCCGCCATATTTGATGTCGACGTCTCAAATTTCAAAATGCCTACCCACAGACATTAATGTTTGGGGTAAATAGTCGCAAGATTTTCACTTCTGAGAAATATGTTCATCCAATTTCGATATGAAAACACCGATAAGCGAAGATGTTTCAATAAAACAATCCGCATTTTTTGTAAGAAAAGAAACATAATTTTTAGATCGTATTTTTCAAAAGTTTTGAAGACAGGTTCTGCAAATTTAAGAAATTCTTAGTGAGAAATAATGATTTCAAAATTTTTTTCAAGGCCATTTTCGTAAAAAAAAAACCGCCGAAAAAAAGCAAGAAAAAACGTCCATCCAGGGTTTAATATTTATAATAAATAGAGTAATAGATACTTTATAATAAATAGAAAGAAATGATTTTGTAGCTTTTCAAGATGTCTTATAATTGGGAGTAAATAATCGTTGTTTTAATTTGTGTTTCACTTATTATACCGGACAGTCTTTTTACCACTCTCAAGACATAAATTTGTAGTAACAATTCCATTTTAGCAATTGCACACGGTACAAGTTGTATCCTCATCGAAACTGAGATATCGCAAAATTATGACAAGTTGAAGATTAAAATAGCGCAAAACTTCTCGCAAACATTTGGGCAACAGTAACTGGTATCATAACTGCGTCTTGACGATTCGGTCACTGCTGTTTGCACAAATGTAATTGCCACTAACAATTATAGTAAATTTGGTTCCAAGAAAAACATTCTCACTGTACAACTAACCAAACGGGTATGAATAATGACAAATTTAATTTCGAATGAAAATTTCCATCTTTTTTTTCCTTTTTATGCTGAAGAACAAAGGATGCTATATCAATGTTTCAATATACGATGGAAAAGATATAGTTATCCATTAGGGAGGAAGGTTAACGTTCTGATAAGTCGGTAGTTGTCACAGCTATGGAAACCTCTTTAATACACCTCAAGATATGGTACAATGAACTTTTTTGTCCGATAAGATTCTTTTGAAATACTAATATAATAAGTAAGTAATACAAGTATGCATGTCAGATTTAAACTCGATGTTGTAAATTAATTATTATTATAACCATCGAAGCCTTTCGTAACTGTTTATCGATCACTCAGAACACTTGTTTCAAGATTGTAAAAAAATCTTACAGTTTAACGTCGTCATTCGCACACTCTTCTTAATTCAAAGCTTTATGTGAAAAATCCTTAAGTACAATTGACTCAATAAATATTAGGTTTGCTAATATTTGTAATTTCTAAGAGTTACATGTAAAAAAGAAATCGTGTTTGTGTCAAGCAAATCTTCCGTTGTTTGAACAAATATTTGTTGCGTGAAAGAGAAAATCGTGCGAGAAATTCTTGCATTGAAGTTCCAATTGATGTCACAGTTTAAAAATATGTAACAGAGAATTTTTTTTAGTTATTTTCATTACTTATGCATTTCGATGTATCCATTTGCAAGTAATTACCGATTATCTAAAAGGCGATTTCTACGCTTCCCCACAAAACACATATTGAAAAATAATCACACTGGCGTAGAAACTTGAAGCTGGGGTCGAAAAATTGAAAAGATTTTTAATTAGTATATCCTGCGTTATCGTCCATATGCCAGAATAAATAAGTTATATTCAAAGTTGATAAAATAGGAACGGCTGTAAGCGTAAAATCCAAAATTTCGTATATCTTCTGTAATGTTTTAATAAGACTAAATAAGATAAAATAAACTCAACCCAATATTACAATTTTGGTAGCAACGAAAGCCAGTAAGTATGTGAAACAACCTATAAAATCTTCAGAGCTATCAACTGCGTACATTTTTATGTCAACTACGCCAATATATTTCTCTAGGACGAAATTACTACAAAAATAATTGATTAAAACTGTTCTATAAAAGACATTGGGTGTTCCATTTTTCTGAAAGAAATGCATAAAAATAGTTTTCTTCATACAAAAATAATCCTCTTATTATAAAGAACCAAAGAATAACTCATTGTTCGGAAGCAACAATAAATGTATCTCTATCGATTGCCCTACCTTATCAATATACATTTAGGATGTTATCCTGAAAAAATTTAGTTTATTCACATGAAAGATTACAGATTTAGTCAACAGTGACGACTAACCTACCGCTTAAACTGTAATCTTTCCCAAAATGAGAACCACGACAACATTTTATCTCGCTATGTTGGACATTTATCAATGCTGCGCAATTGTTAAGCGGGAAAATCATTAGATTTTTCTCTTTAAAATAGAACTCAATACGGCAGAAGTACTCTCCAGTGTATACCGATTGTAATCAGCGCCCGTAATTTTCATATACGTTTATTAAGTCACGTCCCTTCCTTTTTTCATAAAACTTACTTTATTATCCCCACAAAAAAGATTAGAGTCACAAAAAGAGGGTTAATAGAAAACCGAACAACGTCAAAGAAACTTTGAAAAGCGAGAACGTGTTCATGCATACGAAAATCACGTGATGGCTATGCAAATACAAGAAGGAAAAGGAGATCTCTCAATTGTATCCGTTATCTTTTGAAGGAGTCGTAAAAACGCCGCCAACATGTCTGTTACCTACCTTCTGTGCAGATATGATATCATCAAGAATATATTTCAAAATGTAAACTTACAGATTTTATGTTCACACTTTATCTACCTCTGCTTCAGCCCCCTCCCCCCTCCCCCCCTGCTCACCATTATGGTTCTTTTTGCCTCCGCGAATTTGGACATGTAAAATGTCAGCCACTAAAATATTGTATTTAGAATGTCGCTTGATTTACTTTCAAGTTGGTTTGTTCGATGTTGATGAATGAAAAGAAGAAAAAGGGGAATAGAAAAAGAAATTATACTGCGAGGAGAATCAACCACAGGTATGCATGCTGACCTGCAGTTCGAATCCCTGACTCACTGATGTGACTCACAGCCGACACTCGGAGATGAGTATGTATGCACATGTTATGTCGTTAGTTTATGCTTACGAAGGCAGAGAAAAGGGGTACATGAGTGTGTACGTGAGATGACTAATTTTCCTATCCTCGTTCTGCTTATTGCCACGAGACTCGTGATATGGACAAGTAACGGGTGCATTGGCTTCTCCATCTCCCTGTTCTTTTTTTATGTCTCTCTTTTTTCCTTAATTACCATTATATTTCCATTTCCTTTTATTTTTAAAACGTTGAAGTACAAATATTTAATATTGAAAAATATTGTACACACTGCCTGTGACATCCCTGTTATAAATTATTTTAAACGTGTACAAAACTATTTTTAAATTTTATTCGAATAATAAAAAATGCTCCTTTGTACAATGTTAAAACATATGCTACGATAAACTTAAAAAAAAAACCTGAAAAGTCAGGTGGTTTTCGGAATTTGTTAAAAAAGAAAATAATGCATCAAATATTTTGAAACTTTAAAGGTACCTATTTATTAATTTTGTTGCGTGAAAATAATTGATTTCAAGCGTGTTATGTGCCGTCTCCCGGATTTAAAAGAAAGTTCTTCCACAGCTGCAGTGATTGCGGTTTTCAGATTGCTCGAAATAAAAAAATATAGAATATCTGTCAAACTAGAAAATATATTGACAAAAAAAATAGAATCCAACAAAATGGTTGAGTTTTGGAAAAAAAGTCAAAATTTCGTTTAAAAATGTGGCGCTTTTATTCATGTCAAATTCACATTTTTTTACCTAATAAAAAAATCGTGGGTTATAGTATGACTAAACATATACTGAACCTGCTCAGAAAAGATTCAAGTCAGTCAAATAATTTGTATCAGAGTTAGAACTGCAACTTTGACAAAATGTTGATTTCGCTGCTATAAATTAATCGATATTTGCCAAAAGAACGAACCTTGACATTTCAGCACATTGTTCTAGAGGCTATAAAGTATCAAATACTGCAAAAATGTCACACTGGTACATTTATTTCGTTAACTTTCAACATTTTTTCAAAATAATCAGTAGATTCAGCATTTTTAATGATTGTTTCTACGTGTTAATGTACATCTTATCTACGCATGATACAGTTGGTGCTGCCATATGTTGGCAGAAATGTAAATTTAAACAAAAACAAATATCAAAAAATCAGGTCTGAAGGGGTTAAACTCCTTGAAATATTAAAGTTAGCTATTTTATAATAATTATACTATCCACAAAAATAAAAAACGGCAATTATCTTTAACATTAATATGTTTCTCAAGTAACACGCGCCAAAATATGTAAAAATTTTGTTAGTTCTAACACTGCGTAAAATTCACAAAAAAATCGGCAAACATCAATGTGAAACATAATTATGAAAAGAAAAATATCATTACTTGATAATTTCATGAGCTATTTCTGTTTAGAAAAAGACATAAGAGAATATCAAGAAAAATTCTGTAATTCTGACAATAAAAATGTTAGCAAAAAAACATCACAAGGTAAAGAATTTCGTACAAAGCTGAACTTCAAAGGAAAATTAAACAGTCAAATTACATTGGCACTTCACACGATTCTCTCTATTACTTTTACTGCCTTGTATATTTAAAAGCAAGAAAATTATAATATGATCTGAAATATTTCTAACAGGGAAAAGTCTGTTGTTATTGTTGTCAGCGTTCCAGCATTGGCAAAAACGTTTTAAACACAAATTAAACAAGACTAAGGTACCTACCTGTGTAAGGATCTTACTCATCGTTCAAATAAAAATACTCATGTTCAAGAAGACGAGTTGTGTACATAACACTGCAATATGGCTTAAAGTCACGGATGTTATGGCCATAGGGAACTTCAAAGATGTTATCACAATATCGCTTGATATGATATAAATAAACAATACATTACTTGCATCCGTTTTATCTATGATGTGTGATTTCTACATACTTACATTTAAAAACAGGTTATAATTATAGATAATGTAAATTCACAACCTACATTATATAGTTAAATAGTCGCATCGAATGAACGGTTACATTTATTGACTTCTACCTAAATATCTGCCTCTGCTGATGGTTTCGTTCACCGAAAGCCATCTGACAACCCAAGAACGTATCATACATATTATGTCGAAGATACTTTTCGTACAGCCAAGATATGACATCTATACTAATATAAAAATGTAGCTTCAAATCTGAATGTCATGATTTAACTCAAACACTATTCTACTGATTTTTATAGTTTTTTTATATGATTCGACAACCTTCTAAGATGTTTTATAGCTGTTAAGTACCACGGTAACCGGTAAATTAACAAGGAGTTGAACACTTTCGTCTTTTATCCGTATATATCTAACGGTGACGACAAACGATGGTGCGAACCCGCACGTGGGAAGTATACATTAATCCCAGTCGGGTATATTCAGAAAGTAAATAATTATTATCGATAATAATGAAATTAGTTTTAAAAAGTAGCTCTAAACGCAGCTCAAAGCATCTCATCTTTTGAGATCGTGAATCCGAGTCGTAATAATTTATGTTGTGGGTACTGTTTCAAAGAGAAAAAGAAAATGAGAATTATTTTTAAGTACAGAACTTGTCACCATTAATAATCTCGTAAAAAAAGTAAAATGAATTACATTTTAACCGGTAAATTTATCTTCATTACAAAATCTTTCGGTGGAAGACTGTAATTTGGCGAAGTTTCCCATCTCGTTCCGTGGCAGGATTATGTCTTTATTTCCTTATACAACTAACAGCACATTATGTCTTTAAGAATTTATTCCAATTTATATCCCTATTCCGTAGCGTTTCTCCCAAGTACTCTCCTAATATATCTTTTAACATGCTTCCATGTACCAGTATCGACTACTGACCAAACTTATCTTCTTCTTATGTCATCGTATAAATTCTCTTTGTTTTGAATTCTTTTCAAGTATCATTATGAGCTATCCTTAGAATACATTTTATTTTGAAAGTTCTTTTGTAGTGGAAAATATAAAAAACTTCCAATTTTGTCCTATAATGAAAACATCGCTCAAAACTCTTGCACCTATGATCAGAATTCTTCAGCTTTCTCTGTGTTTGTGTTATGGTTAAAGTTAGTATAGACTTATCCTATTACTCTTACAATATACAGAGTAGTGTCGAAATCAATACAAAATTAAAAGAAAGTCTTAGCAATTTAGGCGTTATCTGCCACTTTTTTGAGTTCAGATTATCGGAACGTTCCATATTGTCATTATACCATATATTACTTCGCAAATTGCTGAAATGCAGACTATGTAGAGACATTGCTATTTTCCAAGAAAAAGTTGCAAGAGAGTTTTGGATACCTCTCAATAAGTACAGATAAACAACTGCAAGGAGTTGTTTGTAAATATTGTTAAAACTTTGTGCTTTGTGTCATAAACAGTATAGCATATAGCATACTTGCACATAGATAGTTTCTTGTTCCGTCCAACATATGCTATGGGCGATGGAACAACCAACAGTTACTTAAAAAATATCAATAGATGTTTTAAAATATATTCTAATCTATATATAATATCGATATTATATACATGTAGAAATTTTCTTGCCATTGCCAAAAAATAAATTACGACTTTTACTAAAACATCCTTTTTAGATTGTCTATAAACTTTGTTTTAACAGAATACATAATTTTTTCAATACAAATTACCAGTCTTAAGATAATGAATCATTTTGTGTTCATATTCCGTGAAGTGTATTCACATTTTATTGAAGGTATGTATATACTTAACTAATAAACTAATATGCATATGACAAATTGCTCTAACACAGCAATAAAATGCACTTCAAATGACATTTATTTATGAATTTTTAATATTTCGTGAATGCATGAAAAGCGACTTGCACTGCATAAGAGATTTACCAAGTAAAAAAGAATCGCTTACGAATGCCCTCTCTTTCTATTATAACGAGTCAATTTCACGTTTGGTGAAGTAGAATTTAAAAAGCAAGACTCTACTTACATATATGAAAATTCACGCATATTAAAAAGTTGAATAAGGTATCACAACTTTATTGATGAAGCATATACATATTTTGTATTTTCTAATTAAATCTTTTGATGATAATAACGAAAAAGACAAAGTAACACTATTTACTCAGTATTTTCACTTAAAATGCGTGATATAAAATCTTACAGTTCTACACTTTTATATTTTAGCACTCCTCTTATACGATTTGCCGTTTCATCCAACGTCATTGGGAAAGCACTAATTAGAATACACATATACGTTTTTATTATGGTCACATAAAATTAGCACCTTACAAGCTAAGATTTCGTATTAGCGTTACGAATCGAAATGACGAAAAATACATAGCATAAATACTTAACTAAATATACGATACTTCCGATTTGATTTGGACGTTCAAAGACTGTCTTCATGAACACTAGACGTTAAATATATATGAAAAACACGCGTCACATTTTTTTTCCTTTTTCTTCATATAATTATAACAGGTATTCAATTCATTATATTTATCATAATAAAAAATTTCAGACATCGCTGTATTTAGTTTCATCCGTTGTGATGTTACACTGTTTTTGGAAAAGTCAAAAGACTCTTAAAAAGTTCATTCACTGGTGCATTCACCCTAACGCACCGACTCATTCGCTGTGTCCTCAAATATGCAACCATAAGAATGACGTCAGGCAAATAACCATTTTTCGTAGAATAACATTTTAAAGTGCGGTGAACCTATAAGTAAATGATTTGAGTTCATCTTTGATCACCATCATTTAACGTTTTAAAAAAGGTATAAAAAACATCTTTTAGTGAGTAGAGTTATAAGAAATTGAGTATGAAAAATGTGTGCTTTATTACAGGAATTTAAAAACGTTGTATACAGGGTGCGTTACCTGAAACGGAACACTCGAATATCCGCTTTGGATTTGAAGATACGTAAAAATGTTTGAAACAAAATTTGAAGGGTACCGCCGACCAAATTGAATGCAAGAAAAACTTTTGTTCTAAGGTCATTTTTTTCAAGGTTTTTAAGGTCACCGATTTTTAAAAACGGAATTATGCATTTTCTATTTAATATCATGAAAGTGTTGATCAAGACAAATTCAACGATATATGGCACAAGTATTTTATTCGCAAATTTTCAAAACAATACCGCTTATTTCGTAATCAATAACAATTCGGTTACCGGAAGTAATTTCGCTTGAATAGCTGGTTCTCAAAGAAAACAAGGTAACACGTACTGCTTCTCAACATACTTATCTATGTCTACTTACTACGAATTTATTACGTGGGCATCACAATAAATATTCGAAATAATGGGCCTCGGCGTTAATACACTTTTCAAGACGTACAATCATAGATTGCACAACTTTTTCAATAGTTTCTGCTGCTGCTGCAGCATAAGCCCTAGTAATCCGTTCTTTCATGTTTTCCGGAATAGTGAGTTGTTCATGACACATATCACCTTTTAGCATTCCCTATAAAAAGAGTCCAATGGTGTCAAATCTGGTGAGCGAGCTAGCCACGATATGTGTCCACGACGACCAATCCAATGATTCCCAAAATTGTCATTTAAAAATTGTATGGCAGTACGTGAAGAGCGAGCTGGGCATCCATCATGCTGATACAACATTATTTGGCGAATGTTTGGTGGTATATCTTCCAAAAGAATTGGCATAACCTCTGACAGAAATCTTCTGTATTTCTATTCTCAAAATTCCACACCAATCATTAACTGTCCAAAGTCTCTGTTTATCGACTTCTCTTAAGCATCACGCATTTTCGGTTGCCCAATAATGCATATTCCTTAAATTTACTTGTGCATGATTGGTAAAAGAAGCCACATCGGTAAACAATACTTTGGTGAAAAACGATGCGTCGTGTCGAAATTGCCACTGACAGAAATGCATTCGGTTTTCAAAATCTGTACGACGTAGTTCTTGGTATAGTGATACACGAAATAGATGAAATTTTTGTAAGTGAAGTATCCGTAAAATACTGGTTTGACTAATTCCACTTTCTCGTTGAAGCTGTCTTGTGCTAACACGAGTATCTTGATAAACTGATGCCAAAGCATTAATTGCATTTGCTGCATGCGTTACACTTTTGGACCTATCCCGCTTTTTATTTTCGATACTACCAGTTGCTCAGAACGTTTTAATAAAATTAAAATACACAGAATTAGATGGCCAGCATCGATCTGAAAATCTTTGTCCGTATAAACATTTTTCTGCCTCCCTCAAATACTGTCTACTTTCGGCATAAATTAATATCGCAACGAATCTTTTCTCTTTCGAGTAACGCATTTTCAGATGATTATCGATAAACTAAGATTATTTCTTACGGCTCCAAGAGCAAGACTAATAATTAGATATAGATAAGTATGTTGAGAAACAGTGCGTGTTACCTTGTTTTCTTTGAAAACCAACGACGCAAGCATAAAAATCACGCTTTAAGAATTTAGCGCGATTCGATATTTTAATTTGACATTGAAATTGAATTGCTTGGCAAGCAAGGTTATTGGAAATATAAGGTATAGTAAACGTACTTTATTACATTATGCACTCGGTTTGAAGGATATTATGAGTAACTAAAGACACGTGTATTTAATATCCATTAAAAGTTCGACAGACATATAATTTAAATAATTCTTGTATTATTTAAACCACCTTATAGGATATTGATAATAATGATGAAACTGTCTGTTATAAATTTAAAATAACTGATCTGTACTCGTATAAAACTTTTAATTGTAGACTACATATATACATGTATGTATGTATCCTTCATTAATTTAATTAAATTTTCGATTTTACTAGTTCACTGAATAGAATGTAGACTTACTATGCAGACAAAAATAAGGAAATCCAAATATGAATTCCATCTAAATACAAAGACAATTTTATTATTCATTTCTAATAAAGATAACAATTTAATAACGCAGTAAAAAAGCAGAACACCACTCTCGTTTTCCAAAAAAATGATTAAATTTATCACACTTTGAGTAACCACCACGTATATGTATATAGATAATAATTAGTAACTTTTTGTTAGCCGTTCTCTAAATTTTAGAGGTGACTGCTGAATCGGTAACTAACAATAAGTGCTTTCCTAACTTTTGGAAAAGTTATTGCTACAGCTGTCCTCTATGTAAATCACTAGCGTATTACTGTAATAATTATACAGTGCCAGAATTACACAAAATAATTATACCGAATCCGTATTTTAGTTGAAAATCTAGTTGTAATTGCTCATAACGTTTTTTCGGCTTAAAATTATAAAAGAATGATAAGATACGTAACTATTAAAATAACCAGCCATTGCCAAGTGTGGCATTATTTAATTTCATTTAATGTTTATTATCTACCACTAACAATATTTGTTTCAATATTAACACTTCTAACGATAGAATGTTTTTCCCGCAAGAATATCAGTACAGGGTCAAATAAAATGTTTTAAAAATAAAACTCATCGTTTTCACAAATAAAAATGTATAACTTTATAACTTAGTGCGTATACGTATATCATAAACTTGTTATATACTTCTGTCAATTCTATAGACAGTTAGAATTACTAGAAAATTATTTAATTCTCAAAACGTTAAAAACGGCTCATACATAATAAGATCCCGTTAGGGCTTTATTTTCTTCTAATAATCGAATGGTCGTATCCTGTTATATCGATTCCCATAAACAAGCTGAAGAAGACGGTTCTGCGTATCTAAATGAAAATATGAAACGCACAAGAATCTAGCCACCATAAAATTTTTCTTATACATATATACCTCCTGTGATTGAAGGTGTACTCAACTCAGCTGCACCGTATAGGATCTCCAAGTACCATTATACTATATAGTCTACGTGTTTAATGATCTTTCAATGTTTTTTCGTACTCTTCTCATTGCTCCTCTTCTTCTAAGCACAGCATTCTTTTTGTATATAAAACAGTTCCTGTATTATTAGTATCTGGGGTATTACAGTATCGGGGCCAAGTTAGATTTTTATTAGCTGATCAAAATAAAGTTTTTTGAGAATTTTTTACGACTTTTCTTGAAAATAATTACTGCAACGATAATTCCAGAAAAACTGATTCACAAAAAAATGATTTAGAAACTGAACAAACGTCTTTTCTCTAATAATTTTGATCGTTTCGGCCAAGAGAAGGAAAACTTCCTGTTCCAACTTTTTTTCTTTTATTTTACGACTAACATTGACAAGAAGATACATAATCCTCCATTGTTAAATGCAACCTTAATTTATAACTAGTCATACAGATGTATAGAGTATCAGTACCTGAATTAGTCGTCATAGTATTCTATTACAAATAAATCATTTTCTACTTCCTGTTATAGAAAGAAATATCTTTTTAGCTTTTGCACCTGTCGGTAAACTTTTCGTTTCTCTTCGTCGATGCAACAAAGTTATAATTTATAACAACAGCATTTATAACAACAATGCTGTTTATAAAGGGGAATAACAGTTTTCGTAACGATATCGATCTTAATATAATAAAGTCGAAAACCATATTTTGATCTCTCCATATATAAAATTTCTACCTTCATTATATTCCACTAAAAAATTCCGTTACAAAAGGCTTAAAATCCAGCCTCTCGCAATAATTGAATTCTTACCAAAAGTAAAAAAATCCATTGGAGGGTAGAGAACATTCAGACCCTGTTTGCGTGTATTCTTCCTCTTTGAATTCCACGATGAACGAACGGGCAAAACAATTTCGTTCAGGGTGAGAGACCATTGAAGTGCCGCCACGCCAAGGAAAGCCAACGGAAGCGGTTACCGAAGAAAATGTCAATATTTTTGATAGAATACACCTTACTGCTAATTCTTAGTCTTTAGTTGCCTGCCTACCAATATCTCTTTCTTCGCAATATTGATGCGTTCTTCGGTAACCGCTTCCGTTGGCCTTACTTGGTGCGGTTCGTCTTCAATAATCTCTCGTCTAAACGAAAGGGTATTGCCAATTCTGTCATCGGGAAATATAAAGGAGCAGTATCCTCATAAACAGCAACCAAGCGTTCTTTAATTTACGGCTGACCATTTGCTCCTTTCAAAAAGAGTTTCAGCTCCCCTCGATACTCGATTTCAAACGTTGTTCAAATCAGAGCCGATTGTGCATCTCACTGCGTGCATCATGCATCTCACTGTCTGTAATTTCACCTTCTGAGTGAAATTATATTTCCAGCAAATATAAGCAAAGTCGGCCCATAAATATAGAAATTAGACTTCAGCTTTACTTAGCGGAAAGAAACATAACTAAAAACCTTACTCGCCAACTTAGTAACATATGATGTGAGTATGGCCTCAATAGGTCCAGTAGTTTGTCACTGATGATGCGATTTACTCACGCAAAATGAATTGTATATATAAAGATAAATATTTTATTGTATCTTAAAACCGTGCTATCCTTTCCATAAGATCGAACTAGTTGAAAAGAATGAAACGAATTTCTTTTTCTATATTCATTATGTATTAAAGTTTCACCTTGCAATAGTAAGATTGTTAATACTTTTCAACCAAGATTTTTGAGCTATAATGAACTTCGGTAATTACACAATAAAAAAAGGGGTCATTCCAGTCTCTTATCTAAATTCTCTCTAACTGTTCATGAAGCTAAGGAGAAGAGGCAGGCTCGTTGCATCTGTAATGCAGGCAAGGTAATCCAATAACAATTTCAGATAAGTTTACCAGTTACCGACCATCTAAACGGACGTTGCGTGACTATCCTGTAAACGTAATTTGAATAATGGATACGCTGTCAATAATTGAAGACATTTACTATCCACAAACCTACTTGACCATTTACTGCTGCAATCGGGTGAATCTATTCTTCTTCCTCGCCATTACTATCCGTGGTATTAATTTTCTCTAAATATAAAGCTATACGCCATAAAAATACATCAGAAATACACAAAATTGGGCAGTGATTGAGGAGAAAATTGTTGAATGCGAACACCATAAACTATTTTTAGAATAACACTGGCAAAACCTATGAAACGATATTTATGCATTCAATGGAAATCGTAGCTACCATATTTGCATTCCATCTCTCCGCAACAAATGAAAAACGTGTATATAGGAGTAAGCAGTAGAGTGATTGGCACCTTAAGGGCCACATAAATGGCTATTGGAAAATTCGAATGTAACAAATATAACAATGAATTCCATAAAGGTTTCTATAGAAAACTGTCATAATCATGAAGTAACATAATTTATCTGAAATAGTTTGAAGATATATAAGAAATGTGCAAAAAAAGTGTCGCTTCTGAAAAAAGACAGTTATTAGCCAGCACGAGAGAATGATCGCCAACTTACGTGATAGCGATTGGCATACAAATTATGAAGCAGAGAGTCCATGAATTTTGAATATGCTTATAAAAAAGCAGAATATATTAAATGTTTTTACACTTTCCTGATTTGAAAAGTGCAGCCAATCACTGTAACATAGCCAACAACTGTATCGCTTACTCCTATTAAACGATTTTTAATAAACCAACATTTTATCAGATTTTCGAACTTACCGTAGGTGCTATCGCAAGTTCGAAAGTTAGCACTTGGCATACGGGTATACTTCGCCGCCGACTTACGCGTGCAGCGGGCATTTGTTTTCGTGAGTCTACTAAATACGTCACCCGCGCTCCATTGACAATCTACGAAAAATCTGCCCGCATGTCAAGTGTTAAAATTAAATTTTACCTAGTAGACAGTTCAAAGTATCGACAAGAACAATTTCACGGGGAGGTTAAATGATAAATAGTATGTATATATACATACGGTGTTTCCCGTTACAGTAAAAAGAGAAGACATGTCTGCTTGCATACGTTGGAGAGTGTCCGACGATGACCCACGCGCGCGCTACGCTTCTTGCATTCGGAAATGAAAACCGCACTGTCCAAAGGATTAGAAGAATTAGTATGTTGGTCTGCTCTTCGTGCATGGACGTGGAGTGCGAGGCTCACGCGACATCTTGTTCCTTATAACCCACCAACAACACTTTTCTTCTTATAGTATATACGTCTGACTTATAACACCTACTGATTACAAATGTCAAGCGCTATTTTGACTGGAGGGTATTGAATGGTTGAACGCCATAGCTTCTGAATAAAAAGCAGAAAATAACTTATAACTAACATTTTTTCGCCGTGATACAATATTTATTTCGTATATTGTTTTCAAGACAAAAGAATGTTAATTGAAGTAAGAACAAATATTGCACATTGTTTTCGCGATAAGAAATGTTAGTTATAAGTAATTTTGTTTATGCAAGCTTGTTTTGCTACCCATCCCTACCCTGAATTGATTCTATGCATACTTTACCGAAACATTCAACTTGGTTCAGGCCCTCAAAATTATTTTATTTAATTCATAATAATTTAAAAAATAATTATATGCGCAATCAATAATTTTGCCCCCAGCATGTTCACTTATGTTTTTATTTTCAAATTTATTTGCTCATGCTTGGAGAAAAATTATTAATTGTGCAAATAATTATTTTTAAAATTATTATGAACTAAATAAGGCAATTTTGAGTGTCGGAACCAAATTGAATGTTTGGGTAGACAATGCATAGAATCAACTCATGATAAGAATAAGTGACAGACAAGCTTTCATAGATGTGATAATGAACTTACTAGTTTCAAGTGTTATAGAGTTAGTAAGGAGAGTTAAAGTTAGATTTATTTAGTTAGCGTTTCCGAATGAGTCCCCCGTAATGCGAATAATGTGAAGTATACAAACACAAAGTGTATGTAAGTGTAAGCTTTTGCTAGCCCATCCAGAATATTCTAACGGAAAAGCACTAACTCAAAACTATAAGAGATTCCTTTAGAGCTCACTTATGAGAGCTCTCAATGCTTATTATAATAGACTTAATATGGTATGAACAGCACCATATTCGCACATGTTTACTAAAATGGTTACTAAAATAAAAGTAAAAGATGTTACATAAAACAAACGCTAATACTAAAGAAAAATGTTCAACGCTCCTGCAATATCATAATTATAGATTTCGAACATACAGATTCCAAAAATATTTCTTAATGAGAAATAGTAATTTCTTATGATTCCGTAGAAAGACGGGATAATAATTATTTTTGTTTCATACGAAATTGAGAAAATATTATATATTTGAATGTTAATTACGAATTTGCTATAATTTTTCTACATTCTTTAAACGAACATAAAATGAAATGTTCCAATAGTTTCATGTAACTTATCTAAATTCTCTTCATTTTAATTAATAAAGCATACGGCATTATTCTACCAGTATCACTCCATTATCCCTTTTCCTTGTAATTATATGCTGCAATTTGCAGAAAATTTTCAATTTATATACAGTAGTGATATTGCGATTTTTATCAAATGAATCCCTTCCATTCTCTTCACTCTGTACGGCATGGTGTAGGAGTAATTACTCCATTTTTTAAATGCTCTATTTCTCCAATCCCTATGAACACAAAAGGCATAGGATATTCGCAGCAGATCATGGGCAGAATCGAAATCTATTGTTACGGTATTTAAACTTTACATCATAAGATCGGATCTTTGTGATAATATTACACAGTTATTATGTATGGGATATTATCTATTGACTTTAATTAGTTTTCATTTAATTGTGATTAATTGGTTGTAACGTTAGCAAGTAAATTAATTACTTCTGTACATCTTTGAATGTCTTTACTGTGAAAACCTCGATTATTTGTGGAAATGATGGCTTGCGAAACTTAATATATATTTTAACTACTTTTACAACATGATAAGTAAACAAATTTATTCCAGTTACCTCTAATGTGTACTCAAAAAAGTATGCAATTTTCAAAGTGTCATTCAAAAGTGTCTAATGCAATTTTTCTAGAAAAAGCTTCTGCATCCAGTAGTTTCGTGTATAAATATTGCACATTGTTTTCACGATAAGAAATGTTAGTTATAAGTAATGTTGTTTATGCAAGCCAAATGGCCACTTTCAAGAAATTTGCTAGTGCAAATTCTTCTATTTCGTACTATAACTGTGATAAATTATTCATTTCGAATTTCATTACTATAAATGCATCAATTCATTAATGCAAGTAGTTACAATTTGATGCAGTTAACACTTAGCCGACAACTCGGGGAGATCTCCCCATTTTGAAGTAAGTCGGTGTGCGACCGATCGGGGAAATCTCCCCATTTTAAAGTAAGGCGTTCTCCGAGCGCGGTGGAAACCGTACAGTTCGCTGTGGCGCGCGTGGTCGGCTAAGTGTTAATGAAATAATTGCCTATATTAATTTCATCTAAAAAAAAAATTGAAATTGCTTTACAACGTGTAATGTAAAGTTACAAAAAACTGGTATATATTCTTTACATACAAATGTTAAGAATTAATAGAAATGCTTTTTAACATTTTTAAAAATAACGCATAATTTTTTACGTCAAAATTAAACAGCACAATTAATTATTATATTTCGTGTTATTGAAGTGTAATCTTTATGACTGCCAATGCGAGTAACATAAGCAAAAGCAACGATATGGCACATTTTCAACATACCTACATTTCATTATCATGTTGAGGGTTTTGAATTGATTTACTGGTCAAGGAAACTGATTCCAATGTGAATCGATATACATCACAAGCCATTGGTTCATCGCCATCGCAACAAACAATATTTAGAACTAGATAACTGTGCCAAGTGAGAAGGATTGACAGCAACTGAATGACTGAAAGAACATAGTTTGAGCTTTTAACACTAGAACTACCACACCAGTCATTTTGACTGGTTTGACAATTTTATTTTATTATCCCTACTTCATGTTACATTTTTTCTTCGCAATGATGTAATGATTTTTGGAGAGATAGCTAAATGACTAATATAATGAACTTTAATTTTGTTTTATTAATTTAAAATAAAAGTCATTTTTTTCAAAGTAGAGATAGCTACGTTTCAACTGTCGGTAGTTCTAGTGTTAACCACGAAGTATACATACTTATGAGCTGCAAAGTACTCCCGCCGATCGTATAAATTTCTTTTAAATGTTAGCGTATGTCCAAAAGAACAATTTAATGTATTCCGCGAAACTACTGCCATTTTTCCAACTTTTATTGACTCCACGGCGTTATTCGCAGATGAACTTTGCATGGTACTCCTTCGAGACATTGGTCAGGTCGAGACGTATCAAAAGAAAGATGATATTAAAAAATATCGTTAAAATAATTTCATATGCAGCTCCCCTTTTCCGAAAAGTGGTTACTTTAACCAAATTGAACATTTTTGTAATATATATAATCATCAAATTTAAGTATATTGTTAGCGTTCTATGAATATGTACTGGTTTTTGCTCAGTTAATTTTGTTACTTTACATCACGAGTGCATGTTCATTATTTTTTATACCAACTTTCGTTATTCCGATGATTCATTTTTTCTTATATACAATGCAACGATATGTAGGCAAAAAAACATAGATGTAGTACATGTGTTATCGTAGCTCTGTGGTACGTTTCCTAATACGGGGGCAAAAAATTCCGGATTCACGAGTTCGAAATCTTGTTCAGTGTGATGCTCAAGCAACAATAGCAAAAGCAACAATCAGCTCAGCAACAAAATTTCTTAAACAACCTTAACAATTGATAGATATAAACAGCTTGTATTATTCTAACCCGTGAATGTTGAAAAGTGTGTAAATGATAAATATTGTTTGTTATTCAATGAAATATTTTGTTGATGCGATGTTTTTTAACATAATTGAAGTATCCGTACAGTTGAACCTTTTGGAATTATAGCCCAGTCAAGCCAAATTCACGAATATCCAATACCAGATATACTTTATCGTTGATATACAACAAATCAGATATACTTACTTGTTGACCGTATCTCTTTGAGAATTGAAATAACTATTCAGTTTCAACTAAAAACCGTTGAGTAAAGAATATTTGCCGTTGACCACCCGTAACATGAAGGTTTTATGGAACCAACTAAATTTTCGTTGCCGTTGCATTACGTTTTTCTCATTATACATACAAGTATCGATGCCAATGTTTTTTCTGCATATTATTGCATACTTGTTACTACTGGAACATACATTATTGGAAATCTGTGATCTTATGGTATACAAGGAAGGGAAAGAGAAAAGTCTTCAGACAATAACAAACCGATATGAATCGTGTACAGAATGAAATTCATGAAGCAAACACAAGCTTTAATACGTGTACACAAATATTGAATATCAACCGAGATCTAGAATCGCGTGAAATGTCAAACACTTTGCGTCCAATGATATAAGCTTTAACTTGTGCATACAAATATTGAATATTAATCGAGATCTAGATTTGCGTGAAATGTCAAACACATCGCGTCCAATTTGTTATATATTTTTTTTAATGATTGCAAGGTGTATGCAGAAGAACGAACGATTTAAAGATAACAAGGAAAGAGGGAAGGTATTATCAAGGAAGGCGGTAAACTCGATCCATTATGACGTTTTATTCATAACCATTCAACGGGAAAATAACCAGGCATAGGCTAGGCGTCTCACCTCAACGATGCTGTGTCTAGTGTCTGATCATTTTTCATGAAAGAGACGGAAAAAGAGGAAAGAATACGAACGAGTGAGAGGAAGAATGTTTGAGAGCCCAACGAACGAACGATTCGTTGGATCATTTTTCACCTTGTTCACCCCAGAGGAGTGCGGTTAATGGCCTTGTTCACTGTGCCGATGCACGGAACGAAGGTTGAACCCCGAGAGATTTGCTTGTGCGTTGGCGTCTTTTTTTTCTCTCTCTCTCTCTCTCTTTCTGCATTCACTCACCTCGAGAACGTCTTGGACCCAACGTCAACGAATTCGCAACCGTGACGCTGCAACGACAACGAAGAACAAATCAAAAATAAAATGTTTATATGTGCCCCTCTCCCATTTCTCTTCATTCTCATTCTCGCTTTGTGTGTATTTTTTCTCTCGTTTTATGTCGCTCTTTCAATTTATTTCATAGCGTATATCATGCATATAGCGAGGAACCACTTTTCATCAACTTACTGATGATGACGCCACTGTACAATGACTTGCATTTTGCACTTCTCATTTATCGAATATACAAAGGGTGCAGTCACTGCAACCCACCCGTTTCGCTAAAACCTAATAGACTGCTCTATCCCTTTACATTTGGACACGGTTTCCTTGGCTGCCAGATGAGATTTTAACGATCCAAATGTTTCTAGCATCTTTCGTACAACCTTTCAAAATTTTAATTTTCCGAAACAATCTATACGCTTTTTGTATATAAAACTTACCTAGTGAGACGTTAATTATTTCGGCTACGAATAATATAGCGATAAATATTTTGTTTTTACAAACAACAACATTGTTTCTCTAAATTTTGAAGGAAACACGTTGTAACAGTTACTGCAATAAATGTGTTTTATACATTTTCTCCTCCTAAAAATATAATTACACGCGGTTGCATATCAAAATCTGTATTGCTACTGAGGACAAGGCAAATGAATATGCGTACTGCAACTATACAGCTATTACGAAAGTATTTCGTTAAGGTTTATCTCGTTAATTCACTTTCGCAACCGAATATGGGGTATTAATTCTGTAATAATAAAATATCATATCTTTTGGGTTTTTTTCCTTAAATCGCTATATTAGATATGGCATTTTTAATATAGTTTTGATTGGACATTGAATATGTCCTTGATTTTAGAGCGGAAACTTAATCTAAATGAACTTGAAGTATTTCATTTAAAATCTTGTAATATCAAGAAAAAGTGATTTTGTATTTTTTCGCAGTTTTCAAGCGAAAAAGTGACGTGGAAAGATATCCCGCGACCTGGATTTGAACCATGAACCTCTCCACTTCTTCGCTGTGAAGCTCTGTTCAATTGAAATATGGTGGCTACGGAATATTCTTACATACATCACTTATTATATGCTTACTAATACCGTACCTATAACTAGCAAGAAACTTGATATTTATTCAAGCCATCTGTAGGGTCGTAAATTGGATTCCCGATTAGTTACTTACTGTAAATTTTGCCTTTACAATCAGAGGTAATTTCCTACTGATCGATAATAAACAACTCCATCTTATCGTGTCATTTACATTAAACATATTTTGGATTGTTTCCTTAAGTCGCTATATTAAATATGAAATTTTCGGTTGTTACTTATTTTTCACATATCCAAAAAATCTGATTTCAAACCGGATTGGTAATGCATGTATTTATGTATTTAACTGTAGTCCATTATATTAATTCAATGATTTCTTGCATTTCTATTATATATGTATTTGTATTTATCCGAATTAAAGAATATTGACTATTATCAGAAACATATAAAACAATACGATACAAATTACAATATAACACTCTTCCCCTGGAACCTACAGCAGCACATTACATTATACACACTAATGAATAATGTGTTATGCAACTATAGCGCATTGTCCTTTACCACCTTTATTGTTAGAAATAGACAATACACTCCCGCGCGGAAATAACCTGTCCCGGAAAGAGCCTTAGAAGAATCTCCAGGAGCATCTAGCTAATGATCCAAGCTGGACCTAATATGTACGCATACAATTTTTAATGGTATGAATTGACTCTCTATCCTCAAGAACATAATTGCTTTGAAAAGGGTAAAAAAACGTTGCAACAATAAAATTATTAAGAAGTTTCTCATACATCTGTGAAAACAATGTCGAAATTCCTCCGTTCTGGTTGAATTAGCAAACAATAAAATTTACAACTGTGCCAGGATGACTCGTTTATTCTATATTTACAAAAGACCAATACTGAAAAAATAACTATGAAACTGTGTTACTGTATCTTAACTTTTATTAGAAAGTAATATTATAGTTGTAAAAGAATTGTTTAATGACTTTCTTTTCTTGTTCGGCTGATCATTCTAGTTTTATTACTTTTGAGTAGCTGTTCATTATACCTTTTTTACTATTATAACGTTTCCGCATTAAGATAACCTCTAGGATTTGCCGCATAATCTTTGAATCTAGCCGAGTCGTAATGAAAAAGTTTCCTTAAAATAAATGTTTTACAACGGAAAAAAAGTGAAATACTACGAGTTTCATTTTAGAACTATTCTCGACTATAGTAATTGCCTGGAACCAGTGCGATAAACAAAATATTGTATTATCTGCTATACCTACTAATCAAAAAATATAACTTTAATGAGGTTGTCGCGTTTAACTAATGTAAGAAACTACTCTACCGATGTCCATAAAGCTTTTTTATATCATCCGTTTACTTCCTAGGAAGGTTTGGAGATGAAAAATGGAACAGTATGATATCATGGATAAAACTTTGGATCTTTTTGGATCTTAATAACGAAAAGGTATTAAAATAGTTCTAACATATGTAAAACCATAATAAAAATGATAACAAGAAGGTTTATTAATTAAAGCGTTCTGGAGTAAGTCCCTAAAACGCGAATTCAATGAAAATAAAATACTCACAAAATTAATATAAAAGGAATAATGGTATCGTGGACTCTATAAAAAAACATAAAAAAATAAAAATTATTCAAAAATAACAAAGAATATATACACATAGTAAGTACGAAAGTAAAAAAAATATAATTATATATACATACAATTTGAAAAAAAATAAAAACCTTTAAATGTAGTAATTAATGAATATATTATACATACAATAAAACTTGAAATGAGGTTTTTCACTACTTAAATAAACTCACATTAATTCTAAAGCTCATATGATGCGTAAAATCGATCGTGCAGTACGTTATATTGGAATCACTCTGCAAGCTAGCAAAATGCATATTTTTCGTTGAATATTCATACTTCAGTTTCAGTCATGAATGTTTTGGGCCATTTATATGGTTTTCACATGAAAAAAGTGCGATTTTTGTTAATTTTTGGTAGTACCTTTATCTTCCTCGAAAAATAGGGAAGGAATTAAAATATCATGAACAGAGTTAGCAACCTGTAAGACAAATGTGTACTTTGTCGATATCCAATTAGAAGTTAGTAAGTAGAATGTAATGGAATAACTAAAACCATAACGTATCCAATTAAGTAATGACCCTACGATTTTCCCTTAAGGTTTCTTCAAATTTTGTACGACAATCATTCATGCAACATCTTTATATACAGTTACTAACATTTTAATCGGCCTTGCCCGGAAATCAATATAATAGCGTCAAGAAAAATATATTTGCCATTACCTTGGATTTAATCAGCATAGTCTACTGATTCTTATATAAAAAATAAATGGTGGGAATCGATATGCTAGGTATTCAGTTGAAAGATAACACACAGGTTTAGAGTCACATTATTGTTTTAGTAAAAAAGTAATATATATTTAAACATGTTTCAATTGAAGGTGTAATAAAGTTTACCGTTTTGTAATGTTCGAAAAAACTATCCAATTATGTCGTGTGTTCAGTCAATTATAGCAAAGCTGCAGTAAATTGCATTGCTCAACGTAACTGGTCCACTTTTATGTATAATAAACTTGCAAATAATATTCTTTAAAGTGTATTTAAAGTCAAAGATTTCCTATTCGCATATAAATTATTATTGAAAAAATTTGTAGTAATCATTTTTTCTCAACATTTAAGCGCACTGCAAATCAGATAATTATTATGTAATACTATAAAGTAGTAACACTATTGAGATCATTAGAGTTGGAAGTAGAAAGCGTTAAATTGTTACTTATGAACACGAAGGTAAGGTAGAGTACAGGGAACTATAAGTTTATGCGAATACTATGCTTCTCAATTATTAAGTAGAAGATATCAGAGTGCAATAATCACCGTGTCATGTAAATGATGGTAATATTTTTCATTTTAGTATATTGAAAATTTAATACTCAAAATTAAATGATTTTTAATGACTCAAAATTAAATGAGGTTTTTTTCTTAAATGATTCGAAACAAAGCGTTTTAATTTGGAAAATTTTACTGCGGTGGTTCTTAAGAAAGTGATAAAAATGCAACGCTAGGAAAGAAATTTTCAAACTCAAAATTTTTTAAATAGAAATCCTGTAACTATGCTACACCAAACAAGTTATCAAAAATTATTTATGTCAGTAGAATTTTCTTTTGATTATTTTAAAAAGTCATAATAACAAAAGATCTTAAGTACATATGACGATCACTGTACGCCTATACCCTTATAAACTTACGGACAAATGTTAACAAACTTTAGATTTACACGTATTCTAGTAAACATTTCCGAAGAAATGTAAATAGTAATAAAAAATATATAATTTCCAGTCAAAAGAAAAGTGCATACTACACTCTTGAAAAAAATGCATTTTACTTAGTAGAATATAGGGTTATTTAATTTAATTTTATTTATTTGATATATCTTATTAGTCTATGTCTCTTAAAATGCGGCTTATACTTAATTTGTTTCTTAAATTGTGTCCGTAACTGTACTTCCTACAACATTTTGTCTCATGGAAGTAAATTGCAAAACATTTCACACAATCTAAGTCTTTACTTATTTAAATTCATAACTGTTTATGTTGGAACATACAGAATTTACACTGTTTTGATTCAATTACCTGAAGGTATTATTAAATTAGCTTAAACACTAACTAGCCTTAAATATTTAAACCTCCTTTTTGTTAAATGAATTTCATTTTTATATGGTTTCAATTATAATATTTTGAGGTTATCAGTAAGTGTATTCTGTACTAGTATATTCCCTAACCCAAATTAAAGTTAATTGGATACGATCAAAGTCATTAGCCTTGCTATCGAGATATCTTAATGTCCCTCATTTTTTGGCACAGCATGATACTAATTATTCCACGTTGAAATTGCATTAACAGATCTCGAAATTCGTTATTTCTTTGATTCTCATTCGTTAGATCTTTTGAGATGTTAAGAGAATGATTCTTGTACCACTTACTACCAGCTGCAAGTTTTATAAGAAACTGAATTTATAGATTTACATTTTAAGTTTTTTATAATCTTTAGTAACATTTGCGATAGAATCTTCTGTAAGAAATGCCACACGTATGCACGTTTGTTGTTACATATAATTCGTTATTTCTCTCTTTCTCTCTTTTCCTGAAGAATAGTAGAAGCTCTATTTTACGCTGAGTAACTGGTAGAAATTATATGTGAATACAATAAAAAATATTATCTATAAAAATATCTGGAGGAGAAAGTACCTTTGAAATCTTTTTCCACGTGACAATGATCAAGGTGAAATCTATTGTGGCTATACGGTTCCTTATTCTCTGAATAAGTATTTTTCATAGTATCTCATTCGAAAGATCCATCGCATTTCTTTTTTTCTGACGAGAATATACATTTCTTTAAAATAAGGATAAGGTTTCCTTCGAATTTCTAGAACAGCTCTCTTTAAGCAACCCTCGGCAAACGAAGGTCTACCAGACCTTTGAGTATAGACTTCGCCGTTACACGACCTCTGATTTACCCAGTGCTATAGCTCCGCCCATTCAAAAAATAAGAAATAAAACATAATAGAAATCGTTTCCAAAACTTTATTCCATTACTACTGTAAAAACATTGCTTCTCAAATTAAAATAAACTTTACGAATTTTTACGAACAGTACTAAGCCAATGTGGAATGTGCTCTTGGCTAATGACGGCATTTCTTTCATTTCGTTAATAAAGAAATGTGGCGTGAAATTGAGTAAAGAAGAATTTTTAGTTAATATTACCTCTAACAATTAATAATTTGAAGACAGCAACAAATATATTGCCGAGTATAAAGAAGGAAATACAATTAATCAACTCTAATACTCTTAATATGAGAATTACTTATGTAAGTTTTCGAAAAACTAGTGAAATTTCTGTTTGCTTTGAAGACGAAAATTTGTAACTCTGTAAAACCACATTAACACAACAATTTTAAGTAATACTTTATATTTTTACTTGCTTCTTTTGAATATTATTATTATTAATCAATTAGCCGAGGTGTCAGGCTCAGAGATACTGAGCTTCCTCCGTTGCATCCCGCTACTTTATATTCTTTTGAATAAAGTGTAAAATAATTTTTAAACTACTTTATTTAAAGTCTTAAAAATGTGATTATAAACTTTGAAGTAAAAACCAAATCAGCTAATAAAATCACGGGGTATTACGTTTATAATATAACTAAGAAGTTTCAGAATATTTTTTTGACTTCATCTCGATCATTGCCATATTACTTGATGCAGTAATAAAACAAACTAATAAATCTTTCCGATTATAAGTAAAACAATATCTAGTGTTATTCATTTATGATAAAACTGTCATGAAACATTCTTTTTGTTCAATTTTTCGAAATTATGGCTCTCGTATTTCATTACCGTACATAGTATAAAAGAAAACTATCTTAAATAAATTGCAATCAAGGAACCATTGATCCTTAAAGATGAGTGGTATACGTAATTTGCTCTAGGAAAAAGGATTATATGTAGTTCTAACGTCTTGGGCGCATTTGCACAACTTCCATCGCTTTTATTGTAAATAATTTAAGCCATAAGAAATCGAAAAAATGGATAATCCTTGTGAAGCAATAACACCTGTGGTTTCATTACTAGTAAAACAATTGGAAGTGAAACAAAAAACTATTGTCACTTCCACACTTTTGTATTGTTTGTTTGCATTTTACAAAACTTTAAAAACATTTACAGAATTGTATCAACAGAAAGTACACTCAAATTATCCAGATAAATGGTCCCCATTAAAAATTAATTAGTACTACGGTGGAATGCATTTTCATTTTACTTCTAAGATTCAAGGTACGCTTGTTCTACTGATTCTTAATTACTCCTTAATATCACTTAATTGCGCAAGAATTTCTTCTCTATTATAGCATCAGATTCTCTGGGTGCTATGCACTACCGTACGTTATAAAAATTACAGATGAAGCTTGTATACTTATTTCATAAAGCTATGTTTGAAAATCATAACAAGTTAATATTCATCGAAATCGTCTAAACCGTGACGCAAAGTTGGTAAAATGAATGATACAAGTCTATCGATGTAAAAATAGCAATTTTTGTGCTACATAAAAATTTCTATTTCAAGGTATACTTTAAGTTGCTAAATCATACACCTCGGACATGCATACGACTGTTATATGTATATGGCATTATAAATAATTATCTCTCTCGCTAAGAAAATTTTTTTCAATGAATCCTGATATCAGACAAACACCTGCAAAGCCGACGTCGCTGTGGTTATTTGGCGACTGGTAGACACGTTTTTACTCTTAGGAGCCTTCCATATAAATTGTAATCTTTTTTCCTTACCACGTTTTTCGAGATTTCTTTTGAAAGAACTGTATCCGCAGAAAGCCTGTGAGAAAAACAACAGGTGTTTCTTTTCTAGCTATTCTGTTTGATTTTTAACCACCTTGATGCTAAAAAGAATTTCGATTAGGGTTCTATTGAAACATTTAAATTAATCCTGCTGTGCGGAACGCTTGTATCGTGAAAAAAGTAGCAAATTATACCTCTTTACGTAGTACGAATATAATACATATATAGCAGGATCTTCCTTTGAGAAATGAATCATAATACTTATTGCATCGCACGTTTTAGCAGTTGCGCGATATCGTCTTATCGACATGCTTAAAAAAAACTTTGATACGGCTAATTGCGCTATATGTTATCATCAGTCTCTCTTTTATCCCTTTTACGCATAATGAATTTGTTATATTTACGTTTAGACGCAATAGAATAATAGCAGCGTAAATTATCTACAAGAGTATGCGTATAACGAAACGGTCTTAGTTTCCAGTAAATTCTGTATGACCATCACGTTTCACGGAAGGATAAACCTAGCTGTAGTAGGGTTTCAGAATGCTGTGACTTATTGTCTCGAAACATTTTTCAAATGAATCCCTGCCAGCCTACGATGAAAAAAAGGTAGACCTTTAAATATTCACTAAAAGAACAATGAGTGTAAGCATTCTCTTCTTCTGGAATTTAATTAAAATGCCTCAGAGTTAAAATTCTGTGGAAATCATACAGAAACGACATAAAATCATTGTACGGCGAATCGAATCCGCTTTAAAGATCCGCTTTAACTCGGTTTTCATTGAAATTTCGTATCCGGACACTCGCGAAATCGATTCTACCCATCAAATCACCCCTAGATATTACCTTTTCGAAGTCCATTTTAAACATTTATTTTGTCCAATTTCTTGAGAGTAAGCCAATATAGACCCAAAAAGCGATGATTTTGCACGATCTCGAAATGCATATCATTTGAACTCTCCGGCGGTGGGTAATTTTTTAAGGGCTTTCCAATAAATCTCGTCTGAAGTATTTTTTCACGAGGACTCCAATGGCAACGTCGAAGTCCGTGATATTTCAAGGCGAATGGTACTTTCACCCATAATTCAATTTTTTCAAAGAGATCCGCCTCCATTTCTATTGACATCTCGACCCTGGACACTACGGAAATCGATTCTACGCGCGAAATTATTCCTAAGACTGACCTTGTTGGGCTTGATTTTGAACCCTTATTTTTTACCAATTTCTGAGGTAGGCCAAAATGGGTAAAAAATTGAGCTTTATGGACGACATTGAATCGACTTTCATTGACTGTTCAGTGACGGCTAATCAAGATAGAACTTTCGGCAAGGTCCTATCTGACATATTTTTTCATGAGGAATCCAATGGCACCGTCGGAATCCCTGGTTTCGCAAGGGAAAGTTCCCCTTTTCCTAGAAGACCCCATTTTTTTGTCGAAAAATTCGTTACAACTTTGTTCCTACTGATTGTGAGATTTCGACGCCGGACTCTCGCGATATCGATTCTACTCACAAAATTACTCTGAGAATTGACCTTGTCGAGCTTGATTTTAAACATTTATTTTTTTTATCCATTTCTGAGGTAGGCCAAAGTAGGTCCAATAATTGACCTTTATGCACGATTTTGGGCCGACTTTGATCGACCCTCCAGCGATGGCTAATTGTCCTAGGACTTTCGACAATATCTTATTCGACGTATTTTTCTCACGAGGAATCCAACAGTACCGTCAGAATTCCCGATTTCCCAAGGGAAATAGCACATTTGTTCCGATAACCCCATTATTTCGAAAAACCCGTTATAACTTTGTCCTATTGAGATTTTGGCGCCCACAAACTCGCACAATCGATTCTACGCGCCAAATTACCACTATAGATGACCTTGTTGAGCTTGATTTCGAAGATTTATTTTTGACCCATTTCCGAGGTAGGCCAAAGTAGGTCCAGAAATCGACTTTTATGCACGATTTTGGGCCGACTTTGGTTGACTCTCCAGCGATGGCTAATGAAGATATATTAGGATGCTGCAAGAAGAACCCAAGTATAAATGGAAATTGAATGACAGTATAAGAAGCATCCAGCAAAAACCATTAAATTTATTATGATGCTAGCTTATAAAAATGTTTATTTCTCAGAAACGGTTGAACTTACAACCTATATTTAGTTAGGTTTTCAGGAGAAACTTCTTTGAAATCGTTATGCGTCACTAAACCCAAACTGTAATTCACCCGTTACAGACCTGCAACGTCACGAGTGAAAAAAGTTTAATAAGAAGTTGTCGTATGATTTTGAGTTGAAACTTTCAGTGATTTTTAAAATGATCTAAATAAAAATATCACACATCCCTTTATTCTTAGAAAAACAAACAAAAGGTAAATATTTTGCCATGAAATAACTGTTGTAAAACCGATTTAATAAAAGATAATTAGTTAAAACAAAATAAATAAAATATAGTCTTTAATTCTACAGGTGGTTTTGGCTGTAATTTCATTCATGACAACCTATCAATATATCAACATATAAATTCAATGAAATATGATGAACAAAATCAATGAAAGAAACGTAGAAAATGAATAAATAAATCACACTTTGATAACGTAAAATTGCTTTCTTAAATGCTATAAATGAATTCTCTTACTTCGACAGTACCTTTTGCCTATACATCCAATCTACGCCTCACAATACTGAAAAAAATAATCTTAGTAAATAATTGCACCCCCTTTTCTTAACTTTTCAGTATTGTATATAATGCCTACCATTTTAATACTAAACGTTTTTTTTAATTCCCTGCAAAAATTCGGAACTTAACCGTTTGAGTGCCAGAGGTCTTTTTTTTGTTTCCAAATAAAAAATTGCCAAGCGACGCAATAGCGCTCTTTTCACTCCTTATTTAAAAAATGCTGGCATTTTTGGACATGGAACAGAAGAAGCGCGATTGCGCCGCTTGGCACTCAAACGGTTAAAACACTCCTTTTATATATATGTTCAATATTTCTAAAACTAAATTAAATGGAAAATATAAGAAATTGAAAAAAGCCAAGTACGGATCTAAAAATAACACACATGAAAATAGTATTGCAAGAATCAAAATAATATACAAAGACATTTCGGAGTACTACAGCCATCAGCTGTAATGTAAAGCATTCTCCACACAAATGTTATAACCTTTTTTTAAACAGAAAGATGTTTATAGTTTTTTATTAAATATCTTGGTCTAATTTGTCAATAGACACTTCGTTTTGAATTTTAAGGAATTTACATTTTGTAAAAACAGAGAATATTGTACTAAAATTTATGAACCATAAATAAAAGCCTACTTTACAGATTTTTAAAGTTATGTTTCTAATTAAAAAATCTCTCATTCAATATTTTATTCAACATTACAAATAAGAGTCTTTCAATCGGATTCACGTTTATGAAATATTCTCTTAATGGATGCTGTTGACTTTCATAACCGAGTGACAAATAAGCGATTAAAATTTCAGAGTAAGTAATAAAGGTTGTTGTAATATATCACTACGTTCTTTTCGCAGAATGGCAGAAAACTGCTTCATTACTCTGTAGTATATCGGGTTGCCTTACACCTAAAAGAATTGCAGGCTGCATATTACACACTGCGCCTGCAAATAAGTCTGTAAGAAATGTAAGAAAAGCGGTTATAGTTTATTAGAAGAGAATTACATTATGACAGTATTTACATTTCAAATATAGACAGTGTATTTGTATATAGGTTTCAAACGGAAAAACCTCAAATTAATACAAAATCATCTACTCACCTGATTGCAAATAGAAGTTGTAAGTGTATTTGTTTAATATTATAAAGTGAAATTAGGATTATCCACGGAACTGTTAAGATTTGGTTCATATATTATAATTAGATAACATAAATTGACTATGAAAACAAAATTCAAATTAATTTCTTTTTCACCATGTTTAATCAATTTATGAAAGAAGCAAGTTTTATTAAAAAAGTTATTTAAAATTTATAACAAATATGACCTGGAAGAATCTTTCGTACTTTTAAATAAATAGGTTTATTTTTTAAAGGAACATAAGTATATCTCAAATAGTTAAAATGCTCGTTTTTGTAATCAAAAAAAGAACATCTGAATCAAGAATAAGAAGTAATTGTTATAAATTCCTTATTTTTACAAAAGAAATCTTCTTGTATTTGAATAATAATATTTTTAACTACAATGAATTTATTTTTGGAAGTAAACAATTATTTCTGAACTAAACTTTGTTCCAGTTAATAAACATTTAATATCATGACAAAACAATTCATTTAATGTTAAATTATTCTAACAAAGAATAAACATTTGAATTCTATAAATACTATTAGGAGGTTGAGTTTTACTAGTTATAGATTGTCTCCCACGTTAACTATTCATTCTACGGTATACTAGATGATGACAGTGCCGTCATTTGCTTTCTCATCATTTGTTGCCAGTAAAACCTCATTTATTTTGAATAAAATTCGTTGTCTTTATCCAATTGGTATTAGTGAGCATTCTAATCATATATGTACATTTAAATTTTGAAAGTAGTCAAATGTTTTTAAATAGATAAATGCAGATTTTTCATTTTATAAAAATGACTACATTCAAAAAATTACAGGTTATAGAAATTGTGGTTCATCATACAAAGTGTTTTCCCTTTTCCTTTTCTTCCAATATTCATTCAACGTATTTTTTCCAACTGTAAGTCACCAGTAAAAAGTTAGGATTTAGTACAGCTTACGAAGCATTCGGTACGATCGATGAAGAAGCTCCTTTGGATAAGTTATGGGGTAAATATGTCCGATGGGAAAAATGTTCCACGAAGAATCGCATCTCGTATAAAATACCTGATAAGTGACTTCTACAGTTTACAGACGTAATAGAAGTTATAATCAAAACAAACTAGTTATCTCAAGTATGATACATCTGGAGGAATTAATAAAGGGTTGAAGGGCCAAATGAAAGAATAACACGATACTTTTACCACTCCCAGACACAATTAATACGAAATTCAAAAAATGTTTAATGTCTATAAACACACGCGTCTTGTTCTACATATTAGGTGTTAAGAACAATAGAACTATAAGAACTTATCCTCATCTGTTATTCATTTTTCAAAGAAACAAGTATTCTCCAGAAGTAAAATTTCTGTCAATTAACCCATTTGCATCATGCAACTAAAATGAAAAACAGTCGCGGGTTTGTGGAATAATCCGCGCTCGGTAAGAAAAATAATCGCGGGCTCGCGTAATAATCCGCGCTTGGTGACAGCAGACAGTCGCGGATCGCGGAATATGCCGCTCTTGGATGCAAATGAGTTAATTCATTCTTGCTTAATTATGTATCATCTTATCCACTGATACTTAGATTTGTCCAAATCCGAAAAATAACAACTGATTCCTCTAGCCAAATTAAACGCGTTTACCTGAAAAGCAAAGTCGCTGCTTACAAAACATTTCAATTCATCAATTTAGAAAACAGGTTATTTATTTGTACCGGTACACAAATTACTATGTATAATGTATGTATAATGCTTATCAGTGAAAAATATCAATTTTCGTGGTCCGAAAGATAAATTTAGAGTAATACGAACGAAACTATTTAAGCCACTAAAAAAAACTTTTATCAATACTGCTATTATTTGTTCTACACTGGTAGTAAAACCAACCGAGACTATACGTATAGTAGGTACACTGCTACCAAATGATGTATTTTAATGAAATTTATTGAAACGATGTTTCCATTAAAAAATAACTAATAATAAAATATAACCACTTTAATTATAACATCCACAGTAAAACGGAGGGAAACTCTATTGTTAAATAAAATTCAACGGTGTCGTTCTTTTTTATATCAATAGATAATAATTTTTACCATGTATTCCTCCCTGCATGCTCTGATCTCCTTGCGGATGTTTTTGACCTTTTTTATCGTTTAGTCTGCTATTTTCTATTCCCTTAATAAACAAAAAATAATGTCTATCAATGAAGATTAATGTTGAAGAAGATTTTGGAAAACAAACCCAAAAAGTATATTTTGTAAAAGTTAAGCCTCTGAATTTCCTGTAATTTTTTAACTTATGCTCTCTTATTTTGATGACCTCTACATGTCTATACTTGTATTTTTAACAATCTACATAAATATCACCTGTGATTGAATTGTTTCTTTAAAAATAGAACTTTACATTATCATGAAGTTTGTCAAAGTACTTCGTTGTCAAAAAAATTACTGTAAAATATTACTACAATTTAAAAGGACAATTCAAAAATTATAGTTAGAATAATACTTATTTGTACGTATAAGTACTTAGAGTTATTTATTTGATGTTTTGGGACAAGTCCCCTAAAGCGCGAAAATAGAAAATAAAATTACCATACAAATTATTCTCATTATTACGAAAATGACAATTCTAAATCCAAAAATTCCACGTTTGCAAAAAAAGACGCTCGTTTTTTGCTCGGGAAATTTGCAATTGTTTAAATATCATAAATATTCTAGTTCATGGTACGGTGAATTTCATCTAGTTTAACGTTAAATTTTGTTTTCCGATACTGGCATTCTGAGGACGTCTATAATTGCAACCGATTAGCAACTTCATTCTTGGAAGACTCCACGTCGCAGCGTATAATTCGATTTAGACTCGATATTTTTGCGTGAAATTTTTTCTCTTTACTTATTAAAAGTGTCTAAATATATCCTCCAAACTTGAAAATATTTGTCTGCTTGGTCTTTTTTTAGCCCTAGAAAATCACCTCCCTTTCACACCCGAAAAACTAGTCTAGCCCCTTAAGTTTCCAAAGACAGGGTTCTTTCATAAAAGAAATCATTTTACTCATTATCAGTTCTTGATGCCTATCTTTCTCTGCATTCTGAGCAGATAGGAATGTTAAGATGACTTTTCGACCACGTCGTCCCTTCGTCATAAAGAAAATATGTTTATAGAAGATGAGTTATTTCAATTTGGATTTAGATGTATTCTGATTTCTTCAGCAGTGTTAATCTTTCATTAGAAGTCTCAACCTAGAGACGTATGTAATTATTTATACGTGTGAATAACTAAACCAGTAGTACAAGTACAAGAAGGGAAGATAACTTTTGAAAAAAATACATTTAAAAGAATTTAGTTTACATGACTTAAAAGACGATGCACTTTGAAAGATTATACTGATTCGATTTACTGGATCAAGGAGCGTTTTATTCAATTGACTCATTAAAGTTTAGGGAAATTAGTGATTACGAAATCAATGGTTAAGTGCCAGAATCCAAATAAATAATCTAAAAGTTCTATAATTTTCATAAAAGCAAGTATGAGAAAAATCAGACCATAAACATAAAAGTTGATCTCCAGCGCTGTCTATTGGATTGAAAAAATAACTAAAAACCTTCCTCACCACCTTAGTAACATATAGCGTAAATATAGCCTCAATAGGTCCAGTGGTTTGTCAATGATGATGCGGTTTAATCACGCACAATAGATTTCATATGCATTATAAGAAGATGAATCAACAGAATTATAAAAGTAATAGCAAATACGATGTTATATCGTCATACTAACTCAGCTCAAGGTCTAAAAATGATTACTATCATTATTTTATTTTTAGTAAAAGTTCACTTTCTCAGATTTCTCTGTAAATGCAATAAATTGTGACTAAGCCCAATGAATAAGTTGTAAAATAAAAATTGCAGGGAGATTTTTATATTGAACCAGAGATCTGCGTTAGATGTAATTGATCCAAGGGAAGGTTTTCGAATAGATGACAAAAATAGTATTTCAACTTTTTATAATGACATCTGTATATGAAATTGTATAATTGCATTATTGCATTTGCATAATTGCACAAATACAATTGCATTTCTATATATGTACAGGGTGTACGGTATAAGAGTTCGAAACCGAAAGGTGGTGGTAGAGGGTGATTCCAGAAAAAAAGTCGTGTACCATTTTTAGAAATTCGGAGTAATTACCGAGTAATTGATTATAATGTTATAGGCAATCAAAAGTTGTATCACGTTACGGGGGGAGGGATGGGAGGCACCTTTAGCTGTCAAGGTATGGTCGTTGTTGTCAGAAGATTTAATATGCCCACCGAGGCTTTACGGCGTTCTGAACATTTTAATTAATTACTCCGTAATTATTGCGAATATCGAAAAATGATACATAACTTTTTTTCTCAACTTTTCACATTCTACTGCCATCTCTCCGCTTATTACTCTTATACGGCACACCCGGTATAAGTTCCATTCGGTATCCGTTGAAAAATAGTTTGACTTATAACTATTTTCGAATAGATCGATACTGTTAACAAAAGCAATTAAGATCAGGTAACATTTTACATTTTAGTTTAAGTATATGTATAAGAGAATAGGAATATTAAAGAAAGTGTGCACATAATATTTTATAGTAAAAGAAAGAAGAGAAAAGTCATTTTCTTATCAGAAAGTTTATTTGATATAATCATCACTTATTCTTCGACTTTTATACACAAATCCCTTCAAGCGTTAATCATCATACAAAGTGTGAAACAAAAGGAATGTATTCCTAAAAAGGCTTTTGCTAAACGCATTCTACAATAAATTCTTTAACGATGAGGTAAGGTGAACCTTACTTACCTTCAGAATGCATAGGCATTTATATGTATACATGTGCATCATCAGGGCTTATCACTTGTCCAAATCGTACACTCTTAAAACTGAAAGCATCATATAAAAGTAAACATTTTTCAATGAAGCATACCATAATGTTTAAATCACATTGTATCTTTGTTTGCTCTTTTGTTATGGTGTAGATTTAAAAAATACATTTTCTGCAAACAAAATACGCAGTTGAGGTACGTGAAGATTATTGTGAGAATCGGGAAAATGTAATGTTTGTAATTGACCATAAGTTAATGAAAAGATATGATGGTTAAATAGTCATAATAATGAAAACACATAATATGGTTAAAGTTACGTAGAAATCATGAATGTCGTGCGTCTAAACTTCGAGGTGACGTTTTAACACTCATTTTTAATGAAATTGACGCATTGGCAAACAACTTTGAGAAAATTGTAATTTGACAAAGAATAAACGACTTTGAATAATTAGATACATACTTCTATCGGTAAACTTGCTGAAGTTAGCAATGCTTTTTTGTAGTCATCCAAAACAGAGTTATACATACGTAAATTAATCGACTGGACTTATAGAAATCTTCCAAATTGCGCTCTCGTATTTAAGTAAGAAGTAAAAGTGTTCACTTGAATTTGTAATAATTCCATATATGTAAAGAGAACTTATGTTTCAAATATTCCTCTAAAACTAACTTTCTAAAAAAATAAGTTCAACAAAATATTCTAACGTAAAAAATAAAATTGCAATAAAATAATAATAATAATAATAATAATAATAATAATAATAATAATAATAATAATAGTAATAGTATTGACCTATTAATATCAATAAGGATAAATCTAAAAAAACAATTACAAAACATAAAAAAATAATATCATATCACACATACAAAACCGATTTTAACATCATTAGAAGATACAAGCATTCTCCGCGCGCTTTCAATTAGTTATTACAGGTACAAAATTTGAATGACCGTGCAAGTCACATCAGATTATTATTTGTGAATGCATGCACGTTTCACATCTCTTCTTGACCTAAACCAGTCACAAAAGAAAAAATGATCATGTTAAAGCCAATACACTACCCTTCAATTTCACGGATAGACGATATGAATGCAGTGAAATTACGTCATAAAAGTCTTGACGATCTAAAAAAGATAACAATCTTAAAATGAAAATGTTAGTTAAATCAACTCAATAATTCTACAAAAAAAATTTTATTTCCTCATGTTGAAATAAAAATAAAAAATGTTCTAGAAAATTAAAAGTTTATATAGATTAATTTATCTTACTGATTAATATTTGTTAGTACGAACTTTGCTACTCATGAACTCTCTTGATACCTGATTTGAATTCTTGACAATATTTCTACCGCGCTAATTATACGTAATCAAAAATCCAAAACCAAAAGTATAGAATTATAATTAAAATAGATTTTCATAATTATTATCAAATTTTTTACAGATGTATAACTGCTCTACTAACAATAAGCACGTCCCGGATGTGGAATTGAAAAAAAGATTAAATTAAACCTCGTAAATAACACTAAATTAATATTCCCGTGTCTATTGACACCTTTGGTAGAAATAGTGTTAAAAAGGGGATTTCTAATGGTAGGTATTAACAAATTGGTAACGCAATAACAAAAACTACCCTCAAATTCTATTATGTCGTTAGCAGTCAGTTCACACACATTTATAGTAACATAACTGACTTCTCAGTAGTCATTCTTCAAGTTTTCATAATGACACCTCACTATATATTTACACAAGCGGACGTTTTATAAAACTATCCTCTTGACACTCAGAAGACTTTGAAATGACGATTATAGGTGCAGTGACGTTATCGAAAATCTTTAACATCACAAAAGCTTTCTTTGTGAGGAAACGTAGACATTACCATTATCATCATATTGTTGTCAGTCCGAAGACTGGTTATATGCAGCTTTGTAATTGAACGTTGCATGTACTTGAGATTAATAATGATGGTTTCCCGTTGTCTTCGCGTCGCAGTTGTCTCTGGAGTAGTATGAGACGCGTCGTTGCTCCTATACATCGTTAAGGGTTTCCGCACCATTACTATTTTTCATTGTGGGACCGACTATTTAAAGTGGAATTCGAACTACAACAATTACGGTAATGAGAGAAACACAGAAAGATTTTTCTAGGAATTAATATTTCGAATGGAACCCGTGACCCTTGTCTCAAAGACAGAGACTCTAAATTTCGACGCAATGTAGTGCAAGAAATGCCACATCTGCGAAAATTTTCAAGACTAAAGGTACAGTTGCAAACTCATAAGATATCAGAGATCGAATTTCTCTTTGCCTACCTGTGAGTATAGCATTTGAATTTCTTCAGGTAAATTATTCTTAATTTATAACTTTGCAAAGCAAAAAAATAAATAATAAACTGCAAAAATTCAAACAATCTACCTACACACAGGACAAACCGAAAAATTTGGTCCTGTAAATCTTCGAAATAAAAGTTCAGACCAACCCTAAAACTTTAAAAGGATCAATGCCTTATAATAAAATAACTTTTAGTATGGATTGGAAGCCCGAATTCGAGGACGTACAAATGGACGAATTCAGGCTTGTTTTTGCGGTCACACTTTCATGCATATTATTGAAATCTAAAATCCTTAATTACTTTATCCAAAAAAAACTTTGGAAAATATTTGCTCTTTTTTACACATACCTCACCTTACCTGTTTTGATGAAATCATTATTTATTAATTTATATTTCATGAATATAAAATGCCCATTATTGAAAGATGACAGAAGAAAAAAGGAAGATGAAGAACGGATAGATTAAAATACTCATAAAACTTTTCTAATTATTATAACGAGTTTTCATGCCAAAAGAAAATCGTAACTTTTGAGACTTCTGATAACATGTTACGCTTTGGATTACTCTTCTCATCCCGTCTGCTAATTTCAAAACCCCGAAGGCTATTATAAACACAACTTGGAAGCTCGCTGAATTCATTAAATCACAGACGTAACCTGTGAACGTAGAACTACATATTATCACTATTAATATATGTGGGAAAATATCGTCGACTATCGTTGAATGAAGTTCCTACGTAAGCAACAAGTTATTAATTTTGCAATCTCTTATGAATCAAACGTTAAGGATATTATTTAAAAGTTAATAATCAATATGAAAGTGCTACATGTTTAAAATTATATAATTATAAATAATCATTATCAGTCAAGTAAGAAAAATGACTACATGTACGTAGATCGTGATGGTAGCAGTATAATCTAAAAAAACCGAAACAGTCATTTTGAAAAAAAAAATTAATAAAATAATCATTGAACAAATTATGAAATAGTATCGTATTATAAAAAGTTTCTACCGCTGATATGTTTCTATTTAAATGTGCTTATTATGCAACTCAGAAGGAATTTCAATTTATGTATCGTGTACATTTTATATTATTGTAGGAACTATGTTATTTTCAATGGATAGTATTAAAATTATACCCAGGTGGCTCATTATAACGAAAGTCATAAAGTCATGTTACATATCAAGCTCCTTCAGTCGATTCTCTCAAAATCATCACTATTTTCTGACATTTCACATATGAACATAAAGAAGTAATAAATTCTTTCGAAGTGATATTAGTCCTAATCAATAAGCTATATTCATTTCTAAGGTTAACATTTGTTGATTTTTCAATTTCTGTTTCCAAATATCCTAAAGTCATCATGTAACTTAAAACCTTCGTCATTAACTGTATTGTCTTTTCTGATCAACGCTATTTTTTAATTTCCAAAATTTTCTTGCATGTGTTACGTATAGGTAACTTTCTTCAGTAAATTTTGTAATATTTCTGAATTAACTGGCATTTCCAATTATTGAAATTTTTAAATCCAAATTAACTCCTTTTGATTTCTTTAATAGTTGCCTCGTCTAGTTGATTAATTAAGACTACTAAATCATAATTAATTGCTTCCTCTAGTAAATACAATTTTATTTGTTTAATAACTGTATTTCTTTAATTAAATACAATGATTTCCAACTTCTTCATTTTTGTCTTCCTTTCCATAATTATAATTATTTGCGCGTTATAAACTAAGAATTAACTCTTTCTCTTACTGCTTTCTAAAAATAACTCAACATCTAGAATTGGTCGGGCTTACAACAGAAAGGCGAAGTCGATGTTAAGTAAGGGTGGTCCCTGACTAACTACAGGGACCACCAAGCGGGCCCTCGACCTCTATTTAGGAATCTAGGGAAACAATTAATACGGCAAGTGTCCCAACCAGATTTGGAGAACCCACTATACGACGAGTCTCTATTCCCAATCGGGAGAAAAAGTCACCCTATCTCTGAGATTCAATTTTGAACTGGGAACTCTCCCCTAAAAGGCTAATAAAGAGACGTACCAAACCAAAGATATCGACAACTAATCACTAATAAGAATATTATTGTTTGAAACACCATTGTAATTAATATTACCATTACTTTTATAATTACAGTACTCCTGGTATTACAAGTGACATAAACAATAATAATCCAACCTTACTCAACAGCATAAGTAATAATAATAATTAGTAGTATAGCAATGCCGTTTCTAACCCAGGTGCTCTGAGGGGGGGTGAGGGGCTGCGCGGGGGAGGAAGTGGGCGTGTTTGGGTGGGGGGTGGTGGGTGGGGGGGGTGGTGGGTGGGGGTCGTGGGTGGGGGGTCGTGGGTGGGGGGTCGTGGGTGGGGGTTTGTGGGTGGGCGGGTTTTTGATTGGTGGTTTGTGGATGGGGTTTTTTTGATTGGTGGTTTGTGGGTGGGGGGTTTTTGGTTTGGGGGTTTGTGGGTGGGGTTTTGTTGAAACATTTTTAGAAAAATTGGGGGGGTTTGTGGGTGGGGGTTTTGTTGAATTGACGTAACGTGGGGGTTTGAGGTTTTTTCGGACGTATTGACGTCATAGCGGGCGGATGTGATTTTTTTTTTTTTTCGAAGTCAATGGCGGATGTGGTTTTCCTCCGTCGATGGTGATTGATGACACATGAACTTGAAGTAAGATTTGAGTGGGCGGATGTTGGACACGTCGGATCTTGTTTAGCCTCGGATGATGATGATGATGATGATGATGATGATGACGTAAACTTGGAGGAAGGTGTAATGAGAGAGAATGAGGTATGGGTGGATGTGGTTTTCCGTTTTTTCAAAAAAAAGATTTTTTTTTTTTGAACATGTTGGATCGCGTTTAGAGCAGCAGCAGCGGTGATGCGTCATTGGGGAGAGGTGCGATATGCTCTCTCGGATATTCCTTGAGATGGATGATGATGATGACGTAAACTTGGAGGAAGGTAGTAGAGATAGATAAGACGTTATTTTCAATTGTTAATTATACATATAAAATTTATATACTATTCCCCAAACCTTTGTTGAATGTAGTAGTTTCCGGTTAAGTTTGAATAAAAAGATTGTAGGGATTAGCGGTTGAAGTTAGTTCTGAAAAAGAGTTACAGTGTTTCGTAGAGTGCGAGTAATATAATGGATGTATTAAAATCAATTAATAAAGTTGGAAGTGGTGCCCAGAGTTTATTACCTCTGTTTAAATTGGCAGATTTAAACGTATCTCAAATATATGCGGTAACGAAAATTAAAAGAGTGAATACGCGTTACGGTTTGAGTATTATAGCTGAGATTCGTCATGAATTCGCGGTTTTTCTCCCAAAAAGAATGGGAGAAGGTATTGACGATGAACAATTATCAGAATTAGAAAAAATGGTGCAAAATAAAACATTATTGTTGAAATATTTAGGTGGTAAATATAATCATATTGAATTTATCTGTGCGGGAGACGAATAAAAAAAAATATATGCATACGTATGATCACCACATCCACATCCGCATAGATAAAGAATTAGAACTGTTAAGAAAAGGATATTGCGGTTTCCACATAATTCATATATAGCTTGAAACGAATAAAGAACTTCATAGTTCTGTTTTAGCTGTAAAGCAAATAAGAACGTTAAAACTTAAAGTAAAAAAAAAAAAAAAATAGTGAAGTGTTTAGTTAAACTTAAAGAAAAAAAAAAGAGTGAAGTGTTTAAAGATTTACAATATTTTGAAAAGAAATATATTCTTTTGAGAGAAAAAATGGAAGAAATATACAATAAAATGCATAATATCAAACAACTCTCCACGATTATGGGAAAGGTCATCCCAGAAATACTTTCATTGTAAGTTTATTAAAAATTCTATTATAAATTGTATTTAAAAAAAAAAAAAATATATAACAATTTTTTAATTTTTCAGATATGTCACCGCAATGCAGTTATTTACGGATGTACTGGCATTAATACCAATTAAAGATAATAGATTTATGATGATTTTGAAAGATGCATACGATAAGGCTCGCTTTGAGGATGGAAATCCAGCGATTACCCTTTTAAATATTATGAATGAGTTTGAAACCATCATTCTTACGATCAATCTGGAGGATGGAGATACTAGCGTGGATGGGTTAAATGAAACCACCGCAATGATTAAAATAATAACACAGTAAGTATAAAGTATTATAATAATGATAATAAAAATTAAAATAAAAAGTGTTAATAATATTTTTATCTTTTTTGTTACAGTTTTACCAGCTCTATGATGCTCTTTATGAAATTATGCAACTTCTGTCCAGAACTATTTAATCAGGAGATGCTACAAATATTGGGAAAATCTTATGAATATCTGGCCGAACGGAACAGCGCATACAACGATAAAAAGAAAAAAGCAGAAACGGAAGAAGAATTAGAAGCAGAATCTGAAGAAGACAATGCAGAAGCAGAAGCAGAAGCAGAAGCAGAAGAAGAAGCAGAAGAAGAAGAAGAAGAAGAAGAAGACAAAATTTTATATGGAAATTTAGATTCGGATCCAGTGACACCATCAACATCAAACGAAAAACCAGTATCGGGTGAGAAATTAAAAGTGGGTGAAGTAATCATAAATTCGAATGAAAATTCTACCAAATATCCCAAAATAATTGCAAAAGCATTCTTTTTGTATAGACGATGTAATCTTTATGAAGTAACATTTATTTGCACCCTTTTAGAAAATATACAACAATGTGAAAAAATCAAAATTATAGTACCAATTAACTGGATTGAAATAGATAAAAATGAAATTATGAGTAGACTAAATGAAATCATAAGCATAATTAAGTTGAAGACTTCTTTAAAAATTAATTGTACTTATGATACATTCTTTATTTTTGACAATGAATTTTATAAATTAAAAATTGCATGTGAGCATGGGGTAGAAAAAAAAGACACTTGGCATATCACTAAAAATGTCTAAAAAAAATTTCATGAAAGGGAAAAAGAAAAATGAAAATAGATGTAAGAATTTTATGGAAAAATATTCCATCGTAAAATATTAAATTGTAAGGGGAAAAAATAGAGCACCTCAGTTCCTACAAATTTTCAAATTATAATAGGTTAAGGAAAAAAAAAAATAATAAAATAAAAATAAAAAAAAAAAACGTAATATTATATTTTAGTTTTAATAGGTGTAAGAATGTTATGGAAAAATATATTACATTGTAACGGGAAAATAGAGCACTTCAGTTCTTAAAAATTGTGAAATTGACTTAAGAATTGTAGGAAATATTTATAGTTTTAACAATAGATGTATGTTATGAAGAAAAATTGTAATGAAAAATATGAAATTGTAATATTAAATCGATTGTAAAATATTACCCAAAAAAAAAAACAAAAAAACAAAAAAACAAAACAAACAAAAAAACAAATAAACAAAAAAAACAAAAAAACAAAAAAGAGGTAAAGAAAATGATGATGATGGTAGCGATGATGGGCATGATGTTGGGTCCAATGCTACTAATCAGTAATAACGATAATGCACTTCATACTCATGATGATGATGATGTGACTTTGATAATAATATCATTGATAAAAAATGAATACATAATGTTTGATGAGATTGGTAGTAATGTCGATTGCAATTGATGAATGATTCATCCATTGAGGTCGACATTACTATCAAACTCATCAAACATTATATTCATTTTTTATCAATGATATTATTGTCGAAGTCATCATCATTATCATCATAAGCATTAAATGTATTATCGTTTATACTGATCGGTAGTATTAGGCCCATCATCATGATCATCATCGCTAACACTCAAAAATTATATGTTTTAAACAAAGTATATTTAGGGGTATGTTCTTCATTAAATAGTAATAAAAAAAAAAAAAAAAAACACAAATGCTTTTTTATTTTGCGATAATTCCCTTTCCATATTCCCTATTAACTAAAGAAAACAATTAATACATAAGGGAAAAAAAAAAAAAAAAAAAAAGTTTAAGGAAAAAGAAAGAAAAAAAATTAAGGAATAAAAAATATTTAAGAAAATACAATATAGAACACCATATGGTCATAGAAGTTGGGATAAATACAGTATACTTCCGATGCTGATGTATGACTTTTATCTTATCGTATTTGGTTGAACCATACAGTGGTTGCATATATTCCAACCTTTATGAATGATACCAGCACGTCAATGTGACTTAATTTGTTTTTAGTTAAAAATTATTTTAAAAAAATAGTTACTTATATCAAGTCGTTGATGTTGTTCAATAAGTCGATAACCACGCCTTCGCGCTATTTTTTAATAATATTTCTTTGCTTTGACCATCACCATTTTTCTATCTTCTTTTCATGTTCACAACTTTCATCACTCTCATTAAATAAAAAGTTTTTTAAAATGGTTACAATTATGGTTAAGGTTATGAAAATGCTTTGAAATTCAGTTTGTAAACACACAAATTAGGTCAACATCAAGCACCAAACCACAAGAACTTTATCATAAAGGACAAGGACGTTTAGTTCAGAGAGCAAGACACTCATCGTTATCTGACAGTCATATCCTGCTTGCGTTTGTCCTTCAAATAGGGTAATACACTCAACCATATGTAACAGCTACGCATATCCTGCTTGTATTATTTCGTTTAAAGAAAACATATGGTATATTTTACTATACTCCAGCGGAGGAAAAAAAAAATCAATTACATGTACCATTTAAGAGAATTAAGTTTTTTTTTTTTTTTTTTTTTACAATCTGTGTTTCTTATAAAAATGCGGTTAATAAAGTTTCACCTTACAGTCCTCCTCGACTATTCTTACCACGTATAGAGCAAACGCGTCATTATCATCATCATCATCATGGGAACGTTCGAAAAATCATTATTTTCTCTCATTCGTGCTGCTGATGAAAATTTGCGAAAGCAGCTGACATTGGTGAAACGTGAAAGTGAAATTGAACTATGGGTGAAATCATGTTACGAGATCATTGATATTCTTACTAAAACATTGGAATGTAATGATTTGATTTTATCAATTGGTACGCGACAAAAACTAATTAATAGAATCGCGTATTTCAAGTGTTTGAAGAAACGAGTGCGAACGGACAAGGTGAAAAGTGGTCAAGGACTCAGTACTCATAAAACATTAGATTTAAGGTGGGAAACTGTAGTGGAAAAATCAGCGTTTCAAAGTCGAATATCCACCGGTATGGTTGTCAATATTCGATATACCGATCCAAAGCAATTTCTGCGGAATGCCGAGAAATTGGTAATTGAAAATATTTCCAATTCGTTGCAGACTCACAAGTGCGTTAAAGTGAACACAGTGCTCAACGCCGATTTCATCGATAAAGATAAAAGTATTGATTTGAAGCACTTTGAAACGAAGAATCATCAGCTGCTAACAACTTCCGACTTGAAGGAATGGTACGAGAGTAAAATCGTGAAACCAATATTGACGTCGTTGGAGGAATTTCAAGAGAGAGGCAGTGGATGGGCACTTTCAAAAATTATCAATCTGATTGTTAATATTAACAGGTGTAATCCAATGCAAGCTGCATGCTTCTTTGAACTGCCGAAATCGATTACGCATAAGCGAGCTGTAGTGAATGTAAAATCGAATGACAATGCGTGTTTCGCTTGGGCTGTCACGGCAGCCCTTTATCCTGCTGAAATACATGGGGATAGATGTTCTTCCTATCCACATTATAAATCAGTTCTCAATACTGATGGAATAAAATTTCCCATGAACTTACAACAAATTAGGAAATTTGAGCGGATAAACGACCTATCCATTAATGTGTATACACTGGCGGAATCTTCTGAAGGGGGAAAAAAAGTTTTGGAATGTCTACCCCTGCGACTGTGTGAGGAAAAGAGGGAAAAACATGTAAATTTACTTCTCATTGTGAATAATGATGAAACGGGAAAGGCACATTTTACCTGGATAAAAAACTTATCAAGATTGGTATCCAATCAAATCAATAAACATCATCATGCGAAATACATTTGTGATAGGTAATTATTCACACTATTCTCCTAATTTAATTACGTCATCCTCTTTGAACTATTTGAATTAACATAATCATTTTTTTGTTTCCATTTACAGATGTCTACATTACTGCTACAACGAGAAAAGTCTTGAACGACATGTACTTGACTGCAGTCGAATCAATAAATGCAAAATCACTCTGCCAACGGAGGAGAAGAAGATGTTAAATTTTGAGAATTTCAAGAGGAAAATTCGTTTACCGTACGTGGTATATGCCGATGTCGAGTGTCTGCTAAGAGATACTATTCAAGAAAAAGAAGACTGCTGTAATACATTCCCTTATCAAGAACATATACCATATAGTGTTGGTTATTATGTGCATTGTGATTTCGATTCGAGTCAGAGTAAATACGTTGCCTATAGGGGAGGAGCGGAGTGTATTCGTTGGTTCGTCCAACAATTGCATGAAATCGTCTTGGATAAATTTTCCAACAGGGTGGGAGTGAAAATGCGAGCCATGTCTCATGGTGAATCAATTGACTTTCAAAATGCTACACATTGCCACATTTGCGAACGAGAGTTTGCAGAGACTGATGAGAGGGTAAGGGATCACTGTCATTTGACGGGTGAATATCGTGGACCAGCACATAAGGGTTGTAATTTGAACTACAAAGACTCATTTGTACTTCCAGTGATATTTCACAATTTGAGCAATTACGATGCTCATTTCATAATTCGCGATGTTGCCAATGCCTTTAAAAGTGATAATGATGATGATGATGATGATGATGATGATGATGATGGAATAAATATTAAAATTTTACCACAAACAAGTGAACGATACATTTCATTTGTCAAGTACGTAAAAGTGGGTGAGAGGAATGGAAAGAGGGTGTTTGTACAACTGCGATTCATCGATTCATTGCGTTTCATGCAATCGAGTTTGGAAAAATTGGCGTCGCTTCTCGATAAAACAAGTGCTGCTGACATGAAGATACTTAAATCATGTTTCGGTGATCTCAATAACGAAAGTTTCGACTTGTTAACGCGCAAAGGTGTATTTCCCTACGACTACATCACCGATACGAAAAAATTGGAAGAATCATCTTTACCCTCACACCGGGATTTTTACAGCAAATTAAATGCATGTGACATCACCAAAGAGGATTACCAACATGCTGTGAATGTCTGGAATCATTTTAAAATACAAACATTGGGTGAATACAGTGATTTGTACCTCAAAACTGACGTTTTATTACTAGCAGATGTTTTTGAAAATTTTCGTACACAATGCATGAATAACTATGGATTGGATCCTGCCCACTATTTCACTCTTCCTGGCTATACGTGGGACGCAATGCTCAAGTACACAAAAATCTCTTTGGAATTATTTACCGACATTGACATGCTCATGTTCGTGGAACGAGGTATTCGAGGTGGATTGAGTCAATGCTCACACAGGTACGCGAAAGCTAACAACAAGTATATGGGTAACTACAATCCAATGGAAAAATCGCGATACCTCATGTATTATGATATCAACAATTTGTATGGATGGGCAATGTCTGAACCATTACCCTATGGAGAATTTCAGTGGTGCAATGATCCCGAACAATCTCTAGATATTCACAATGTGAGTGCAGATTCTGATACAGGTTATATTCTCGAAGTTGATTTGGAATATCCTGTGGAATTGCACGACATACATGCAGATTTGCCATTTTGTACGGAACAGCAAGATCCATCGAAATTTAGTACAACAGGAGAAGAGCAGCAGCAGCAGCAGCAGCAGAAGAAAACTCGAAATTCTAAATTGTTGGCAACCGTTTGCGATAAGACTCATTATGTCATTCACTATCGTGCATTGCAGCAAGCTCTGAAACATGGACTCGTATTGCGTAAAATTCATCGCGTACTGCAATTCAAACAATCGCGCTGGCTTCGCGAATACATCAATCTAAATACACGTTTGAGAACTACGGCTACGAATGACTTTGAGAAGAATCTCTTCAAACTCATGAATAATGCTGTTTTTGGTAAAACCATGGAGAATGTGCGTAATCATCGAGATATCAAACTCGTTACACGATGGGACGGAAGATATGGAGCAGAAGTACTTATTGCAAAACCCAATTTTCACAATCGCACGATTTTCGGCGAAGATTTAGTGGCCATTGAACTCAACAAGCTGAACATTTACTTCAACAAACCGATATACGTAGGTATGTCGATTCTCGATATCTCGAAAATCCTCCTTTACGATTTTCACCATGCTTATATGCGAGAGCGCTATGGAGATCAGTGCAAAGTACTATACACTGACACGGACAGTCTAATCTATGAACTTGTGTGTGACGATGTGTATGATATTATGAAGCGTGATATTGATAGGTTCGATACAAGTGATTATAGTGAAAATAATGCATATGAAATGCCTCGCGTCAATAAAAAAATTCCCGGATTGATGAAAGATGAAAACAATGGTATGATAATGACTGAATTTGTGGGTTTACGAGCAAAGATGTATGCGTATCGTGTGAGGGGTAAGGATGATTGTAAGAAAATCAAAGGTGTAAAGCGTAGTACGATAGCGCGTGAAATAAATTTTGACGACTATCTGCATTGTCTGCGTGAAAAAACGATTCACAAGCGTAAGCAGCGAAGTATTCGTTCGAAATTACACAAAATGTTTACGGTATGTGAGAGTAAGGTTGCGCTAAATCCGTATGATAATAAGAGATTTATATTAAGCGATTTAGTTTCCACATTGCCATGGGGACATTATAAAATAAGAATGGGAGAGGGAGAAAAATTAATTGAGAGTATGTAATTTTTTTATTCATACACATGTTGTTACAATACATTTGTTTTATCAATCCAAGAATTGTGTGTTTTATCGAAACCTAACCATTTAACAAACACCTTATTTCCCTTTTTCCGTAAAATTCGTTCCACTAGGTAGACATTGGGATCTGCAACTGCGTGAAGTTCCTTCTCGTAGAATCCACCGTGAATGGGTTGACCCATGGAGTCTCGCAAGAGATAGGTAATTGGGTTGGTCCTTTGCACCTCAGCTATTTCGAAGACTTCGCTGGACCAATTCGGAGTATAACCTTTGGCAAATATACTCTTGTATTTGCTCACACGCACATGATCACCAACTTTGAAGCGTGCTGGTCCAATGATTTTCACATTGCTGTATACCGTTGCAAGTAGATCATTTGCATTTTTTCGAGTGACGTCAATTGGACGTTTTCCAGTGGTCCGATGTCGACGCTCATTATATCTTTTCACGAGATCTGGCAGTATTTTGATCCATTTGTAATTTCCGTTGAGGGTAAAGAGTTTCCACATATTGTTTTTCAATGTTCTATTCCAACGCTCAACAATTGAGGCTTTCATTATACTGTAGGTTGAATAATGATTGATTTCTAACTTTTTCACGACTCTCTCTTGAAAATCCAAATTGTAGAATTCCTTGCCGTTGTCAGTCTGCAAATTTTTAGGTTGTCGTCCACTTTGACGTATAACCTTGAGGAATGCATCACTCACGTTTTTACCTGCTTTAGATTTAACAGGTAATGCCCATCCATGTTTCGATAATACATCGATTATCGTAAGTATATACTTGTAGCCGGCATTGAGTCTTGAGTACGTTTGCATATCAACGAGATCGGCTTGCCATAAGTCGTCATATCCCTTTACGATAACGCGTCTACGGGGAAAGTTTCGTCGAGCAGGAGCATGCAATTCATCCACTAACAATCTCTTTTCTTTACTCATTTTCACTTTTTTATTTTTATGGTCCAGTATTCGTAAAGCATAATACTAAAACTAATACAAAGCAGTCCATACAACTTTTACATTTTCTCTCTGTATCACTATCGTCAGACGATTCCGGATTTACAATATATTTCTTCTTATTTCTCATGACTCTTTTTGTTGCAAATGTCTCTAAATTGGTTTTTTTCTCGTGTCATTAACTGTTTTCCAAAGATCATTGATATCACTCTTAATAGCGGCGATTTGCTTCACGTTGGATTCATTAACATCCTCAATATTTTTTTTCAGACTCTCATATTGTTGTAGTAGAAGAAGATTGACGGTACTCTTGAATGCGTTGAAGTTATCCACATTAGATTTGTTTACGTTATCAAAATTCGTCTTAAGCTCTACACACTTTTGTTCGAAATGCGCGTTGTTCGCCGTTAGCAGTCTATTTATATCATTTTCCTGTATATTCCGTATCTTCTCCGCAATTTCCGTCCTGAGCTTATCACGAGAAATTGTAATATTTTCAAGCATTGATTTATCAAGTGCATCTTCAATCTTTTCAACTTTCGTTTTTAAAACTTGATTTATGATGCTTTCGGCTTTCCTAATATATGACCTCATGTTCTCATTTAGATCATTCGCTATTTGATCCAATTGTTTATTCACGTCTTTGGCCATTGCATCTTCTCGTTTATCCACTTCATCTTTAACCTTATCATCCACGTAACGTTTATGAACGACATCGTCAGCCTCTGTGGGTGTTGCAAGCCTTTGAATTTTTCTACCACCGGCATTGTACGCATTGTTCTTTACATCCAAGTATAACGCATTCTTGTAAACGTAATTTTTTAGAATCATTCGCTCACCAATCGAAACTCTCTCTACTGCTGATGAACCAATACCTCTTTGCAGTGATACTCCGAATTTGTTAATGGACATTTTGCAACTGATGCGTTATTTCAATTTTCACATTAATTTATAATTAATCCAGCCTCTCTAAGTTCCTCGATAATCGAAACGATTTCGTTATCGTGCCCCGTATGTCCAGCTGCTTGTGAGGCAAACAAGAGTCGTAATCTGTCGACCAACTCGTTTGCATCATCCCAATGAACGTAATCTATAGCGTTATTTGTAACTTTCTTATCGAATGGCATTCTCTTATTACCTCCTCTAATTTTTTTTACTCTTGGAATTGTCATAGCACCTCCCACTCTGATATTGAATAACGGTGCAATTATATGCTTATACTTGTATCCTCTATTACCCAAAACTCGTTCAGTTGATAAATTTTGACGTTTGTGAGCGCTCGTTGATATCAAAATGGTTTTGTACGTTTGCAAATCTGAATTTGTATAGAGGGTGATATTGGGTTTTTTCATAAAGATTAGTTCAAAGAGTCCTTGCGTACCACGATATCTCGTACCGTTAATCAACAAATAATCATTGTTATCCACATCGAAAGCAGCATTTCCCATAACTAGTTTATCTTTATCAAAATGAACACCGTACACGGTGTCAACGATGTTATTCTTATCAGTAAAAAGACGTTCCAAGTACAATTTTGATAATGGACCCATATTTCTAGTAAAGTGACTCAGTATTTGTTCACGTTCTTCGGGATTGTTCATCATATCCCTGATAGACGTTTCCAGCACGTTTTCTTCATCATCCACTTCTTCTTGATCATCATCATCATCATCATTATCGTGGTAATCAACCGCAGAGGAGGAGGAGGAAGGTCTGATCATTGCTGCTGCTGGCGTATAAGAAAGTTTTCTTCGTATTTGTAATCTTGGAGTCGATGCGTCAATCAACGTCAAATCACTTTGTTTTCTCTTTTTAGATGCCCTTTTTCGTTCTGACTGCCCTTTTTGCAATAGCGGTGAAATTGGTGGAATATCTTTTTCCGGTGAAGATGGTAGTGGTGGTGGTGGTGGTGATACCTTCATCGGAAATTCCGCTGATGGAGGAGATTCAATTGAGGTATTTTCAACCAAACGTTTGAGTGGGTCGATGATAGGTTTCAGGTTCTTCTCAAGCATATCATCACTCTCCATTTTTCCGACTTTTAGCGCTTGATGTTTTGCTCGAATAGTTTTACGCGTTTTCGCGATTTCCTTGATAACTTTCGCCGACTCCATCTCACTAGGTGTTTCGATAACAACTGACACTCTCAGAGATGAACAAAGTCATTAAATCCACGTCTGTAACGACCCCTGTTCAATGCACTGTCTTTGTCTATCACAACAAATCCATATTTGTATTGCCAACAGATTGCACATAAATCACTAAATGTTTCATACGTCATGTCGGTATTAACGTGATCGTTGTAAATGTGTTTGAGATTTGTTCCATCCTGCTTAAAGAGAATCAGCAAATTTGTATTATCACGAATCAAATGTTTCGGAATTTTTGCATAAGTCTGACAAAGGTAAAAACAATCTACATTGGAGTGTCTACCCATAGAAAAGTATTCCCTTATAGCGTCCTGCTTATCGCAAGCAACGTCATCAAACACGAATACCGAATCGGGAGCAGCGTCAGACGGTGGAATTACGTCCACATTATTGGAGAATGTAAAATAGCCTATGTCATTCATTGGTTCGAGAAGATGCTCAAGATAACGATATTTTGGTTGTTGTAATGATTTCGAGTAAACGTAAACGTTATTGAAACGCACTCCATTTGGACTTTCAAGCAAACTCAATAGTACATTGGTTTTTCCACAATTTGACGGTCCACAAATTATCCCACGAATTGTATTTGGTAACATATGACCGTGTCTACGAGTTTGAGGGGGGATGTGATTAAACATCTTATCGGTGACGCGTATACTCGATGATTGCTTCACGAATCGCATAACTGACGCGGTGGTGTGATTTGAAAAGATGGGAAATTCAGCTATTTATACAACTGGGTGTGATCGAAAAGTGTCAGTGCTACAATGAATTTCATGGAAGTATCAATGGCATTGGAAGATATATATAATCTCACAGCTGATGAATTGGAATTTATTCCGAAGATTGTTCTTCTAAAGCACTGTGCACACGCAATACACTATATTTGGGATAAATTACCGGAACACATTAAGGCTGATCCGGAAGTTCAACGTTATCGCCGTTGCATGAAACATCATAATCGCTCGAAAAACTCTACACACTTTGACGGTCCATCACCTATGATAAAAGACTGTTACTTATGCTTTGTGGGAAAAGAGGAGGAGGAGGACGAGGACGAGGACGAGGACGAGGACGACGACAACGACGACGACGACGACGAGGACAAGGAAAACAAAGAGGTGGAAGTATCCTCAACAGTGCAATAAATGCTTTACCTTTTGAATTACATGTACCTGGTTATCAGTATTGTGGGCCAGGTACACATCTACAAAAGCGATTAGCACGTGGTGATCGAGGCATTAATCCATTGGACGCAGCCTGTCGCGAACACGACATAGCCTACTCGCAACATCGAGATTTGGACGAAAGACACGAAGCTGATCGAATATTGGCTCAGAGAGCTAAGCAACGTATTACTGCTAGAGACTCCTCTTTATCCGAGCGAGCAGCTGCTACCGCCACTTGGGCTGCTATGAAAGTGAAAACGAAATTAGGAATGGGAATGAAGAAGAGGCAAAAGCAAAAGAGGATGAAGAAGAAACGGCTAGCAGTCAAATACCGTTCACTACCTCTAGCTAAACGAGGTGGATTTTTACCTTTGATTGCGCCAGTCCTTGCAGGACTTTCCGCCCTGGGCTCCTTGGCAGGTGGTGCCGCAACTATAGCAAAATCCGTCAATGACGCAGCAACAAAGCGTAAGATGTTGACGGAAATGCAACGTCACAATCGTGCTATCGAGGGAAAAGGTCTCTATCTAGCACCCTATAGTAAGAGCGGAAGAGGATTCAAGAGGACAGCAGCAGGACGAAAAAAAAAAAAGTAGATGTAACAACCACCAACTGTCAACTGGAACGATGGTGTCAAAACATACCGTATTTTCGAGGAGTGTTTATGCGTAATAATTTACCTGTGAGAATTCGGAAAAATGAGTGTGGTATCGTGAATTTGGATGATCAGCAAGGACCGGGGACTCACTGGGTTGCTTATGTGGTGAAGAACAAGGAGCACGTAAAGTATTTCGATAGCTTTGGAAATCTCAAACCACCTGTAGAATTGATTCGTTACTTTGGTGGTACTATAAAAAGCATCAATTATAATTATGATCGTTATCAAGAATACAATAGCACCAATTGTGGTCAGTTGTGCGTTGACTTTCTCCGGAAGAATACATAAATATGACGTCGTTCACGCTCACGCTAACAGGTGCCAATTCCATTTTATCGGCAAATTACTTTCCACCGATAAACTTAGAGGCAATTGGTAGCGAATTTGAGCTCGGTTTGGTGGATTTGCAAACATTCAACACCATTCCCAACGTTGATTCGACTAATAACAAATTTTACTACGACAAAGACAAGGTTGTAGTTATACCCGAGGGCTCATATGAATTGGCTTCCATAGCAGAGTATCTCAACCGAGAAATGGCTACAATAGATAATGAATATCCCCTTACTTTACGCGCAAACAACAACACACTGCAGAGTGAGATACAATGTGAATATGAAGTGGATTTCACTAAGCCGAATAATATTGGACAACTTTTGGGGTTTTCCACCAATCGTGTACTCAAAGCGAAGGAACTTCACGAATCCGATACGCCTGTGAAAATCATTAAAGTCAACATGATCCGCATAGAGTGTAATATAACTACTGGCTCGTACAGCAATGAACATCTAACACATACGATTCACGAATTTTCACCGAGAGTTCCGCCAGGATATAAAATATCGGAAACTCCACCGCAAATCATTTATCTACCAGTTGTTGCACGCGTCATAGACAATTTAACCTTACGCATTGTCGATCAGAACGGTCATCTCATAGACTTACGTGGAGAAGAGATAACAATTAGACTTCATGTAAGAGGGAAAAATGCTAATATATAATAGTGAGAATCGAGACGCGTGTAATCATTCGAGCGGTGATAGCGTTTCAAAAGGTGCGGGGATTTGCAACAGCAGCAGCAGCAGCAGCGGAAAAAATAAACTCACTGTGGAAAACGCAAAATTTCTCAAATCTTTGGGATTCGTAATTGCCTATCGTAAACAATAAGAGAGAGAGAGAGAGAGAGAGAAGAAAAATGACCATCGTGGACGTACTGAACATTTCGAGAAAACCGATTTTCGACAATCGCATCACCAAATTGGAACTTCACGCTTACAATCCCTACTCCAGTACAGCGCTCAATCACAACGATGAGATAAGAATACCGATACAACAACAAGATTTGTACACCCTACCGCATCAGAGTTTGCTCTACATCGAAGGCCGACTGGAAACGGTGAATTCACCACAAGATCATCCAATACACTTGGACAATAATTGCATGGCTTTCCTCTTTGACGAGATACGTTATGAGCTGAATGGTGTGGAAGTAGATCGCTGTAGAAACGTCGGTATTACCACTACCATGAAAAACATTGTAAGCCTAACTCGAAGTGGTGGAAAGTCTATGGGATCAACAGGATGGCTTTATGGAGATTTACATGTACCTGTAGCTGTAAATGGACCCACTCATTTCAATTATTGCATACCACTGCACATGCTTTTGGGTTTTTGCGAAGACTATCAACATATTGTAATGAATGCTCATCATGAATTAATTTTGATAAGGTCACGCACAGACTTTAACTCTCTGTTCTCTGGAACGGCGAATGCCCTAGCACCAAATGTTCAAGCAAAAATTGTCTTGACAAAAGTCCAATGGCGCATGCCACACGTTTATCTCGAGGAGGTCACCAAACTCTCTCTCTTGCGAATTCTCGAGAGCGGTCGTGAAATCAGCATGGCTTTTCGCTCCTGGGATCTCTACGAATATCCCCTTCTACAGACGACAACGAAGCATACCTGGGCCGTGAAATCTACCACGCAACTGGAGAAACCGCGATACGTCATCTTCGGTTTGCAGACCAACAGGAAAAATGATTTGAAACGACACATGACGGAATTTGATCATTGTAATTTAACAAATGTACGGTTGTATTTAAATTCGGAAATTTATCCGTATGAAAATTTAAATGTTGATTTTGACAAAAATTATCACGCCATCCTATACGATATGTACTGGAAATTCCGCTCATCGTATTACGATAAAGAAGACGGACATTCACCGTTATTGACACCATCGGAGTACATAACGCGTGCACCAATCATCGTCATCGATTGCTCGCGTCAAAACGAATCGATAAAAAGTGCCACAGTTGACATGAGAATCGAATTTGAATGTAAAGACAATGTGCCTCAAGACACTCAAGCATTCTGTCTTATCCTTCACGATCGTATCATAGAGTATAGTCCACTCACCAATGTAGTGCGAAAATTGTAACAATAACGAATAAATATTTTATTAATCACACACACACACACACACACATTGTATTGAATGAAGAAAAAATAAAAAAATTTTAATAATGTGTATTTATTGCATCATTTTTTCTTACAATCCTGTTTTCCCCATCCTCTCACCTCATCAGTCGATCTTTATACGTTGATGGAATCAAGTTGTACCAGTATGGATCAGCTAATTATAAATTTGGAGGAAAAAGTGATCCAACGATTGTCTCCTCGTGATGGTTTGCGACAACAACAACGACCATTTATTCTATATCCGAAAAATCCATCAACATTAATTGTGGATCTCGTTCCAGCAGCAGTAGCTGCTCATTCTGCCGAAAATTATCGTGATTTTCGTGAAAGGATATTGAAGAAAACAATTTACGATAGAGATAATAATACTGCTTCAGTAATGCAACGACGACGACGACGACAACAACAATGTGATAAGGAAGATGAAATTTGTATTAGAGCGGCATTTCTTGAACAGGAGAATATAAAACTTAGATACGAACCCAATGGTCTGAGAAATGAAATTTCTAAATGTCAATCTAATAAAATTATATTCTATAATAGCAGCGCGCAGTAGTAGGGAATAATATAAGCAGCAATAAATATCCTTACAAATCACTCAAAGCATCAATCTCCCTTGGAACGCAATGGATGCTCGCGTGAATTTTCTTCAATTATTGTTATCGGTTTTGTTTGTGATTGCTGCTGCTGCTGCTGCTATACCAGTAGCAGTACAACAAGTTAACCTAACCGAAGCCGTTGATTATCTACGACAGTATGGTTATTTAATTGATAATGTTGGTGGTGGTGAAAAAGGTGATTATTCGAATTACAAAGTAACGGATGTGAATATACAAAATGCCGTGTCGTTGTTTCAAGAATACAATAAACTACCCGTGGACGGAATATTGAATCAAGAGACATTTGAGAGAATGCAAATACCCCGTTGTGGTAATGAAGACGATTTACTAAATTATGAATTCTCGATAAAAAAGTGGAATACCAATCATTTGACCTGGCGCTTCATTTTACCCAATTCCGAGTCCCTCGAAATGACGGAAAAAGCCTTTGCCCTTTGGGCACGACATTCTCCACTTACGTTTTCCGAACGTCGCGGTGGCGAGGCCAACATCGTAATCTCCTACAAAAGTCGTGCTCATCGATTTGAAAAAATGAGTCACAAAAGTAAATGTGTGCGTGATTTTGATGGTCCAGGTCGAGTATTGGCTCACGCTTTCAATCCACATGCTCAGGGAAATACAACGGAAATTCACATGGACGAAGACGAGAATTGGTTCATGGGAGATGGTATTCCTCCTGATGAAAATCAAATTAGTTTTCTCGCCGTATTGGTACATGAAATAGGACACGCTATTGGTCTGGCACATAGCACCGATGAAAATGCCATCATGTACGCATTGTACAACACGCTTCCAAGTGTCAATGGAACCATCGACTTGGCCTTGGATGATATTCTTGGAATTCAAAATAAAAGAATGCTTTTGCAATTATTTTGGGATATTTGGTAGAATTTTCATTCGAATTTATGATTACTTCACCCACTTTTAATTTCTCACCCGATACTGGTTTTTCGTTTGATGTTGATGGTGTCACTGGATCCGAATCTAAATTTCCATATAAAATTTTGTCTTCTTCTTCTTCTTCTTCTTCTTCTGCTTCTTCTTCTGCTTCTGCTTCTGCTTCTGCTTCTGCATTGTCTTCTTCAGATTCTGCTTCTAATTCTTCTTCCGTTTCTGCTTTTTTCTTTTTATCGTTGTATGCGCTGTTCCGTTCGGCCAGATATTCATAAGATTTTCCCAATATTTGTAGCATCTCCTGATTAAATAGTTCTGGACAGAAGTTGCATAATTTCATAAAGAGCATCATAGAGCTGGTAAAACTGTAACAAAAAAGATAAAAATATTATTAACACTTTTTATTTTAATTTTTATTATCATTATTATAATACTTTATACTTACTGTGTTATTATTTTAATCATTGCGGTGGTTTCATTTAACCCATCCACGCTAGTATCTCCATCCTCCAGATTGATCGTAAGAATGATGGTTTCAAACTCATTCATAATATTTAAAAGGGTAATCGCTGGATTTCCATCCTCAAAGCGAGCCTTATCGTATGCATCTTTCAAAATCATCATAAATCTATTATCTTTAATTGGTATTAATGCCAGTACATCCGTAAATAACTGCATTGCGGTGACATATCTGAAAAATTAAAAAATTGTTATATATTTTTTTTTTTTTTAAATACAATTTATAATAGAATTTTTAATAAACTTACAATGAAAGTATTTCTGGGATGACCTTTCCCATAATCGTGGAGAGTTGTTTGATATTATGCATTTTATTGTATATTTCTTCCATTTTTTCTCTCAAAAGAATATATTTCTTTTCAAAATATTGTAAATCTTTAAACACTTCACTCTTTTTTTTTTCTTTAAGTTTAACTAAACACTTCACTATTTTTTTTTTTTTTTTACTTTAAGTTTTAACGTTCTTATTTGCTTTACAGCTAAAACAGAACTATGAAGTTCTTTATTCGTTTCAAGCTATATATGAATTATGTGGAAACCGCAATATCCTTTTCTTAACAGTTCTAATTCTTTATCTATGCGGATGTGGATGTGGTGATCATACGTATGCATATATTTTTTTTTATTCGTCTCCCGCACAGATAAATTCAATATGATTATATTTACCACCTAAATATTTCAACAATAATGTTTTATTTTGCACCATTTTTTCTAATTCTGATAATTGTTCATCGTCAATACCTTCTCCCATTCTTTTTGGGAGAAAAACCGCGAATTCATGACGAATCTCAGCTATAATACTCTAACCGTAACGCGTATTCACTCTTTTAATTTTCGTTACCGCATATATTTGAGATACGTTTAAATCTGCCAATTTAAACAGAGGTAATAAACTCTGGGCACCACTTCCAACTTTATTAATTGATTTTAATACATCCATTATATTACTCGCACTCTACGAAACACTGTAACTCTTTTTCAGAACTAACTTCAACCGCTAATCCCTACAATCTTTTTATTCAAACTTAACCGGAAACTACTACATTCAACAAAGGTTTGGGGAATAGTATATAAATTTTATATGTATAATTAACAATTGAAAATAACGTCTTATCTATCTCTACTACCTTCCTCCAAGTTTACGTCATCATCATCATCCATCTCAAGGAATATCCGAGAGAGCATATCGCACCTCTCCCCAATGACGCATCACCGCTGCTGCTGCTCTAAACGCGATCCAACATGTTCAAAAAAAAAAAATCTTTTTTTTGAAAAAACGGAAAACCACATCCACCCATACCTCATTCTCTCTCATTACACCTTCCTCCAAGTTTACGTCATCATCATCATCATCATCATCATCATCATCCGAGGCTAAACAAGATCCGACGTGTCCAACATCCGCCCACTCAAATCTTACTTCAAGTTCATGTGTCATCAATCACCATCGACGGAGGAAAACCACATCCGCCATTGACTTCGAAAAAAAAAAAAAATCACATCCGCCCGCTATGACGTCAATACGTCCGAAAAAACCTCAAACCCCCACGTTACGTCAATTCAACAAAACCCCCACCCACAAACCCCCCCAATTTTTCTAAAAATGTTTCAACAAAACCCCACCCACAAACCCCCAAACCAAAAACCCCCCACCCACAAACCACCAATCAAAAAAACCCCATCCACAAACCACCAATCAAAAACCCGCCCACCCACAAACCCCCACCCACGACCCCCCACCCACGACCCCCACCCACCACCCCCCCACCCACCACCCCCCACCCAAACACGCCCACTTCCTCCCCCGCGCAGCCCCTCACCCCCCCTCAGAGCACCTGGGTTAGAAACGGCATTGCTATACTACTATAATTGCCCATAAATTTTGAATCCCCCCCCCCCCTTCCTTTATCCTCATATTCTGCATATACCCAAACACCTACATTGTCACCCCGTTCTTGTACACTTCCGGAGAAATCCGTAAACCAAAATGAAATATAAGGCCTGATATTCCTCCAACTCCGGATACAATAACGAAGGAAGATTCAGATTTTTTTATTTCAACTGATTTGGAAACTTACTTAAATATAAGGGGTCCCAAAATTCCATCTAGATTAAGGAATTATTACCAGTCCCCACCAGATACTGTTCTTTTTAAAAGATAAAAGATCTTTCATTGTAAAAATACAGGCTGTGGAAAAAGTATGGAAATACCTGAATAACTTCGTAGAATTAAGGTTTTGTGAAAAATAATTTAGAGAAACGTTTCATGTACTATTTCAATTAATGAACTTACTGGTAACCTTGGACCTGGCCTTGAGGTTGTATTTAGAGGTTGCTTCAAGATCAATCCAATTTTTTAAAATAGAAACGCAAGTTTTGAAAGGGCATTCTAAGTCAATCCTTAAGACTCGTTAAGAAATGAAAAATTAAGTTTCGAATTCCACTTGGATTAACGTCCAATCAGACACCATTCTGAAATCAGCCACACCTCTTCAGGCACCAAGTAGGTTCCAATGCAACTCAAAATATGCGCAAGAAAATATTTTTGAACCCAGGTCCATGTAAAGAATTAACAATTTCTGGTGATCGTTACTTCATGGCATTTCTTCTTCTAACAAATAACTTTTTGTATGGATTTTTCAATGCTTTAAAATCGGCTGTTAAGAAGTAGTTGTGACACTAGTATTTACTGTTCAGTAATGAGTATTTAAACTTTTTGCGAAAGTCTTTTTTTTAATTCGAGATGTTCTAGTTTGCCCCTTCAAATGTAACTTTGGAATTTATTTCCATAATTATGAAATGTTGTGATTTGTCTGCAATAAATTATATTAATTCAAGCTCTTTTATCTCTCCTTTTGTTGCCACGTTTTTTTCGCTCAGCAATAATCGTATAGTTTTTAGAACCGTTTCTTTTATTGGTAGAAAACATTTAAATATTATAAAAATTGCGATAACAATACCTACCTGTTGTGATGAAAGGTTAAAAAGAGATAATTTTCCATTTCTACAAATTGCTATATAATGTTTACTTGTTTTAAATGCCTAATTGAACCTCGTTATATGAACAGTACTATCTCAAAGAAGTCATCGGCCCATATAGATATGTGAACTTGGAGTTTCCGGGCTTTCTCTTAACATAAGGCACTAACAATAACACAATAGTTGGTACGAGCCCTTCTTTAATTGTTAAGAGCCCGCACGATTTGTGAATAATTAAATCCTATGGTAATCACGTGAAATCAATGCTTGGTGCTAAATATATTTAAAAAAGTGGGCAGAAACGCATTTTCGACTGAGAAATTTTTTATAAATGTGATGTGCATCGCTGCGGCTTGTACGAATAATGTACTTTAATGCGATGCAAATTAAAACATAATACATCAAGTACATAACTTCCGCTGTATACATGAACTTTAACTTCCTGGTCCTTCCTTCTTTTTGACGATGGTGTCTTTGAATTGTCTTTCACGCAAAGGGAAATTACCCAAAGTGCGTACATATATATTTTAACTCTCTCGAGTTTTGTTTGTCGTATTTAGACCGGAAATGCAGTACGTCTTTAACCACAAAACGGTACCTGCTTTTATACTTTCAAAAAAGCGGCAGTACGTACTGGCTTGTACCCATGTATGTACTACATGCACCTACATATGATTCAATACAAAAGTTACTCCCATGCTTTTGTTTATCACGCATCTACACGGTGAATGTGCAAAGGTTTTTCGTATCATCCTATACGCGCGCACTCATGCAATGCTGTGACTGCAATTTTATAACTTTTTGAATTTCTGTATTATCCATTACATGTATATGTGTATAAACAATTTCAAAAAACGGTATAATGTTACAATATGATTTTGCGCAATTATGATAATAGCTTTAATAGCGACAATTGTAACCAGAGATGCAGTATATCTGTAACCACAAAATGGTATCTACTTTTATATTTTCAAAAAATGGCAGAATGTATAAGCTTGTGCCTCTATGCATGCATGCGTATATACGTATGAATCATTACAAGAAAAGTATATAATGCATGTCAATGTGGCTAATGTTAAAACATCTTCATCACTATTTTTACCAAAGGTGTCAAAAGAAACCTTTTAGAATTTTAATTTAGAATTATTTTTATTTATTTAATATAATATTTTTTAAATCCAAAACGGGAGGTACCCAGTATAGCAATTATGCATCTGTAAAAATTTGGTATTAAGAAAATCTATTTTAATTATGGCACTATATTTTTTGTTTTTTATATTTTCGATTACGTATAAGTAACGTAGTAGAAATAGTATTAATACCATCTGTACAAAACTCATATAGTACTCTGATTGCAATTTTCTGAAGATTTATATTTGTTTAGTAGTCGTTATGTATATCAGCATTGCGGTTACTTTAATTTCTAGATACATCAACAATCATTATCTGATTTTTCAAGTTCCAAGAATGGATATATAATTTTCTTAGTTATTGTTGCGGTAACTTCATTCGAAAACACCAGAAAATCTATTTTAAATAAAACAGTTTTACTCATGAAATATTATATATGCATATTTTTTCTATCGTTTAACTCCTGTACAGGGTGTGCGGTACAAGAGTCCGAAGCCGAAAGAAATTTAAAAATAAATTAATTAAAATGTTTTAGCCTATCAGAGGTGGTATCACGTTGCGGGGCGCGGAGGAGCACCTCTAGGAGATTTGGTACATAACTTTTTTTCTCAAATTTTCGCTCTCTACCACCACCTTTTGATTTCGAACTCTTATACCGCACACCGTCTATAATAAATGAATCTCTAACATCATTGCTTTTTTATCCAGAGGCTATAGAAGATAATTCTATATATTAGATACTTTTTTATTATCAATGGATAAAAACTGCAATAATGTCCTCAATACATGATGTTACTAAATTATGACTTTCCAAGATTGGTACTTATTTCTTTATTACCCGAAAAAAATGATAACACCGTCATTGGGTAGTAAGTCTGAAACCTGCTCTAATATAGTTTTTCATACTGTACTATCTGCAGCTAATTGTAAGCTTTTTTGCTTTCCTTCTAACTGCTACGGCTTACATCCACGATAAATTTTTGAGGATTTTTATTATTCCATTTTACAGGCAGGCGTAACGTTTTTAGAGGATCACTTTGCAATTTCGGAATGTTAAAATAACGAATTTGTCAAAAATGACGGAGAGATTATCATAATTCTAAAGTCTCGAAGTTCTTTACCAAACAAAAGAGCGTAAAGCAACGAATCTTCAATTATTTTAATTATTGAAACGGTATCCCTACTTTTGCAAAGTCGTATAAAAAAGGAGGTCATAATATTTCAGTACGATTAGTCACACGTCTTTCTGGTATTTGGGGGACGTCAAAATTTAACTTGCTGTAATACACGGTTTGCACGAAACGAAACTTGTCTGGCTTGGGTGTTGGCAATAAACTCAACGATTTTATCGCGTTCATCTTGATCCTCATTATCCTGCGTGGAAGGGAATAACCAAAGCATTTCGGGCGCAATTATAATTACACGTTAACCCGTTGCACACTCGTATTACAGGGACTTAAATGTGACGGAAGCCAGTCTGAAGCCATCATCTTCCCCATAAAATTCACGAGGCCTCACGCAATACGTATGTTTAAGCATACTGAACACCAAAACGAAGGCTACTTAACCAGGTATCATATTTTATTCATCAAGTAAAATAAGTTTAAAGTAGTAACGATGAATTAATTGAATTGAAGCACCTTTGTTTTATTATTTTCTATTCGTGTTCGTAATTTATATAATCCTTTATTGTAAATTATATAAAATTACGATTGATTTATTATAGGCGGTAGGAACAAAAAAATCTTCATTTTTCTTTGGAACAGAGTTCACCGATACGTTAATTAAAGTCTACTTATTCACATAGAATCTCCAAATTTTGCAAATCTTCAATCTCAATGCTATTTCTTTCCTCAATAAATTGCACATTGAAATGCTTTTCTTCCGCATTTTGGGCAAACAGACCCAACCAACCGATTCTGTGTACGACATAATCACTGAATATGACTATTATGATATATTGTATCTCAAGAATGCCTGTTCTATTACAAATATCTTCATAATAAAATAATTTGCTGCCTAACGTCGTCAGAGTTTGCTTTTTGCTACCGCATATGTAATAGTAGTACATTCCGTCCAAAATTTAAGTGCAACGTGAAAAGGGAAAGTGAATTTTTCTTCATAAAATCTAAGTTTAGACCATTTTTTTTTAAATAAACAAAATATGCTATATAACCGTTACCAATGTAATATCGAAAGAATAAACAATTTTCAAATACTTTTACAAAATGTTGAAATATTTACGGTGAAGTTCGAAAATTTTAATAATTCATTTGGGTATCGATACAATGAAGTCATAAAGGATCATTTATGGCCATAAAACGTGAAAGAATATTTTTTTTACGATATCTCACTTAGCGAGTAGCTACTAATTGTAAGTGGAGGAAATCAGGAATAAAAGCGTCCCTTTCAACGGTATCCGAGGAGCTTCAATTTGCTTTTGAAATAGCGATAATTCGTGATTTGTTAAATTTATTTTTAAATCGAAATATGAAAAGAAGATATATGGTAGTCAAGAATTCGTGAATGCCGGAAAGGATTATCTCTTTCCTCAGCTTGTTGCATGTAAATGGAGTAGGATTAAAGATGAATGTGATGTAAATAAAAGCCGATAATTTTAAAAGAAAGGCAACAGGGAGAATAACGCGAGAATAGAAGATCAAATCTTGTAGAAAGAGGAAACCAAGAAGGAAGAAAACAACATGCAAAAATTACCAGAAAAATAAATAAAACAATAGTGAATATTTGAAAATACTCAACGAGTATTTACGAGAGGGCCTGTTAATTTGTATGTGTGTGACTATCGTCGAAACCTCAATTATAATAAAATTTTGATTTCAGTATATTTTTTGCTCACTTGCGGGATCAAAAATCATATTATTTCCCTTTTGTTATGAAAGGCCGCTATTTCGTTAATCTTTAATATACATTTATAAGTGAGAGTCCAACGATGGAGACATTCATATAGGCTAAGAATCTTTTCTAAGATAGAAATTCACTCATACAGACTAACAATAAGAATTTTTTGTAACATAGAAAAATATGTCCCGTTCGATTAAAATATCCTTTATAGTGAACAAAATGTTATATGGTTACACGTAATGCTTTCTGAGAGAAAATTCATCAAAAGTGATCTTCTGAGGTCCACACAAGACTACCTTTTAAGCTATAACTTCCTTAACGTTTTGCGGTAAAGAACAATCGTCAACATTAAAGGAAAAGGTTCAGCACGAATCTGATAATACAACATTTAACAAATCTATAATTTTCAGGAGTGGGTAATGAAACTCTGTTAGGTATATGCAGGGTGAGGCAACTAAAACTGGCCACTGCAATAACTCGCTTGCTTTTGACGATAGAATAAAAGGTTTCGGACAAAAATTCTTTGGTTTCAAGGGGCTCGTAATGTGTTATCAATAACTTTTTAATTGGTGAGGGGGTAAAGAACATATGAAGTTCAAGCCAATTTTTAAAAAATGGAATGATATGGTTTTTTATGTACCATTTAATAGTGCGTTTCAAGACGAATACAACGACCTACACGAAAGGTCATTCAAGGTCATACAAGATACCATATTGACTGTCGTAAGTTAAATAACAGCGGCAAAACTTCTGTTAAAATATCTGCATACTTGTCACTATTTAATACCCTATCAATAAAATGAGGGCCAATAATCTTATTAGTAAAGATATATTAGTTGCCTCACCCTATATAGGAAATGTACAGTTTGTTAAGATTCGTGTTAATCATCGGCAAATGAATAAAACATTTTTAAAGAGCTACAATTTTTGAAAATCTTTGAAGGAAAGAACTCCGACTTTAATGGTCCAAGAAACGTCAGGAAGAGCTTTCATTTCCGTCTCGCAAAGTCACGGTGTTGAAGTGGAATACGAAGATGCTATCGTGTACGTACGTGTATGTGCATATGTGTATGTGGACATGTAACATCATAATCTTGCTGATCGATAAAACAGAACAACAAATCTTCCTGGCTTCCACCGACCGTCGTCAGATAACATGCTTTATAAAAGCATAATCACTAGCGCTAACCATAAGGGTACAGCGCGAACTTGAATTATACTCCTAGAAATGTTGCTAATGACACATAAGTACATACATATACGTAATATGCACACATACTTCAACCATCGGTATGTATGTTTATACATGCCTTTTCTATGCTATAATGATATACATGAGATATACTTGTACTATAAGTTTATTAAATATGATGAAGTACTAAAATGTATCAAAAATTACGTAAGTATCTAATTTACAATATTTTTGCCATATATTTTGACGGATTCCCAGACGTACCGTTATTGCACGGAAAATTACCAAGGTGAAAGAAAACAATTACTCACATCAGCATAAAATAGATAGTTTCTCTCTGAATTTGAAGAAGTTTTATTATGGTCTTTACATGGAGAAAAATGAAATTCGAAATTTAAGTATAACCTTTAGTATGTATTTGAAATGAAAGTAGTATTAGGTGTACTAATGAATAATTCATTTTTTTCAGCTATATTCGATGTTGGTTTCAAAAAAAAGTAAATGAAATTGTTCCATCAAAGTATTCTCCGTTACTTTTTATAACTTTAGGCCATTTTTCAGACAACTGATGAATCTTACCTCACAAAAATGCTGTCTTTGGACACGATAGAGTCGTCAAGCCATTTTCAATAATTTGGATAAGCATTTGTATATATGAGACGTTTGTTTTAAAAGTGGCCTATACTTTTTAAATTTCGCAAAATGTTCTTAATTATAGCTAACTTCAAGTGGCACATGTTAATCCAGTTAACAACAAAAAACCCAAAAATGGAGTTAGACCCCTTTTATAATAAACGGCACATATGTGAATATCAACCTTGGAAGAGGACCAGAATTATTTACAAACTGGTATCCACGTAAGGTAAAAGTTACAAACGCGTAAACAAAAAATTGTTTAAGACACAGCAAAAATTAATAAACTTGTCCTAAACCAGTTCTCGATTATCGATACATATTAATTTTTTGAGTAATATACATTTAAATTTGCCAAGCCTTTGTCAATAAATGCTGCCTATTTCCTTGTATTTACAAAAAGTTGCTTGTTAGGGGTTATATTTTCAAACAAGTAGTAAAGATAATTATTATTCTTATGAAAAGAATTACTATCTTAAAAATCTATAGATATACAAGTCTTCATGTTTGATTAAGGTATACTGAATCTCACTGTATTCACACCATTAGGGGAAGGGGGGTTAGCCCCGACTAGTGGGTAACCGCGGTCATTGCAAAAATATGAAGTTCCCACTAATTTATGCAATAATATCCATTTTAACACCTATTTGACGTCTATCATATCTATAACACCTACCACGGCTCTGTAAATATTTTAATTTTAACAAAACAAATTAAACTTTTGCAATGACCGCGCGGCTACCCACTGCCCGGGGCTAAGCCCCGGCCCTAAGTGACAAATATTATATCAGTAAATCATTAATATACAAAAATTAGAAATTTACTTTATATTTAATACGCCTTGATGTTATATATTGATAGAAAACATTTATTTTTCCATAATTTTTAAGACATTTTTTTTCATAATCTTCTACTCCGTTTTTCACCTTGTATGAATAAAATCGTTATGAAATGTCTAGGCTATATGGAGTCAGATACTTAACAGGTTGTCCGCCACGTCCAATTTACGTAAATCCCTATTCACGCCGCGTGGGTCGCAATGGTATTCACTATTGCATTTGTCGTAACCGGCTCGGCCTGAACGGAAAGTTCAGTATCGGTCGCCTGTGACCGACATGCCATTTAACGTGTTAATAGAACTATAATCCGCTATCTTTTTGCTATCGATTGCTGCGAATATTTTCAAGTAACAAAGTACATGTTAAAAACATGACAACGAGTGACAAAAAATTGTAGCCTTTAGGTATAGCTTTTGATAGATTTTACCGACATTTTCTTTCAGCAGAATTCCTTCGTGAAATATTCCCCGTATAGGAAAACATATTGGTTTTCTGGTGGGAATGCATCGAAGCCACTTATAAAATTATCGGATGTACGGGGGAAAAGTCTGACGTTGGAAATTTAAATTACAATTTTTTTCGAAAACTCGGCGCTACTATATATAAGGACGTAGAACATAACTTCACGTTGCAACGGGAGTTGCGTTAATCCAACAAATATCAGTACCTCCAACTTTCTTTATAAAAGAATTTGTGTCCTTGTCACTTGAGCAATGTTTATTTCCCCAACGACCTCAACAATGATGGCTTCCATGGAGTCTAGAAGCGGTTGTAACATATCTTCCGTACAAGAGCAGTACGATTTACAAGCAGATAATTCATATAAAACTCGCATGCACATACATTTGCACCGTAAACAATGAGTAAGTGCTGATGAAACAAAAAGATATTTTGCAGAAAAATAGAAATAGTCCGAACATGAATTTAATACAATTTAGAAAAAGGCTTTCAATTACACGTGATTGGGAGGAGAAAGAATCGTGTGATAAGGTTTAACCTACACCTTGAACATAAATTTACATGTTCACGTGTCGAGCATTAACACTATATATCTCTCAGGTTGCGGAATAGTATATGTATGTATGTACATACGTACGTGCAAAATACACACGGAGTTAGCAATGGCTATGTGCTGCGTGGCTTTGCAGTAATTTAAAGTAACCTTGCATCCACGACGGTACCTTGAGAAAACGCAAAGAGAAGAAACCCAGTACTGTAGCTAAAAGAGAAAGAGAAAATCAAAAGAGGAGTTACATACGTACTGTAAGACTATATCTACAGTCTCTCTACGTAGTTGACCCTATACCTTCGAGGCCATTTTATACGACGGTCAATGATCGAGATAAACGGATACAATTTCCTATAGCTTGTACCATTTTATCTTTTGAAATCCTCGAAATTATAGCTACTACTTATATTCTTTTTCGACATATCTTCAGCCGAGAAATTGAATGGCCACTTTTGGATTTTTCAGATAGCTGCCTTAGTGATAATGGAACCTATCCTTACTCGACCATAATGCATCGCAAACAACTTTTAGTGGCTCTTCGACCAACAATTCATGCTAACTTTATGTACCGAAATATTTTTAGAGCTAAACGTTGAAGGTAAACTGAACTAGGCAACACTTTATGACTCATATAAGTATACAATGCATTTATCTTGACTGCTACTGTGGTGCCAGTCTTCCCCACTACGTGCGTTAGTTAGCTTCGTAATGATTATTAGGAGCATACTAATCAAGAAACATAAATGTGAAGAAAAATTGTTCCTACCTTGATTACATTTATGCTGAACAGCACTAAATTGTAAACATAGATACTACTAACTTATTAAACATTGTGTGGCATACTACTAACCCTTATCATTCAACCTGCTGCGATACTGCCAAACGCAAGTCAGCGTTTAAATACGAAGTAAAATATGTTTGAAGTGGTAAGGTCACCGAATCGTGTATATAAAAAAACCATTTTTTGCAACATTTATAAAGTTTCGTTCCAATTGAATAACTCACTTGTAACGATACTGAAAGATACTAAAAATATTCGTGAAAAACATCCTTCTCTCAACACTGCCTACCACATAAAAAAAAATCGGGGTCCAAGAATTCCGAAAAATTCATAAAAATAATGGAAGAGTAAACTTTCTCTGTCAATATATAGCGTTTAGGAGAAGTAATTGCGAAGCAGGATATTAATTTTTATATATTACGAATTACTATGATCAGTAATTCAGAAACACGGTAAAAATTACAATTTACTTATATAATATTTTTCACTTCATGACGAGAGCACAGTGAATTTCAGTCCGAATTAGTATGTAAGATACTAATTTTTTCGTAAGAATAAAAATCATTCCTAATACTGGCTTGAAAAATTAAACTCTGGCAAGCAATTTTTCGTAAATTCAAGGAAATACATGACATTTTTCAACGAAGGCTTAGTCTTTAACTTCTAATCTACAATAATTAAAAAATTAATATGCATCGAAAACTGAAAACTCTTTTGGTGCAAGCTTATTAACTTTTACTATCTGTCCGTACCAATTGTTTGTTTCCAAGTCCTTGAAGTTTTACCGCAGGTGGCACTGGTATCAAAAGTAAAATGTGTCAAAAGTAATGTCAATGGTATTAATCGAATTGTATCTGTACAGTAAGCTCAAAAGTAGTGGTCTGCAGAGTGGTCTTTCAGGCGTTAATGGGTTAATGCTCTCTATTAGTGACTAATAATTCCACCAAGTCACTAATTTCTCGCGTGCTTCTGTTTTCTACCATCTTATAGAAAAACAAAAGCACGCGAGAAAATATTAGTTTAATGTAATTGTTACATAACAGATAGCGTGAATATCATTAATGTTACTTTTGACACCTGTTACTTTTAATACCGGTCCACCCTACGTAGGTACTAGTTTGTAATTAATTCTGATCTTGTTTCAAGATTAATATTCACATAAATGAATTTCACGCCAAACACATATTCGAAAATTAACTAATTTTGTGTGATTCGTGATTGTGTAATGTGATTTTAGTATTTAGTATTTATTGCAGATATTATGGTAATTCTGGATTTTCTATTTGCATATGAATTTTTTACCAGACAATTTTCACATAATCTATATGAACGGGTTGAAGTAACGGGTCGATCAATTTTACCGTAACAACTGAGTTTGCTTCTATACAGTCGTATAAAAGCAAACTATAGTTATTATTAAAAAATTCGATTTTATAATATGTCGATTTTTTAGGGATTCATGTATAAATTATAATAGGTGAATCACGTTACTATTTATTTACGAATCTTGTTATGGAACAAACTTGAGCACATCTGAAAAGTAAAATGGAAACGTCTATCGGAAACATATTACATTTTTATTTTATTTTAATTCATGCTACTGAATCTCTCATTTAGGGCGTATCTTATGAAGAGTTTATAAATTTTTACAGACGATATTTTTTTTTCCATTTATGATTACACCATCGCCTTTTTTCATTTCGTTACTCTTTTGCTATGCATCTCATACATAAAACCATTATACGATTCCTTTCGCGGCTGAAATCAATACTCTTGCAACATTTTTCTTTTTTTGCAAACTTTGAACTTATCATTTCGTAGTAAGTTATAAAGCATCAAAAAAATTTGCGTACCTGTACAGATAAAATTGCGTTCAATAATGTACGCAAAAGGGAAGGAAGATTTCTTCTAACTTTATGTTACCTGTAAAGAACGCCTGCAGCTATCAGGGATTGTTAAGACATCGACGTTAGATAACTGCACGAGTTGTTTTAATTCTGCTTTGGTGAAAAATTATTCAGGTATATTGTGCTGATAACGTGCTTTAATAAATATTATTTTGATTTAATATTTTCCGTCCCGAATAATGCGTGTTATTTGAGACGTGGCTCTTAAAAGGGCAAGTTCATTTTCTGAAGAAACAATTGTTATTTTGTAAAAAAAATTAGCTAGATTAGTTCAAAAATTGGTTACTAAATCTTATTACAAATTAACCTAAAACTTATGTTTCTAATCAATTCACAAAAAATATTAGAAAAGGGTTTGCTCCACTTTTGAAAACAACAGCTCGTTTCTGATATTTGGAGAAAAACAAATACAAAGATTATTTTAAAATTCGAAAAACCGGAATCTTTATCATATGATCGAGTTTATCTTTATTGGATGACAAATAATGGATGTACAGTTCTTCGTCCTATAGTTCAAAATGTTTTTTTTGGAATATCAAAATCGTGATTGATCATAACCAAATAAAACATTAGATTTATTTTGAAATAATTATATTCGTTTAAGCCACTATAAGTGCAACTAAGGAATCGATGTCATACGTGTAACCCACCCTACAATTTATGTGAAAACCTCTGTCCCATCTCGTAACTTGTGTATCCCGCGCAATGGCAGAGAATTAGCTGTGTTTCTCCAACCCAGAAGCGCTAAATTCAAACAGTGTAATGCGAAAAACACGCATTGTCAGTGATATTGAATAAAGAAATTAATTATTATAGGCCTACGGGTTATCAAGCATTCGATATGTTAGGCAGGAAAAGGACGTAATTCTCTGAAAACGATTCTTCTGTTATCGAGTAGTCATAATAGTGTATTTGTGACGACAAACTTCAACTTCCCCCCATATATTTACTGGCTGTACAAATAAAATAGTTTTACAAATTAAAAGAAAATAAAAATTACAAAAATTTTTTTATCAAAATTAAAAGTCTTGCGGTTGTTTTCAACTGAATCTGTGGTCTGAACTTCTACTATTGCTGGAGATGAAATTTTTTTACGTCAGCTCTTCCCGGAGGTCGTCCATTTGATTGTGAGATGAAAAATTTAAACCCGTTTTTCTCGAAATTAGTTTTTGATAGCTCGTTTTGATATTCTATCTGAACCAATACTTGTCAGATTAGTTTCAATTTTTATCACAGTCTTCTTAACAACATTTCCTGGGTCGTATTGAGGATTTTTCAAAATTTCGATTTAATTTTTTTCCAAATAATCAAAATTCGATTTTTAGAAAAAACTGGACATTTCTTCCTCAGATAAGCATCAAAATTTTTATTTTTCAACTTTTTCAAAACTGGACCAGTCACGACTTACAATTAGGTGTACGTATGAAGTTTAAGGAAATATTTAGTTTTTTGATTTCAGACCAATCTACGGAATAGAGTGTTATCAAAAGGAAGGGTTTATATTCTTAGCAGGGTTAACTTCAAATCAGCGTATCATTGCTAAATATTATTTTTTCCTATGTTCTTTTTGGGACAATAGCGGCAAACCCCACCTTTTCAAATATAATTACCCAAATAAAATGCGCCATGCAGTTTCCGTAAAATACGTCATCAAAGTATCACCTATTTCCGAGGCTTCAATTCTGTTTCAGCTAGTTTAATTCACTTTTAGCATAGCTATTGGAACATATCTTTATTTCAAAATTTAATTTTAATAAATCTATATATTGCTATTAATTACTACTGATATGATTAGAATACTGATACAACAACTAGGTGGTTGAACACCATTTCTTCCAAAATTGTCACAATACGTTTTTTATGATTTTAATTCAGAATTACTTTCTAAGTTTATTCTAATCATTTTCCATCAACTAACTTTTTGACATCAATAAAAATAAAAGTGTTCAACATCTGTAAAAAAATTTGGTATTTAATAAGAAAATCCATTTTATTTGAAACGCTATATTTATGGTTCCTGATTACTGCTTACGTGTAGGTAGTAGTGGAAATAGTGTTAACAACGTATTTAAGATAGATATATGTCTACTAAATCTGTAATTTGTATTATTCGGCTACATAAGAATGTATATAAAATCATACAATAGAAATAATACCTACAAACGCAACAACTAATGTTATAACGGAATTTTAGTGATAAATAGTAGTGATTAAATCAAACGGTAAATTATTTGAGAACCATGAACAATTGATTGTTCGTCATTCAATCAGGCTAAGAGAACATTGTACACTAAATATCGTACGACGGCGATATGCTTCTCTAGAGGTAGTGCATGTTTCTGAATTGCACAGCGGCTAGCTGGGATGCGCAAAACATACAGGAGAAGCAACGTCGACTATCGATCTCATTGGAAGAAGAGATGCTGTTTCCACCAGCAGTCTGTACGCTCTACAGTACATACCCTCGTCGCTTGCAACCCCACCTTTATACACCGTGTACCAATGTTCTTACCCTCTAAACTTTACAAACCGAAAGCAATAATTGTATATATATATATATATCTATTCTATAGTTACCTGTACTGATTCATTCATTAAGTTGTTGAAAAACACGCCTGGTGAAAAATAGTTCAGTTTAGAAACTTCATGCAATTCAAAGAACCATGCGAAAATCAACTGTGTTTGTACTGGTGAATATTTTTAATGTTCTTACTGGTAAGTAAACATGAAATTTGATCAACCTTATCTGTGCATTAATTTATTACACAATAATTGCTTCCTCAAATAAATTATTGATTAAATGATAAATTACTCTTCAATCGCGGTTAAATTTATGTTTACATTTTTTAATCTCCCAAATATATATTTCGACATTGCAATGCTTACAGAAATTTTGTGATACGTAAATACACTACACTAAAGTGATAATGTACACATTCCAATTAAAAAAAGGTAAAATATTTTCCTGCAAAATAGTACAATTTAAATATGAACATTTTTTTATGTTTATTTACCTTATTAATGAATTTTAGTTTTAAAGAAAACCTATAAGCAGAATCATATAATACAATTACATTTCTAATAAGGAAAAACGTCTTTTAATGTGTTAAATCCAGTCATTCTTTTTCGGATCATATTTACATAATATTTGTAATAAATATATTTCAAAGTTTTATTGCGACTGTGAAAAATTGTATATCATCTTCTTAAAAACAAAGATATAATTTTTGAAAAACATTTGTTCTATTCTTCAAGGAAAAAACAACCCTATCAAATTTTGCAAATGCGAAAAGTTGCGGACGAAAAAGAAAACAGGGGATTTTCTAATCACGTTTTAATTTACACCTCTGTTATTTGCTATTACATTTTTATCCGAGAAAAGGAGATATATCGAATACCAAATTTTACCAACTCAATTAATTAAACATGTAATAAGAAGTAAAATAGATACCACAATAAAAAATATTACAAAATATTTGAATTTTTATATAAAGAAAACCTTTCCTAGAACTTGCTTCATATTATTGACACACCTATAACTTTATCATCTGACTGTCAAATTTAAATATTCAGTTGCTTAACACTATTCTACCGAAGATGTCCAAAACACCCTTTATTTTTTTAACGTAGAACTACTTCCTCAGTTTAATGTTATCATTTTTCGTCAACTCACTTTGTGACATCAACCGAAGGAAAATTCTTAGCATCTGTTAAAAAGTTGACGTTAAATAAAAAAAATTTTTTTAAACACTATACACCCAACTCTTTTTTATACGGTAAGTACGTATCTCGGAAATTCGTGAAAAAGAAAACGTGTTAAGAAAAATGAATTCTCTATAGTAAAATTGAGGATACGTTTCCTGTTATCCGAAAACCGTGTAAGATAAATAAATAATTATATTTAGTCCCGTACATAATTATCAAACAATGATTTGAAAATCGTACTAGATCAGATCAATTTCGCAAAAATGGGAGCCTTTCTTGAACGGTTTAACTTCAAACTCTTGTTAAAACAAAGTGTATAACAAAAGAGTTTGGTGTATTTATGATTTTTGATTATTAATTACGTATAAGTAGCGATAGAAATAGTGTTAATCAACCATTCGATGCACTGTAGAAATTACTTAAATAATTCGATAAAAACAAAGCATTGATTCCTCTCATTGTCAGTATGCGGTTACGTGTTGCACTTGTAATAATAATTGTTTTTATTTGTAGGAATAAAAAGTTTAAAAACTTATGAAGCGAATCCAGACACAAAGAGACTTTATGACGATTTATTATCAAACTACAATAGGCTTATACGTCCAGTGCAGAATAATACAGAAACGTTGACTGTGTATCTGGGTCTGAAACTTTCGCAGCTTATAGAAATGGTAATATTTAATTACCCTAATAAGAGAAATTGGCTACCATATTTGAATACATTTAATTGGATACGAATACTGACCACATCAATTGTGCCCCCCCCCCCCCTCCACCCCAATTCCTAACAGTTCTGCATTACAAAATATGTTTCCTGTTACCTTCAGTCGACTTAAAGAATGCAAAACCTAAATCTAATAAATTTTACCATACCATTCAATTTTTAGTATTTAATCGTTTAAGTGCCAAGCGGCGCAATTATTTAGTATCCAAAAATGCCAGCATTTTTGAAAAATTTGGTAGTTTTCGATTTTGTAACACCAAAAACCTGTTGCATTTAAACGGTTAATAGAAAACAGCTCTGTTATCAAGTAAAAGTAACAAATTAAATGTTCTATTTGAGTGCGTAGCATTTGATATAACTTCTACATCAATATTACACTAACTAGCTACCATAAGTTTCGATTCAACAATATAAACAATGCAACTTAAATTTACACTTAATAGTGGGTAAAGAAATACCACCAATTGATGTAGACATAATGGACGTTGAACGGTATTGACTTTAACACTATATTTCTTAATCTAATCCAGATCGAATATTAGATTTGTTATGACCGTATATTACAACCGATATGATCGTAGGAGATCCTTACAGATCGTTGCAGATCTTGTCAGGTCGAACGTAAGAGTCTAATCTGATTCAATAAGTTATATCTACACACACATTTAACAGCAACTCTTATCCAAATATACCGACACATCTGAATAGATCGAATCAGATCAAATCGTAACTAACACGAGATGCAATCGCATCACGTCAGATATAATTGGATAAAAAGTTTGATTTCAGATTTCATGTATGGGTAATTAGATTTCAATTTCTCCATTCGTTAAAAAGAATAACTAATTTAAAAGGATAAATCTATTAGAAAATACATTAGAAAGTATGCATATATTAAACAGTGCTCTGTCTACGTTACTCATATTATATTACATTATAATGTAGGCGAATTGCAAGCTTTTCACGAAGAAAAATGAAATTCCAAATTTCAATAATCTTCGGTACCTATTTGACTTAAAATTAGTATATATCAATATCCATCTTAAAGTAAGATCAAAGTTATTTACAAACTAGTGTCCACATACGGTAAAAGTTACAAGCGCGGAAACAAAAAGTTGCTAAGGACACATAGCACAAAATTAATAAGCCAGTTCTGAGTTTTCGATATATATTACTTTTTAATTAACGTAGACTAAAAATTACTAGGCCTCTATCAAGAAATGCTGTCCATCTCCTTGTATTTACAAACAGTTGCTTTCTAGGACTTAAAACTTCAAATAAGTATTAAAAATAATTATTATTCGTATGAAAAAATTAGTACACACTTTTTTATTTATTCATTAAGGTGTACAGAAATTCACTGAGTTCCCACTATTAATTGTTAGTGATAAATATTGTATTAGTAAGTCTTTTACCTTCTTCTAAGTTATTGATTGCGGTAATTAGTAGTGTACAAAAATTACTAACCTACTTTATGTTAAATACACCTTAATATTATATATCGATGGAGAAATTTTACTAATCCACCATTTTTATGAATTTGTCATAATTCCGCACCACTTTTCGACGTTTCGAATAATTAATACCACCGTATATCTAATCTCTTAAAATTGTTTTCTCTTCTTCCAGAATTTAAAAAATCAGGTGATGACGACGAATGTATGGGTTGAGCAGGTAATAACTTAAAACTTCTCTTTTATAAGTTATGAACGTTATCAGTATAAATGTATTTCTTGAATTTCTAAAAAACCACAAAGATGTGTGTACACTACCGGTCAAAAGTTTGGGTCCACTTGCTTTATTTTAACATTGTGAAGTGGACCCAAACTTTTGACCGGTAGTGTATATAATGAAATGGTAATTATATCAGACTGAATTATTGCCATTTTTCATTAGGATTATTTATTGCCTTTTTAAAAATTCCTTGTTATTATGACACTTGTAACGAGATTAATGCAAATGTAATAATTTGGTTGAAACTTCACACGATTTATAATCAATTGGTACTGAAAATATTAGTAACTTCGCTTTAAAACTCAATACAGTTATCTGAAAATCGATTCAAATTAATCTTTCGCAATCTTGTCCCACAAGCTTCTTCAGTGTTGCTTTATTTTTTAATTGTAATAAAATAAATAAGTATGAAAAACAAAATTTATTGCGAGAGGATCCCGAGTCCAAAGAAAAGTGGGCAATTTAACTCGCTAGACATGAACAAATAATTGAAAATTCAACCTTATAAACTACATTTAACAATTCTACTTTCAAAATTTAATTTTCACATAAAAAGACAAATTATATGAAAGTACTTTTATACGCAAATGTGGAAATCTGTTTAGACTGTTCCTTACAAGTATTTTAAATTAAACATGATACTAACTTATAAGAGTTACTCGTGAGTACTGTTTGATGCTGCATTTCTAGCAGTTTTACCAGTTACTATATCTTTGAATATACCAAAAAGAAAGGAAATGCTTATCATTAAAGATTCTGTAAAAAAATATTGTTATAAGCTTTCGTTTGCTCTATGATACACGGGGTCAAAAAATTTCTTTTTCTTTTTAGAAATGGTTGGATTACAAATTACGGTGGGATCCTGAGGAATACGGTGGAGTAGAGATGCTTTACGTGCCTTCTGAAAATATTTGGTTACCAGACATCGTCTTGTATAACAAGTATTTAACATTTATACAATTTAATTATTTATTTAAGTCAGTTTTAATTAAATAATTCCACTTGCTTATCTATTAGAGATGATTTGTATAGACTGCTCAAGATTCATAAGTAACTGTTGTAATTGTATCATTTACAATTAGTTTAAAATAATTAGTATTAATTATTTTGTGATATGAAAAGCCAATACTAATATTCAGGACTTATTTGGTGTGCCCTATGTAAGCATTCACTTTTTATTTTACTTGCTTACTTCCTATCCGGAAATAATTCAATGAGTAAATTTTAAATTCTAAACTTAAGAGTGAGGAGCAAAACAGAAAATGTTTAGATTTAAAATTTAATACTACTTTTGAAGTAAGCCGTATTCAAAATGTCTGATGAAACTCATTGTCAAACGGAACATGAATCAATCGTAAAAGAAGCATTTTGTTTTAAAAAAAATAAATAACTGCGAATATTTAACATTTTTATCGGATCTTTGTCTTCTATTCAAAGAATAATTAAGAGTCATATTATTTTAATTATATTATACATATATATATTTATTTATTGTTAATTATTGGTTTTTTTTTCTATAAGAACCAATACGGCGAAGTCTCCCTTTACCTTCTTTAACATTTTCACTCATCCCTTTAAATTTTTCTACACGCGGTCCAAAAGTTACATTCTTTTACCATTTTTCTGGAAAATACAAAAGTTGTATTACTGTATTTCTCGATGCTCTCTACGATCCTTTAATGAATTTTACGTAGAGAACTTCGATAGATGCAGATTGTAGGAACCTTGACGAGGAATGATTGTTTAGTTATTATAATTTGTTTCGGTAGCTCATCCGCAAATTCTACAAGGGAAAATGAAATTAAAACACTTGTACAGGAAAACGAGAGATTTATATGAATTAAAGAACACAAGGAATTAATTTACGTTAAGTATAGACTCCAAGAATAAACGATTGTAGCAGGAAATTGGGCATGTATCATTTACATATATGTATGTGCCCATAATTATGAAAGTGGTCTAAGTCATATTTTTTTGTGTTGATAAATTTAAAGGATTTGTTTTAAATAAAGTAAAAAGGTCTTGATTAATGAAGAAAAAAAATGTATTGCAAGATAAAATGATGCGAGATAACTGAAAATCTCATCTTTTTCAAATCTTGACTTAGACCACTTTCATAATTATGGGCACATATGTACGTATAGAATTTTGCCATTTGTTTTCAATACAAATGTAATGTTGAAGAAATTTTAAGGGATTATATAAATTTCTCACGTTCAAGCTTTTGTCTTTGGACGTGTTGCAATTGTTGAGCCTGGAATTTGTTTTTATATTAAATATTTACTTATAAAGTCTATTGCAAACGAAATTCTTGAAACAGAGTTATCTGTAATAATTAATTCGAGATTTTATGTAAAACGTATTGCTATTTAAATTTTAGATTTTTATTTCAAAATGTGTTACAGGAAAAGTAACACTCCTGTGTATGTAAGTAGAATTCCTATGTATAAGACATTAATTCTGTTTAAAATAAAGATCTGATAAACATTTTCGGACGTGAACTTTCGCCACTACCGTATTAGCTACCGTGAATTAATTTCCTCTTCACGTTTGTCTGTTGTGCCATTTTAATAATAAGCATTTAATTGCAGCGCTTTGATGTGACTCTTGATTATTCTTACGTACATATAATAAATGTCCCAATTATCGTCACCTTAATTCATGTAAAAGAACACATCTTTGAAAACAATCTTCATGATTTCGTGTAAGATCTGATAAACATTTTTGGACATGAATCCCATTGAATATTTCGCATTCTATATGCAACGTTTCACGTAAACACAATTATTTTAAACAACTGTTAAAAAACATGTTGAGACTATCAACTGGATTGTTTTAATTTACAGTAAAATAATCCCACACTGAGCAGCAAATTAACTCTGTTTAGAAATATACCCCTAATAGTACTTCACAATTTTTGGTTTAATACAAAGTAGTACTCGTTACATTGTACAATTCAGCACTTGAATTTTCTTTGTTTATCTTCTTAATATGATATCAAATTTGTTTGGTATTTTATTTGTCAAATTACCAGATAAGTTATAATCACACGTGTCTCATATTCATTTGGAAAAAGAAAGAGATTGTTTTTGAATATTGGAATTGCTATCCCATTTTTCTTATTTTGTTACCAATTTACTAATTTTAAAACTAAAAAATTCGACTACACAACCTTCCGTCACTGCAGTCATTCCTTTTATCAATATTTACACTAAATAACTTACATTAGTAACACAAGCTTTATTTGAATAGAATATTTGCTACACCTGAGATCCATTGTGGGAAGATTTTTGTTGTAAGCAACGAGTACTGTAGTTTCACTACTAAATTTGTCAAAATGACATGAAAAAAATACCGACAGTGTCATTCATTATGCAAAAGATTGAAAAACTCTTATTCTTCCATAATCTATTAAGACGAATCCTGTCCTAAATTGTAAACAGATTGCTTTTTTGTAACAAGCGCTTACAATTGAACATAATTTAGGTATGTATTGTTACAGTGCAGATGGGAATTACGAAGTGACACTAATGACAAAGGCTACTTTAAAATATACGGGTGAAGTATCTTGGAAACCACCAGCTATTTACAAGTCTTCCTGCGAAATCAACGTTGAGTATTTCCCATTCGACGAACAATCGTGTATCATGAAATTTGGGTCCTGGACTTACAACGGTGCACAGGTATTACAGTTTTCTTAATTTGCTTTGGAATTCTTTCAATATGGACTTGAGGGGTTACATAAACGTAACAACGTAAAAAAAACATACGTTATTCTCGATTTTTTCTTTTACAAAGATAATGTATCTAATTGCTCCTAGTTTGCTCAATTTTAAAGAACGTTGTTTCAATATGTATCAGAACAATATAGTTAATCGGTCAATCAAAATGTACGTTTGAACCGAATATCAAACTTTAGATGCGTTTTTCCTTCCAAAAAACTTGTTTCCCAAACGCATATAAAAAATATGTCAGAAATGGCTGGACCGATTAACTTGTAATTTGAATCCATAACAATTTTTGTTTAATCTTACTTTCATTTTTACAAATGGAGAACGATACATTCTATTATTAAAAGTCTCTATTTCTAATTAAAAGACTGCTATTTTGTTAAAATTCAGTATTTTAAAAATCAGCTACGTAGAAGACCAGATAATCTTATACAGTGTAAGTCAATTTTACTGTGGTTTGTATCAGATAAGCCCTGCGAAATTTATACCTGGTATCGCGGAGTAACTTTTTCGAACAAAGTCGTACCCCAACGACAATATCTCCGCTAATTTAAAAAATGTCTTTTAGAAAATCCTTTTGATAAATATGGCAATAATGTGCTTCGAAGTAGAGAAAATTAAGAGTAATTAGATACATTATCTCTTTTAAAAAATCCAGAAAAAGGACTATTTCTTACGTTGCTAGGTGACCCACTTAGGGTGGAATCATTCCATTTTTCTTCAACTGGCAATGAGTGGCTCTGACAATGAGTCACTGTCTTCTATGCAGAGGATTTTAAGTGCGATACCGACCCGCCACTTATTGGAGAGTTTTTACACAACAATTTTCTTTGAAACAAATTTACTGGGTATTTCTATAGTACTTCTAATGGTTCGGGTTCCACTTTCAAGTGTAGGTACTATTATCAGAAACATTAATGGCTAAAGGGTCGATGACCTGTGTGACACCAACTGGCAGACAACTGCTTCATGGAAGGCACATTGCTACTCTCCAAGTACACATAACTTGAAGTAATAAGTTTCCACCAAACCAGTCTTTGAACTGACTACCGTGTAACGATGTGTTAAGCCCTGAGAATTATGGTGTTTTTGTATAAGAAATAATGTAGGAATTACACAGTTTTCATTTAAAATTTCAGGTACATTATAGGGACAGTAAGTTAATTCCATGCTTTTCCTGAAATACCTTCGTTTTTGCTTCGATCGAGCAGTAACATCTTTCTCACTTTTAAACTATCTTTTTATTTTTGACAAGACACGTGATGAAATTTTATCTCGAATTATAAGTTCGTAATAAAATATCTCATTTGGGATATTTATGCGTAAGGAAAAGTACTAGAGAAATAGTAGAGGATTCTTCAGTCACTTAGAGGGTATTCGTAAAGGCTCTATAATTTCTTACTTTCCATTTTAACCCCTTTCAGGTCACATACCCATATACGTTCGGATTTTTAACATAATCTTTTCATGTCTCTTTTTTACCGTTGTGAGTCGTAGTAACTATTATGTAATAATAATATTGCCATAAAACAGTTTATTTATCACTTTGTCTCTTAGTAAAACTACACATGAAAATGAGAGTAATATTCTAAAACTTACATCTTATTAAATTACTGCTGTATTCGAATTTACCATTTTGGGCTAAAAGGCATTGAAGGGTTATTGTTTATTTCCGAAATACCTTTATTTATACGAACTCAAATAACAATCACTGGATGAAGGCTCACTTACTTAGCTTATTGTTAGTAATAATACTTCGAGGATTCCCATAAGAAATTCGTAAACATTATTTCCTTAACAATTATTCTTTATGTCTTAATAATTACCCTTAAATACCGCTGCGCCGCCAATTCTTCTATTTTTTTTAAATGGCTGCAAGGCAGCCTCCCTTTAATGTTACTTGTTATTACTATATTATGCTTTTTCCGACTAATTGTAAATACAAGAGATGATATTAAGTCATATTAATTACTATTACTATAATATAATATACTGTAATAGTAACTAATATTATTATAATATCAACTACTAAACTAAAACTTTGGAACTGTAGATTAAGATACACGTCTTACTTTTTTTAATATGACACTTTTGTTACTTATGGCATTGGTGGAAATCTTCTACATGGTTCGATTCGCTCATGATTTTTTATTTTTTTTTACCAACTTTTGTACCATAAATCATTTTGGTCACGCATTTCCCTGGAAAAATAATTGGTAACAATCAATTAATTTCGAATTACAGGTAGATTTAAAACATATGAAGCAAATTTCCGGAAGCAATGTAGTGTCAAATGGAATTGATTTAAGCGAGTTCTACTTATCCGTCGAGTGGGATATTCTCGAGGTTCCTGCATCACGTAACGAGGAGTATTATCCTTGTTGCTCCGAACCATACTCTGGTATGAATGTTTCAATTTAATAAGAAAATAACCTTGAATTAAAAATAAAATTTTTTTGTTCCAAATAAAAAACACCGTCGTAAGAAAAGAATGATAAATATTGAATCCGCGTAGATAGCAACTGTATAAATTATTAGATACCTTGTATCCTTGCACTAGGTCTGCAATTAATTCAGTTCAGAAGTATTAATCCATGGAATTCAGAGAAACGTTTCTATGGTATAACTTTATCTTATTTCCATAAATATGCCCACAGCGCCTTATTTTACAGAGGAATACCGAATTGTCAATTCTTTTCTTCAATAGGTCTTTTTACATAAGAATATATGATTTTTAGACGCTTTTTTATTTTAATTTTAGTAAATTCTTTACCTTAATATTTTCTTCGAACAACTTTACAATAATTAAGTTTTGTGCGCTACTTTTTTGGAATAAAATCAAAATTGTCAACGCGCATTCTAAAAAAAATCGGTATTAAAAATCGTTATTTCACGTTCAAATGAATTCCAGGCCATACCTACTGTTTGGTGTTACTTTTTATCCATTCGATGTGAATTTAACTCCAACCATTATTATCGTGAAAAGGCTTCGTTTTTGTATCCATTCAGTGTAGTTTGGACATCGATTTAAAAATACACCTGGAGGTGTGAACTTTCTACGGTATCTTCTACATACGATGCTGCAAACAGTTACAAATATAAAGCATTTTTATTTGTTACGGTTTTCTTTTTTATACTTGCCAGATAATACAAAGAAACTTTACAAATTATAGATCAGGATTTTAATAACATAGAAAGATAAAAAAGTTACAAAAATTTAACAACTTTTTCCACGCGAATCTAGTCTAAAAATCTTCCCATTTTATGACGTAATACCTGAGTAATAGGTACCTTATTTTCCCTATCTGACAATGAATTATTTTGTTAAGAAATACCGAAGAAAAATTTTAATTCACTCTCATTTCAGATATCACCTTCAAGATAACGATGCGTCGAAAAACGTTGTTCTACACGGTGAATCTCATAATACCTTGTGTGGGCATAACATTTTTAACAGTACTAGTATTTTATTTGCCAAGTGATTCCGGAGAAAAGGTAGAATACATTCACAATCAACCGTCATAATATAATGAAGGAGAGAAAAAAATATCAAATGCCATGAAAATTTCATCAACTGCTTTCTTATTGATTTCAGGTGTCTCTCTGTTCTTCGATTCTTTTATCATTGACAGTGTTCTTCCTGCTTCTAGCAGAAATCATTCCACCCACTTCATTGGCCATACCGTTACTCGGAAAGTACTTGTTGTTTACCATGATCCTCGTTACTTTATCAATCTGGATCACAGTTGTTGTACTCAATGTACATTTCCGGTATGTAGTGATCGGAATTTTATCTCTTGCTAAATTATTGATAGAATTACACATTATACTAGATACAGCATTCCGGCAGAAATATTTACCATTGTTGTAAAAAAGAAGAAATCAGTATAAAGTAGGATTTATTACGCTACGGCGTGACTCTGTGAATGTGACTCTGTTGATTTTTGAGTATATTTTTGCCCTCTGCAACAAATGAAGAAACTTTATTAACACGTTGAATGCCACTCCAATTTTGCGTGACTCCCTATTCATGCCGCGTGTATCGCAATAGTATACACTGTTGCATTTGTTATAACCCGCTCGGCCTGAACGGACAGATCAGTGCCGGTCACCGGTTACCGACGTGTGATTTAACGTTTTAAAGTATTAAAAAGAAGGTCAATGATTTCTACAATTAAATGGATTACTTGTGAAATAGCATTACGAAAAACTCCAGACACAGTTTCTAAAAGTATAATTTTTGTCCATTTTTGGAATTAAGTAGAGAGACACCAAAAAAACAATTGACGAACTAATTAATAGCAGTAAATTAGTGCTGGAATTTTACCGATAACCAATTAAAAGTTCATAAAAAGTATCTTGATAACATTCAACAGAACTTTAAAGTTAATATACCAGTGTTTCAGGCATTTCTACTTTGTGGAAAGTAAATTTCTAAGTGTTCATATTTATTATTTATTATTTTTTTATTACCCAACGCAGTAACACTTTCTATTGCATTGTCAAATTACAACAAAAGAAATTTCTTTATCAAGGTTGTTTCATTTGAATCGGGATAATCAAAAGTAGAGAAAGTTTTATTCAGGAATAAGTTATTAAAATTTCACTTTTCGTTAATAACATATAGTAAATTATCTTTTTTGCGGAATTTTTAATCCGGGTTTGAAATAATACGATTTTCAAAAATATTCAGATATCAACAACATTTTTTTTCAATGCAGCATTCAAGCGAATAAATGTATAATACAAAATTGAACAATTAAGGAGGATGAAGCCACAAATGTAACGAGTGGTTTTTCTTTTCATGCGGTTCATTTAATAGCACAAGATTTTTCCCAGAATTTCTATGAAAATCAAAACATAAGATTTGTAAGAATATACAAGTTTTAAAAGATATAATTCGTTGCAGGTCTCCGTCGACACATAATATGTCACCCTGGGTTCGGCAGGTGTTCCTGAACTGGATGCCACGTGTGCTAATGATGCGTCGTAATCCTTACTCAACACCAGAATACGATGATGCTTACTTAGACAGTGGATACACCAATGAAGTAGACTTTAGGTACCTCTTCAAGCCGATGTAAAATTACAATAGTACATAAAAATGTGCAATAATATATGATGGCACTATAATGTCATAAGAATGCTGTAAGTTTCCAATTGAGTCTTGTGGAAGCGTATGCTTAAAACGTTGCAACTTTGCTACAATTTTGCAGATATTTTGGGTACATTGCAGGATTTTTCCGCATGAAATTCTTATGGCATGCTTCAAATTTCTCGTCTGGAATATATTATTTTATTTTTTTCTATTATTTTCTATTGTTTTATTCGAATACGTGTAGAGAATTATTTCACTTCTAAAATTGAGTGTATCGACATTGAACATGCATCTAATGAAAATCTGATACCTAATTAATTACAATTTAACAGCACCACATAATTTGAATGCAATTGAAAAATTAGGGAAACTCTGAGGGAAAACCCACTTGTAAAATTTCTTTTATGAAATAATGAAGAAATGCTAATAACGAAAAACAGAAATGATTTTCGAATAAATTAAAGTTATCAGAAAAATTATTACGAAATTATAAAAATATTTTTACAGAAATAATATGTAAAATAATTATAATATTAAATTAGTTATAAATTATAATAATAAAATAGTTATAAATATTTTTAGAGAAGTAATATATAAAGTAGTAAACGGAAGTAATTATTGTAAAATCAGAGCTAATTATTACCTTTGTGTTTATGCTCACTCAGTAACTAAGGTTTCGATCAATCTATGCTCTATGATTTCAGGTCATTTTCGTGACTTTTCATAGTAATTTCATCATTTTGATTTCTTTCTTTCCAGCTGTATTTTAAAGACCTCGGTCTATTATTATTCATATCAAAACGAAAGCAAACCATTAATTCATTACTTTCAGTCTGTTGTGATAATAAATTAAAGAGTAAGAAGAAAATTATTTACAAAGAAAACAGCAAAACCCATTCTACTTTCTCGGTCGTGGTTTCTTTTATCATTAAGTTGCAGAATTACGCTAAGTGGTAAAAGACTCAAGACTTTTAGAACACGCAAAAAAGATCTGCAAATTTTCATAATCGATATTGCAACATCTACGGTTCAAACGCATAAATACTTGGAGAGTTATCGTTTCTTATGAACACAAAATAAGGTCTTAATATTTTATCAATATGCCAGAATCCATCGCTACTCCCTTGTTGATTTTACCAAAGTGATAAATTTTACTACCACGGTGCAATTTTTACAACATAGTGGAAAACGACACTGCTGTGAAGTACAAATTACTGTAACATCAGAAACTTACTATTCACTTTGTTTCTTTTTGATACAAGTTTGTATGACAGAATAAAGTTTATTTTTTCCTGTCTGCTTCTTTTCTAAATGTATAATGTAATAGCAATTGGGAATTTTGAAGATTATTGTAATTAATTGCTTAACGGTTCCTTGTGATTCATAACTATACATTTAAAAAAATAATATTATTGCATTAAACAGTCAGTTACCAAAGCTCAAAAATTGCAAAAATTCATCAATTGCTGCGATCTTCATTAAAAAATAATCGTTTAAGTTTTTGTTGCACAAAATTGGGTAGCATTAATCGAGTGGTTACAAATGAAAGTCACCAAGAGTATAAAAATTGGACATGAAACAGTTTCCCTACATCTGCATCTTTTTTTCGCGCCCGTGTGTATGAACTCTCTTAAAAAATAGCCGAAACAACATATTTTTCAACTCCATAAAAATTTATAATCGTATTAAATTTTAATATGTAAGTTATACCGTAAGGCAGGGAAAGTGGATTTCTGGCCAATCTTAGGTGCAATTATTATACAAATATCACATGTGTCATTGCGTGCTTCCAGCTTTCGCGACAGTATAAGTGACTACCCATTGGAATTGAAAGGAAGTCCAGATGGTTTTGAAAGTGTCACATCTGCTTATAAGAGTATTCGAGACGACGATGCACGACATATTCCTCACGCGTCTGGTAAGCCAACTTTAAGATCTTCTTTTATTTTATTAATCTGCCGCATAAAGAATAATGCGAACGAGGTGAAAAATGTACTCGAAAGTTCTTCCGTTCTTTAATCTCGAGGAGTAATCTCAAGCAAAACATGAAAATAGTTCGCAGTTGAACAAAATGGATTTAGTTTATGGTATCATTTGCTATTCTATAGGGTTTGTGCATAATTATCAGGCGTTTCTTTGACGTGATAATAGATTAAAAATGCCTGATAGTTATGCACCAACCCAATATATTCTACATGGATTTTCTCGATGAATATTTTGATCCAAGAACATCATTAAAATATTTGAGGTTCCTCTTCGTTATTAGAGTGACCTTGTATGTAGTGAGTTTTTTTCTGTTGAATCTTTCGACCTTTCGATCTTACTTTCCAGATCCTTTTCGAGAAAATGAATAAACTTTTTTTCTGGTAATTAACAATTTGTCGGTGTTTTTTATGAATTATAAATCAGCTAACTTTTTTTCTACACGATAAATACGTTGCGGAAAAATACTTGTGAGAAAACGTGTAAACAAAAATAGTTAGTCACGTACCTACATAATTATAAGACAATGACTCCAAATTCATGTTAAACCATATATATTTTTTAAGCAAGGAAGACTTTTTTGAACAGCGTTACTTCAGATTCATGTAGAAATAAAGCGTGTACAAAAATTTTGGTGCAGTTTTGTTACACAAAATGTACCCAAGTTTCGATCGTTTTTTACCTATAATATTATTATACAAAATGTATTTTTTTATATAGTTCTGAAGATTAGTTGTCGTATTAGTTGTCGAAACGTCAACACAAATATTGGAAAGAATAATTTTAAGACCGAAAGATTTTTATTTACAACCTATGGTCAAAGAAGGGATATTTCTAAAAAAGAGATACCAAAAGTATTTAATCCAATTATGATATTGGTGTTAGTATTAGGATACGCGGTAAAATTACGTTTCTGTCGTCCGACGTAATTGCCATTGATGGATGTACTTAATTATATTGAATTAAGTCTTACTCACGTTGGATAATATAACGGATGTCAGCGTATCAAGTTAATAACGTAATTCGAGTTAATAAGCAATACCATTTCCCTTTCATACTTATTTGAAATTTTTTCCAAAACATTATAGTTGACAAAAAGTTTCATTCTAAAGAATTGAGATTTTCGGATGTTACTCACTTGGCATACCGACTTTCTAGTAAATATTTACATCGAAGTAAAGAAGGAGAAACTATCTTGATGGAATCTGGTCAGAAACGAGACTTAAATTCAAGAAAAAGTAATTTTTATTATTTTTTAATCTTGTTAAACGAAATAATCGGCAAATAAATAATATGTCAAGTAAACAAAATCTCATGATTTAATACAGTGACTTAAGGAAACAAAAAACTATTTAAAGAATTATTTGTATATTTTTAAAAATTTTTTGTTCTATTATTATGGATTATAGAACTAAACTGTTTATTTTTAAACTTTGAACATTTTTTCTTGGTTTCAACATACTCATGTTTGGTCAACGCCGAATGGAAACCTGCTAATATAATCTAAAATATGTATTTAATTATTTTTTGATATGAAATTCTTCGTTGTTAAAATAGATTTCTTGTATAAAATTTTCATTCCTTTTCTAGAAAAGGAGAGAAAAATAAATTTGGATACCGAAGCCGTTTTATACAAGGAATCTATATTTACAACGAAGAATTTTATATCCTAAGAATTTTTATTATCATAATTATTTTCTTTACAGTGACAGATAGCGAAAATACTATTCCAAAGCATTTATCGCCAGACGTGATATCAGCATTAAAAGGAGTTCGATTCATCGCTCAACATATTAAAGACGCTGACAAAGATAACGAGGTAAATCGCTGCTTCCTATAAATTGCTCATGTCGACTTTAAGTAGCATAGTTAATATTGCAATTTCTGCAGTGAAAAGAAAAAATTTCATTGTATTGCACCAATTCGTACAGCGTAGAAAGTCAAACCTGCCTTTAAAATAAAAACAGTAATTCAACAAGGCGGCAAATCTTTCAAATGCAATGTTAAAGTTACTACATACCTACTGATTTCTTCTCTTCTCCTTACGTTGGAAAAAAACCGCAGATTACATTACCGATATAATTTGTAATACAGAGTTTCTTTACCAGAAACACGATATAGCCATCCAATTTTACCATGTTTTTCAAACTTTTTTTTATGCAAAACTAACCGATTTCGTTTTTCTTTTATTATCATTGTTGATCCAATTTCATAAGCAGGGTTTAAAATATATACATACTTACCGTTACTTGTGGTTATCTTCCTTCCATGAAAATATTCATTTATTTGATCGTATAATTGAAATATTACTTGATTTATACCATGCTATAAATGAAAAACAATAAAATATTGTTTTTTCAAATAAAATTCATTTCTATCGATTAACCAATTATAATAACGAAAAGTATTAAATTAAAAAGATGGCAAGACTTTAAAACTAGAAATTTCACTGAAAAAAAACCGTTTTCAATGCGCAATAAACGTAAAAATTGTAATAATATCGTCATACTCGTGGGTTCATCTAGAAGAGAATCTATTCTACGCGTGTGTATCGGAAAAAGTCCATTAGTAAAAATTATTTTTAATGCAATTGTAATAATAATTACAACAATAATAATAACAATCAGAATAATCGCAATCATAATAACAATAGTTTTCGTAAAAATTTAATTCTAATATATTCCTCACATGATGAAGTCTTTATTCGGTAATAAATCTGCCCTTAGAGATGCTCCTGATTGATGTAAATCAGTGATTCCCAAAGTGGGCGCCACCGCCCCCCGGTGGGTGCTGCAGCGATTCAGGGGGGCGGTGATGGCCACAGGTGCATTTGGGGGGGCGATGAATAACTGTAAGGGGGCGGTGATAGTGTTTCCAGGGGCGCTAAGTAATATTTTGTCTGGAAAGGGAGCGGTAGGACAAAAAAGTTTGGGAACCACTGATTTAAATGATTTACCTTGTAATTTGAAAATTGAAATGAACTCTTTAAAAAAGTTGTCATATTTTTTCGCTAAACGAAACTATGGTAGAATAAATTTATAATTCTTGTAACATTAATTGCATGAAAAGGGATAAAAATCTTAGAATAAAAACAAATTCCACTATCTGTATAGTGGAATTTGTTTTTCTTTTAGTAACTTTTGCAACGTATCATGCACTTAACGTTACCCAAAGTGACACTGACAATAACGCTAAAAAAATGTACTATATAAATTGTTTCATCATAATGTAATTCGCTAATTCTACTATGGTTATACAATATAATAAGGCACTCTAATAAAATAAGGTTTGCTTTCCATGCTGAAAAATTTGTTGCAATGTAGTTAACTGTGTGATTATCCGCTTTCTTTTTTTCGTCGAGATCAGGAATCACCGTTCACATTTTTTCAGGTAATTGAAGACTGGAAGTTTGTTGCTATGGTACTGGATAGGTTTTTCTTATGGGTATTTACGATAGCCTGTGTTGGTGGGACGTTAGCTATTATTTGCCAAGCACCAAGTTTATACGATACACGCGAACCCGTGGACCAGCTCCTTTCTGGAATTCCATTGCGCAAAGGTAATCTCATGCTTCCAGGAATCTTCGATGATGAGGAATAAAACTTTCGTAAAATCAGTAAAATGATTATAAACCCACCTTCTGTAACAGAACCAAGTTGATTACTCGAGATTTGACAGTTTTAAATAAAAGATTCTATTGCTCAATAAACAAATGTGCAACATTGTGTTACGTTATTTGATACCTTGCACTTAGATGTACCATTTGTCGTCACTTGAAGAGTTTGTGGAGCTTTTACTACTTATACATCTTCAAAAAATGAAGGCACTAATTATTTCATTTCTAATTGACTCAACCACAAAAATAGTTGGAGTAACAAAAAATGTTGTTAGAATTACTACTTTTTTAGTGTAGTTTAAAGAACATATGGACACAAAAGAGAACAATACAACAGTGTAATCTAAAATGAATAAGAATTTCAAAAAATATGAAACAGAATGTTTTAAATATAAAAATTTTAAAAATTATTAAACCATAAGATAACATCTTTTGGTACTATTTGCTGGCTAAACGAATAACATTTTTAACTACCTGGGTCCCAATTTGTGGCCACTCGTAAAATCAAAAACAAAATGCGTAGACAATCCACTGTTTTTAATTATTTTCTATGCTTACTTATCACCTCATTGAAAATAGTTAATAAGTCTAATTTAAAAAAAAGATTAATCAAACTTCTAAAGAATTCTTTTGCTAATTGCGGTACAATAACAATTACACATTTATCGTACGATCAATTGTCAAAGATAATACCTATTGACGAAAAATGGTTGTACCGTTTTCTGATTTATAGCGATCACCTGCCCAAAAGTAGTTTTCTTTATAGTCTAATTTCAAAAGTTTTTAAGTTTTATCACGGAAATTTCCCTAAAGTGCCAAAAATATCTGTAAAGGTGTAGATTATTAACGCGCAGATTCAGTCGGTCAAATTAATTGCAATGGATAATTCGACCCACTTTTTAGGAATCTGTCGGTATCTACCGTGACTCGTGTAACGGTTGCTATATTGAGTTACAATTTTAGAATTTTCAAAGTTACATGTATTTTAACACGTCCAATACACTGAAGGCCCCACCGGTTAATTCAAATGCAATAGTGTGTTTCATTGCGACCCACGCGGCGTGAATAGGGAGTCACCTAATTTTAACCTGGCGTTCCATGTGTTAAGTATAAGTCCCGAGGACACGATTGAAGTATTTTTCAATAATGTTCAACACTTCTATCTAGTTAAAATCCACAATTAAAAATTGACAAATATCTTTACTAAAAATACGCTAATTTTTCCAAGATTTTGGAAACAAATTCAAAAAGAGCGACTTCAAAAACCCCTAGCCGACTGGGACAAAACTTTTGATGCTTTGAATATTTACGAAAACCCTCTGAAATATTATTCTCAAATGCAATGCTAGGGGCTCATGAAGTCGCTCTTTTTGAATTTGTTTTGTAAATCTTGGAAAAATTAGCGTTGGTATTGATTTTTAACAATTTTTAGTAAAGGTCTTTGTCATTTTCTAACCCTTTGAGTGCTGCTTATTCTTGCACGAAACTATCAATATTTGCGGCGATACTCAGATGCCAGTCATTACTGGCACATATATACGCCTTTCGTATATATTGATAAATTCGTGAGGGTGCATTTATGCGCCTTTAGCACTTAAAAGGTTAATTATGGATTTTAACTAAATAGAAGTGTTGAACACTATTGAAAAGTACTTCAAGTAGTTATTACGAACTTTTGAACTGACTATTCATATCTCAATTCCCGGTAGTCTAGAGGTTAAAAAATTTGTACCTAGGACTGAATGCTTGTCAAGCAGCAGAAGAAAGATAATTTCAACACTTAATCAAATAAAGCATAAAATAGCTACGCAAATACACAATGTTAAAATGATTGATTATAAATATTAGCATTAAATTCAAATTAGTTATTATAGCGTGGGTCACAATGGTATACACTATTACATTTGTCGTAACCGGTGCGGCCTGGACGGAAAGTTTAGTGTCGGTTACCGGCGATCGACATGTAGCAGTTAACCTGTTAAAACAATTTACATCTTATACTAAAAAAAAATTATAAATTGCCGCAATTTCCACAGGGAACCTATACTACTAAGTTTCCTTCAAAAAACGATTTTTTGGTAATTTATAAAAATTTAATGTTAACTTTTTTCGTTTTTTATACATAGAATACTAATGCATTTGTTTTACATTTGACACACACTCTTCATTTGATCTATCTTTTCGAACCTTATATATGTGCTAAAATAATACGGTTGAACTTATACGACTATAAATTCACAAAACCCATTTCGTGTTTTCTGCAAACAACTTATTTCCTAGTTTTCACTATTTTACATTCATACCCACGTATAAATAGAGTATACTAAATGCGAACTTACATTGTAACATTTTGCCAAACACTGAATAAAGTTTCTCTTATCTCGTGCAACAAAAAAAATTTTGTACCAACTTACATTTCGTTAGGTTTCAAAAATGTTAATTCGTGAATCCTAATTCATAGCGATAGATCATTTTCAAAGTAAATAATCATAAAATAATAACTTCAAAATATTCATTACCTAATCCAATGTCGACACTGGATATTGGTAGCGATAATGCAAATTCAATTTTGAAAAATATTATTATGAAAGTTTGTTAAAAATACTGTTTCCATTCTTCTTATTTGAGCCGTTCAATGTACAAATCGATTAACTCCATTTTTTTCCATTTTTAAACTTTGTTATTTAGAAAGGATTTTAAAAAGCAATATATGCTATTTTATCATTTTTGTCAACTTCATTTTTCATGGAGTTAATCGATTTGTGCACTAAGCGGCTCATTTTGCAAAGCAACGGTTACATTAACAAAATTCATTGGTTTCACACTTTTTGTCTTCTCAAACTAAATGGTAAAAGGACTGTACTGAAAATTTTAATCAAAATTATAATGCATAAACCTTCAGAGAAGGCAAATCATTTGAACTCTTCCCAATTTTTTATGCATTGAAATTTTTGGATTGCTGCAGTTAATTGTAACGTAACTGGAGACCAGGAAATACAATTTTAACATTAATCACTTTAAAGTTATTGACATTTTGCCACTAGTGAAATAAGAGCATTTACGTAACGGGGCCATTTTATACTGAATAGCATTCATTGCGAAATAGTAGAATGCAAATATGATACTGAGTCAATGTTTCTCTTCATTACCGATGTAAGTAATAACAATAAGCGAGTTAACTGCTTACTAAGTACTCGGTTTTGATATTGCGTAAGCTGTACGAAGTGTGTTAATTTTAACAATAGCCAATTACTATTTTAAACGCTGACTTTCTCGCCAATATCTTCAATCCCTTGTCTTACAATTTTCATAAACCTGCGTTAACATTTTAAATGATAATGTACACCTCCAACCACACGTTTGATTTGTAATCTTCTCAATGAGCGTGACCTTTTATTACACTACAAAGAAGTAGACTGCCCCTCGCAATAACTAGGAGCACCCATTAAAGTGTGATTATTACTATACGTATTACACTCCTAGATAGATTTTGACATGTGACTTGACCTCACCGCTATGAGAAAACACTGCATCCTAACTGCATTTTGTGGCATGAAATCGTGCTCCTGTGTATTGTCCCAAGACTGTTATCCTAATTTTGCTATTTTTTGTGGAAAAAATGGTTAATTATCTGGTTGTTTTTTTAAATACAAGTCTGCCTTATGTATCCAAGTTCAATGTACGAATTTTTCTTAATAATTTTAAATTCCGATTTGTCTATGACTTGAAATTAGAAATAGAATAAACATGTTCTCGTAGAGAGAGAGCAGCAACTCTACATACAACGAATTGTACACAAGTTTTCGTACAGTGGAGTTACCAAAACTCTACATAATAAAACGTGCATTGGAAAAACATCACATTAGAAACTTTATAGAAATATTGTGAGTGGCGACTCAACTTTCAATCTCTTTACTACGAAAGGTGTGTACATGCGCCCTCACGAATTTACCATTCATTATATACGAAAGACGTATAAAGACGCCCTTAGTGACTGCTGTGATTATCGTTGAATATATTCGTAGTTCCGTGCAAGACTGTGTCGCACTAAAGATTCAAATTGGCCCACGATTTTACCATGGCCTGAACTTCTCAACTCTACATGCAGACCAATATCTAGGCAAAACCAAAAGCTAGAACTGGACGTAGTATAATAGGCATTTAATAAGTAAGGTCTTATAATATCCTAATGGGCACTCAAATCAGTATATAATCAAAAGAGAGAGTCAGAACAAGGCCGATTCGTCTTTTCTTTAAGTGAGTAGACTGGTGCGATCCCCCAAAAACTGTAGCATTTTTGACAAATTTTCCCTGAAAAACTACTTCGTGTAAGGACATTCAATTTTTTTCCACTGAGTAGTATACTTTAAGAAAAGATTCGTCGAAAAAATATGTATTTATTCATAATAATAAACATGAAAAGAATTTTGTTGCTGATATTGGTGTTTTGAGGGCCCCAGGTAATCTGTAACGAAAAGTTTCATAATATGTAGGTAAGTGACTATCGTCCGAACCTCAATAATAATGAAATTTCAATATTACTTTATTTTTTACCCCAATTTCGGGACGAAATATGTATTTCTTTTCTCCTTTCGTAAAAAACTAAAAATCCTTTCCAATTTTTTGTTTTGAATAACCTAGGTGTCTTAAAACATCAACTTCAGCAACAACATTTTTTTTCATTTGTCTATGCTTATTATTATAAATAAATAAATGCTATTTTACCATATATACATTTTTTCTATTCTGCTAGAGTATATCTTTCAGTGGAAAACAATTGTATGCTATTAGATGTAGTAGTTACTGAAAGAAAAGTCATAAAAAATATGCTCTTTTTGGGGTCCACACAAGATCACTATCTTGACTAACTGAGTATCATAATACTCCAACATCCCAAATATGCGGGGCACATTCTGATAAAATCTTAGAGAATCAGAATACTTAGATTTATTATTTTTTACTAGGTATCGGTTCTCAGGTGAAGTCGAGAAGTTCAGGTCCATGTAAAATTTCCTAACACGTCCTACTTTTATTATGTAAATTCGCCAAAATAGCACCACACATACATTTCCTCTCAAGTAGGCTTACATTAGTTGCGCCGTTTTTAGACTTGCTCCAACAAACTTTAATAAACGACTCTTGTGATGACTATTATTAGATACTATGCAAAATATTTACATAAAGTTTTTTTGGAGTGTCAATGCTTTATCCACGTGCACGGTATTACAGACAAAGTAAACAAAATAAAACAATTCTGGGTAATTAAGATGTTTTCTCAAAATTTAAGGCAATATATTTTATTCTTATCTTGCTCCTTTGTAATTATATTTACTTGGTCTAAATAAATACAACTCGGATTTATCTTTCAGTGAATAGAATATATGTAATAATGTTTCACTTTAATGAAAAAATAAGGTTGAAGACATTGGAGATTGAAACTTTGACAAAAATGTAACCAAAGATCACTTAATGTGAAATTCAAATAGGCCAAAAGTCAAAACAACACCATCATAATCGAAAAGAGAAATTTTAAAATTAAATTTACTTTTAAAGATCAACTCTAACAATTAAGTATTACACAACGGCAAAATCCTGAATGTGTGTTAAATAAAACGTTAATTAAATTGCACCCTTCAATTGTTCCTTTGAAAGGCGTTTTGAATTAAGAAAAAAATTCTTCCATGAAAAATAAATAATGATTTGCCAAAAATACTAAAGCTCAGGTGCCCATTTTTTTATTATTAATAAGCCAAAATATTCTTTAAAAAAATTAAACATCATTTTTATAAAATAAAAAGTAATATAATCAAATTGTAGCAAGAAAATTTAAAGAACAAGTGTAATATAAGTTCGGTTCAGATAATTTGATATTGACTTCAAATGGAAATATGCGCATTAAAAGCACATAAAATTCCTAGAATAGGGCCGCGACAGATAGGTAAAAATCTGCTTTACAAGTGCAACAAAGCTTATATTTTTGAATGTACACCTTTTTATTGTTTTTCGTCAAAACTAAGTAGATATCGTTCCTCAAAAACAACTAATGTCTTAAAGCTCTTTTACGCTTATCTTTGAATGTCGCAAAGTATTTAATTTGTGAATATTTTACAAATGGTGTACCTAGAACTAGCCCAAAATAAAAAGGTAAAAATGTTCTATTTTATGACTGATCCCGCCAATCACTTTTTCCACAATCTGTTACAAATAGTTCCCCCCTACTTATCCATGTAATTTAACTAGTTTTTAGTCTTGTTGAAATATCACAGGAACCCGGAATACTCCTTCAAACTATTATTTGAAAATATTTTCTACGTCGGCAAATTATGAAAATAATCGTTTAGTAATTGGCCATACGCGTCGTTTGGCGAGATAAGAGAGAGTAAAAGTGTTCCTATTTTATAAAATTACATTTTGCTGTTCTATTCTTGCTTAAATTGTATAAGTCTTTTATGCATGTTCGTAGTGATAAAAGTAGCGTAATAAAGTATACAAAATGTTGGATGCCACAGATTCTAAAGAAAATCTCCGCGACGTAGCATCTTCAGTTTTATTATACAAAAGTATTGTTGATGAAACGATCCTCCTCGTAAACAACTAATAATCTGAGAAAATTTATGATGCGATTTCGTTCAAATGTGATTCTCCAATGCGATTTATAAATTCCTTATCGTTATTTGAAAATTAAGTATTTTCTTTCAGTATGAAGCAGCTATGTACGGTTTTCAAATGGCTAGCTTTAAAAAAGCTATCATACAAATGAAGCAAATTAATATTGAAGATGTATACCGTCCAGAGACATACTTCAATTCATAAACAACGAAACAGTGCTTTGGAAGATCACTTTTGTAATCGTCTTTGTACTATTACCGAATCTGCCTTTTGTTTACAATAAATTACTTTCTGGATATACTTTGCGACCTTTACTTTGAATCATAATGTCAATTTCTGTGCTGTCTTTTGCGCCTTTTGCTTTATTACTGCTATGTAATACAATATGCAACACAACTCTAGTTCTTTTAAGAGGATAACCAAGTGAGCGTATTTGTCGTTAACAGGATCTTCCTTTTTTCATTGGAAATACAGGGTCGAATTGCATCTTAGATTCTACGTTGTTGACTAAGTGTTCAAAAAAAATATTTACACTTTCCCAGCCTACTGAGAAATGGAATTGTACCTATCCTCTAGCTTTAGTTATTTTTTCAAATTTTTTAAAACTTTTGCACCACGTTGGTCGTCACTGACAGCGTAAAGTTTTCTTATCGATACACTTAGACTTTTCTCACTGATTCCTCCCTCCCCAAATCAGTTGTATTCAGTCGATATCTTTTTCCAGCATTATAATATTATTATAAAGAAATTGTTCATTATGATCAATGTTATTATTAACGACACGGCAGCGGATTGTAAACCTTTTGCGGTAGTTTGAAGTTTCATGAAACTACGTTGACACTTGAAAAATGAAAAAAATTACAAACATCTATATCGGATAACCACAAGTTAAATCTGTCATAAGCAAGTTGGTAAGAATCTGAAAAACACTAATCGAATTTAAGTGCCAATTTTAAACAATGAACGATTAGCCCCTAAATGCAACTGAATCAAACTAACTACAAAGCTAATTTTACTTCTTTTAGTTCGTCAATTATACCAAAAATTTACTTATCTGACAAAATTTATAGATTTGTGGGAACAACAAATGGGAAACATATTTAAATTCTAAAATAAAATTAAATCTAAAGAATAAGGTAGGATAAATGGCAATACACCTTTCTCAGCAGTGAAAGTAAATTTACATTGAATATCGCCGATTCGAAATTTCATTTCCGAATTGTAGGTGCTGAAATGACTTTGCTATGTACGAAATATGCAGTCTGCTTTATGCTTATAGATGTGTATTTATACGTATTATACGCAGATAATTAAAACCGCAAAAGTATCCAGAATGTTCGTTACTATTCTATCGGAAAAAAAGCTCCACAAAGTAAATCCAGTATTTTAAAGAATGTTATGAGAAATAAAATCTTATTCTAAATCAATGATCATGAGTTCTGGTGATTCGCTAGTGCTACTGATAGCACTCGTTGGCGTCTTTTTAGGTGAACTTGTACCAGTAGCTTGTTTCTTCGCACTTGGAGCTACTGTGTCATCATCATCACTGTCCGATATTAAGTCTATTACCACTGCTCGTTTTTTTTCCTTTGGCGTTGGTGGAGCATTATTTGACTCATCTATAGAGAAAATGAAACGGATTATTAAAGAATTTTTCTTCAAATAACCTCTAATTTCGTTTTTGGAAAGACTTACAAAAATATTGATAAAACAAAAATTGGTATTGGCATTGACGCATATTTTGAATTGCGTCATATATAATTATATCTATTAATCCCAAACATTTGGACATCGTCTTAATATTCACAGAACAAACGTTTATTACATGGATAATGTTTGACATGAGTATAAGAAGCATTTACTTGATGGTGTTACTTGATTGCACTTATAATTTTGTTCGTTAAGTAAATTTATAATTTTGAAGTAAAAGGTTGCAAGAAAAAGATTGCACAAATTTCATAAAAGATTACGCATGCACGCTTAAGGAATGCCAAAAAATCGAAAAATGTGTTTTTTAAGCGAAATAATTACGATTATCATTTGAAACTCATTTTATTTGCCACGTAAATAAAAACGGCAATTTAAATGAAACTTATTATGGCTCGCAAGTACGAATTTTATGAATTAATGTTAGGAAAAAACCAGTATACTTTTTATAGTAAGGTTATCATGGTAATAATACAAACTTGCACCCGCCATAAAACAAATCAAACTAAAACTATTTCTCCTTATCAATATAGTATAGTACAGGAAATATTGTGTAAATAAAATTGTCGCTATGCATGGGTTGAAATATAAAAAGTTGAATATTTAAAAGAATAATTACCGAGATCTATAGTGTCATCGATTTTATTTTGGGCATGGACATCTGCCTTCGTTTCACTTTTCTCTTTATCTTTGTTCTCTTTCTTAAGCACTAAGTTTTCCCAGGAACCATCTGATAGTAACTGTATTTCGTTTACATCTGGTAACAATTTACTCGAATTTAAAACTTCTTGGAAATAACCATCTATTACCAAGTTGTCATAAAGCGCAGGCTTATCACACACTGGACAATTCCATGTTGGTTTTCTCTCGTTCATTTGAAGGAATAACGAAGCATCAAAACATTGTAAATGAGAACAAGTAGACGCTCGACAAGGAGTTGTCATTCTCATTTTACCCAACGGACACGCTAGTGATACTCGCAAAGATGTCGTTGCAATTTCACTATCAGCGTCTTCATTTAATTTCTCCTTAACTGCAACAGACATTGATGATAGGGAAATTATAATTAATTAATAGTTCACTGATTCTTAATTAATCTAACACTAAAAGCCGCTATTTTCTATTAAGGAAATAATTCTATTAGGCCGTCCTAAAAGTTTCTTTCGCCACCTGTTCCCATTTTGTATCAGTTAAGTCACTAATAAAACAGAAAATTTGATGAAACCTAACATATTGACATCCATTCTATTATTTCTTACACGTATTGAATTGTTCTAAAGGTTTCTTTCGTTTTATTAGTGACTAAGGCACACAATGGGTATAAGTCCCTCAAGCAACTTTTGGCACAATCTAATAGTATATCTTGTACATGGTATTCGTCTTATTGCTTGATCTACTAACAAAATAATGCTATCGAAAGAAAAAGCAATACGCTGCTTTTTTGTCGAGATTTATAAAAATATGTGGCCCGATATTTTTCTGTTTAGAAAATACTAAGTATTTATGATAACACTAGAAGATTAATTTAAAAAGAAAATTTTCAAATAACTCTTGCAAATTTTGATTATTGTCTACAGATTGTACACATGCAAGTGACACAATATTTGACATTAAAAATTACTACATTTTCCTACGTTCCAACTGATGAACGTATAACATTTTTATACTTTCTAACTTTACCAGATCCGCTAAATACTTGATCCATTATACAACTTTACAAACTCAGCACGAATTGTTTGTGCAAAAATTCAAGCGTAATATATACCAACAAAATCCATCACACTTACTTAGACCTCGTGTATAATCCGAATGTTTAGCACCGCGATTTTTCAATCTCAGAAGTAATTCGGTACTAGTTAGTTTTTTAACTAAATAAATGGCTATTGCATATCTTCTGGCATAATCAGAGGACCACGTAACTTGAATGTGATTGCCTACGGTTGGTGAAAGTTTTACTAAAGGACTAATGTTTACTGGTCTCGGCGGCCTTTTTGGTTCCATTCCTGGTTTATTCGTTGGAATTGGATTCTGTAGCAAAAAAAGTTGAATACTTTAAAAACAAGCGAATAATAACACACGTACAGAGTAATCATCTTAATTTTCGTTTAACATTAACCATTAAAGTGTCTCCAGCTGTAGAATAACTAATACAAAATATTTTTCCACCTACGTGTAAATACGCGAAGAATAGCCTTATCATAAATTCTGAAGGCCAAGAGAATTCCGAAATGTATTTTACAAGGTCAAGAAAAGTTATTTATCGAAGTGAGACTTATGTGTCCCAGTATTCTGCTTCAGGTATCGTTATTTACGGTTTTATGATCGAGCGCTATATTTTGCTATAAATGTGATATTACTTGTTTGATTCTCTCACGTGTTTACCGCATAGTCCTGCTGGGTAATTATGTCCCATCCTATAATTTCATACTAATCGTTCGAAATTTTAGAAAATATCTTTTTTGGATATTATTATTCCCCACACAAAAAAAATCTTTGACATAACTTTGACGTATGCTAACCTTTTGCCACTTGCGGGATTAAATAAGAGAAAAAATAGCATCAGTTTAAATGGGATATTGAATGACATAGAAATATAATGATTGAAATTATTCAACAAAAACGATAAAGTAATGATATTGTTACGCCCGAGGACTCGCCCGCAAGAAATTAATAGAAATGCAGTCGTGAACTATCAACGAAAGAATTTTCATTGTAATCTCGAACGATCGTATTAAGAATAAAGGGTTGCTTCCGCACTCTTCTTTGTCAAAAAGGGTTTCTTCCGTCTGCCTTTGTCAATACCTTCTCAGCGACTCCCTTTCTGTCTGTTGCTATCAACAAACTCTCTTATCATTGACATTTGACAGTCGAAAGAAAAAAAGAAATGCATATCTCCAAACTGAAGTCAGCTGGCCGTAACAATATAAACCTGATACTTACTGGTAAAGGGCAAAGTTTGCCATTAACTTTGACTTGAACACTAGGAGGAAAATGATCCTCTTGCTCACAAGAAGTTTCTTGCAAACAAAATCGCATTTGAACTTGTGTTGAATAATCCATTTTGCCTCCTTGTCGGCAATCCCTTGAACTGGCGATATCTGTTGATTGTTGAGGTGTTAAGTGGAATACAAAAGCATTTTCTTGCTGTCTGAGACCAGCTTGCTGCATCAAACTCGATGGCTTCAATAATTCTCCCAATAGATCAAAAAATGGCAGTTTCTTTAATTTGACGTCTGGATGCACTGGATACTGCGTTGGTTGCAGTTGTATAGGTGATGGCAATACTTTAGTTGAGTAGTTGTATGGATTGTATGGGGTACTTGATCCTGTACGCTAAATAGAGAATATTAATAGATTTTATATGCACCAAAATAAATCCTTCGTGTCGATTTTCAAAATCATTCATCCTTATATTATTCGTACGTCTTATAAATGCATTAACACTTTGAAAGCCACGTCAAATTTACGTGACTCCCTATTCATGCTGCCTTGGTCGCAATGCTATACACTATTACATTTATCATAACCAACGTAGCGTCAACGTAGAGTTTAGTGTGGGTCACCGGTGACCGTCATGGCGTTCAAAGTATTAATATGTGAACTGTGTAAATAGGAACACCACTATACTAATTTCCCAAAAATTCATCGCTTATGTAGTAATGAAATAACTCTATATCCATAGATTCAGAAAAAAAATAGTTTTTAAAATTTGTTAAACAATCGGCTAATTTGAAATACAGGAACACGGATTGGTTGAGTGGTTAACACGTTCAAACCGGCGTGAACCACCGGTGGTTCACAGGCCAATGCTTTTTAAATGGCTTAAAAAATGCGCCGGGTTGAACGTGTTAAAGTGCGAGTCCTCTCAGTCATGAGGTCACGAGCTCGAATCTCGTTACATCCACGATTAATTTGGAATACATTTTTGTATTTTTTGCTCGAGCTTAATATTAACGATTAACATTACATCCTTTCACGTCTTTTGTTTTTTCGAAGACCTTTTACGTTAATTTTAAATAATTCATTAACCCTTTATGTCCCTATGTTCTTTGGAAAGAACACTTTCTTCATTCAAGAGCCTACAAAAATGTTAATACGAGTAAATTTGAAACTTATTATATCAATTAAGGAGACGCCTTTTCACGCATTTACAAATTAAAAAGATTTAAATTATGTTACAATATTTTATCATTATAAAATATTGCGTAAGTAAATCAGGAAAAGACGTCCCAGAGTTTAAATCATTTGAAATTATCCCTAAATCATGAATACATCGAATATTTTATTTCGCCATTGCCCTTAAATCATGACTGAAAGAGCTGTCGGGATTTTTCTTGTGGTTGTAACGTTTGCATAGATTTTCAGCTACGTTCAACTTTACAGCGAAGATCTTACCTGAGGTGCAACGCTAGTGTAACCGGTCGTTTGATACACCGGATTTCCCCTCGCACCAACTTGTGACTGAGGCATCGAAGCTTGATGTGCAGGCGGTAAATCTTTCGAAGATTGTACTGACTGCTGCGCTTGCTGCTGTTGGCTCATGGACTGTGCATGGCCTTGCCTAGTAAGAAAATACATCATTACCACAAAATTCTACTTCGATATCATTATCTCTATAATTTATTAACATCATTCAAAGCTCAAACATACCTAGTATAATAATTACGGGTATGCATGTTTTGGTCAATCGGTGGCTCTCCACCTGTGCCACCAGATTGACTGAACATTTGATGCGCAGCTAACTGGTCTGCTCTAAAAGAAACGAAGCAAAACTTTCAATTAGCGTTTCGCAGAATAGCTGCAAATGTGAATAAAAACTAGGTATTTATTCGATACCTAAATTTATTACATTTTCTAATTTTTGAATTTTATTTGTCTTCGTTGTTATATTATAATTTTCTAATTTTTGAAAATATTAGTCATTACTTACTACAACTACCAAAAATAATCAGTAATCTATATTTTCTATCACGAAAAATAGGTATTCTTAATTATCAATATGTTAACTTCCTAGGACCCCTTGTACAAAATTTTCTACATAATAAAGTTCACTCCTGAGGCCCCAACATAAAGAAAATTGCATAGTAATAAACGCCAACAGTACATATTTTTGTACTTAATGTTCAGGTTCGCCGCTTTTTTGCAAGGTGAAGTGTGTCCGGGACTGACAGCAAATATTTATTATGTACAAAAAAATGTACAAGGGGTGCCTAGCCCTTCGACATCTGAAAAAACCTGGGTCTTAGGAGGATAAAAGTTAAACATAATTTTGATACCTGTAATTTAAATAGAAAATTACATTCTATTCTACTTTAGATATTTATAATATTAAATTAGAAATATATTATAAAATATATTATTACAGGTTTAAAGCATTATTTGTAACTATCATCCTGATGTGTTTCTACAAACTGATGTCCATAAAAAATGGGAGCTCAAGTTTATGGAATATATGTACCAGCCATTTTATACGGATCTAATTCTCTAATAGTGATCACCAATTTAGACAAAATCTTCTCTGTACGCAATTACCCTTGTATGTATCCTCACACTTACTGAATTGTTTTGTAAAGCTCGCGAATTTTTAATTGTACAGGATGTGACTGGAGACGTAACAATTCCAAAGCTCGGGCCTGTAACTCGTTTTTTCTACCAGATTTATTGCGTCCTGCGAAGCCTAATAGCATCTGAAGCTCAGACACCCGAAAACTTAGGACCATATTCTGCAACAAAATAAAGCATAGGAATCATTTAGCAGTGCCAAAATAATCTAATTTCAGTTCTACGTCTTTTAAGTATGCTTTACGGGGTGAATGTAACAATATTCGAAGCCATACCTAAGTTTGAGTTCGTATTGTTTTTATTGTTACAATAGCTCAGTAATGGTTGAGTATTGATGCATTGACTCCACTGTGACAAAAAATTGAACATTCTTAAGAAGCGCTCAAAAAACAAAATGTGGACACAAACGTATAGTGTTAGTGATTTCACGAATATTATAATACAAATATAAATATAGATGAAACAACTTTGTCCTAAGAGCTTTGTGAAGTACTTCTTTTGAGTATATACTATAAATTAAAGTTTAATGTATAACACACTTGTATTATCAGATTTTAACGATGTGTCAAAATAATGGAAGTATGGGATAAAACTGAGATATATCAAACGATAAACACTTATAATTTTCTTAATATAAAAGTACATGTGATAACAAATGGTTCACGGTTATTCTTCGAACAATCTAAAAAATGTTCCTTACAGTTAATTTATGTATTCGTAGTTACAAAAGGTTCTAATTTGTACCGTATCTAATTGTATTCCTATCATAATGGATCAAATAAGCTTTCTTTCTCCACTTATGAATTAAGTTTTTTTATTGCAATAATGAAAAACTTAGACAAATACCAATTGAAATGGTTCAGACGTACTGAAAGTACATCTTTCAAATGAAAGTATGTTATACGAAAATGTGCGTTTACTAAAGATTACAAAATTTCTAAATTTCAACAAAATCCGAAATCTTATTCCAAAAACATCAAAAAAAGTTATGCCATTTAAAAATGTTAGTTTTTATTATATTTTTGTCAGATTACGGGAAGTGTCTGAAAAATGGATGGGCACTAATTTGTGATACACCTTGATTTGCATACAGCAACTTGAGAAGTTTTAAGAGTAAAAGGGAAGAACTGTGTTATCGTTTTTGTAAATACTATTCATTTTGTAAATAATTTCTTTCCTCCTAAGTACACTCTTTTCATTAAATTTTGAATAGATATACATATGTAGTTAGCTTGCGGTACACATTTTAAATCACTTCCTCATAATATACCATAGCTCGAATTAGCTATAAAACATCTTAGAATTAAATAAATCCTACAAAAAAGAATTGTAAAAATCAGTGCAGTGGTTTTTGAGTTAAACGATTGCGTTTAGGTTCATAGTTAGTCAATTTATGTGTTACTGTAGAGGAAAACGTATTAAAGTTTTCTATGAAACATTGATTACTTCTAACTTGAAAAGGCAACCACACCGCTTAGTATACTCAAAAAAAAAAAGAAACACATTTCAATTCAAAATTTTATAATGATCTAAACAATATTCACCAAATGCTACTCAAATCAAAGAAACTATTCTAAATAAACTTTATTTTTTTCCTTATTTCACTAACAAGAAAAGGTCTCCAACCCGACCTCACCGATTTCAATAATTTTTGGATATGTTGTAGTACTCAAAAAACTAAGAGACACGTATTTTTTTTTATGTGCGGTAACTCGCTTCAAAGGGGTGAAAACCACCCCTAAAGTTTTATCCGAAAATCGTTTTTTTATCATATCTCGGCTTCTAATTAATATTTTTTAATAAAACAAAGTGGAAAATATTTGTCGTAAGTAGTCAACGATTTTAGGTGTATTTATGACCCAAGGGGTTGCAACCCTTATTTTATATTTGAAGAAAACTAGATTTTTTATGCTTTTTTTCTTTATAAAGACCAGGATATGAACTGAAAAGAATAAAGAAAAGCATTTCCGTTTACTCTATCGAGTATTTCAGTTGTTGCGTTTCAGGATTTTTTACGCAACCGCCCCAAATACCGTAAACTACCCCTTAACGTAATACATCGGATGTAATGATGAAAAAAATGTTCCTTTTTTTGAGATTTATTACACGTAGAAACAGAATGTAATTAATATAAAAAACAATTATTTTATACATTTTTTGTAATATAGTAGTATAAAAGGGGTGATACAAGTCACCCCCAGATATGAATTATTCAATATAACTCGATATTTATTAATATTTTTTAATGAAACTGATTAAAAATTATTTTAAGGGAAGATTTATCCTTTTTTTACGAAGGGATTTTTTACGCAACCGCCCCGAAATACCGTAAACTACCCCTTAAAGTAATAAAACTTGAAACTATAATATAATGGCATGCAATAATCAATGTTATCCATCACATTAGTGTACATACACAATATTCTTCTCTTGATTCTTTATGAAGGTGATTATTTCTAATTGAGCACTGAAATATCGTTTATAAAAAACCATAATATAAAAGCCATAAAATCATTCAAAATTATACTTGGTTCTAAGGAGACTTTTAATGATTCTATTTATTTGAAAGTAGCTTGGATGAGTTCTCAGTACATCTTATGATTAACTCTTGGTGATTTCAAAATGTTCCTATATGTCTAGAATAATGGCATCATAGCCACTTGAAGTTATTCTAACAATAAAATGCATCAAGCAGATACTCAAACAAATACAAGGTATTCTTCAAAAATTAACTTTATTCATAGAGATAAAGATTTCATTATGATGGGGTTAAATTAAACCCAGCAATCTTAAAAATGCTTCTTAATTTTTTTATTATAGATTACAATCGCTTGATCTTCAATGCAGTATATTGTTGGTGTGCCTGAGAGGCACACTTCAAGGACAACACAAAACTTTGGCAGTGCCTGTGAGGAATACTTGGAGTACAAAGGGTTAATAAGAAATAATTAAATAAGGTGAATCCAAAATACTATCTCAATTAAAGTTTTTGGAAATGTTAATATTTTATATGTTATTTTATATGTAACAATTACAGTTCAATGTCCTACCTTGCATTCTTCTATAAGGTTTTAATTAGAAAGTAAAATGTTGCTCTTATTTTAAGCTTAATAAAATTTGACGATCCTGACTTTAATTATTTGGTAATAGAACACGTGTCTAGAATTCTCAATAAAAACATTTCTATGGAGATTTGATCTATTATCGTATGTATGTATGTTGTTCGACTTTGATGTAACAAATTAAAACTGTTTAGAGGGTAATCAATTATGAATATTTGGACTTTTTTTCATTTCACCGCAATTTCATCATTATCTTGTCTGAGCTTTAGAAACATTTCCATCTATGTTTGATTGTCCTCATTAATTTTAACCAAAAAATACTTTCTTTGTATATAAAATTAGAAATATATGATTTTTTTCTCAGGCTTTCCTTACATGGGAGATAATAAAATAAAGATAAGGAAATCACTTTCTTTCTTTCTATACTTTCTGTTAGTACCATCCCTTATATAAGGCAGTATATCTGAGAGGGTTGAGAGGATTTTTTGACAGTGCCACTCTTTTGGAAGTTTATTCATCATCCAGGATGAGTTTAACACTTTGCGGACGAGTGATGAGATATCTGCGTTTGGTATAAACGAGATATTCTCGTCACCTGTCCACAATGTGTAACAATTGTTTAGCATAATCAAAATTTCCATGCTGCTATGATTCAACTATATTTTACTTAATATAATTTAGCAGAGAAACAATGCTACAAATCAGAATTCCTTATCATGTTTAGTTTATATAGTTTCTTTGGGTTACAACATACATTCATACCAGCTACTAACTGGAGAAAGAAGACGAATTTACATTACAATCCGATATAATACCACATTTGTCTGAAATATAGGTTTGAGATACCTAAGATCCCTAAAATTGAGATCGAAAAACCTAACAGAGAACACTGCATTGACTATAATTATAGAGATCATGCACCCCAAAATCCTCAAAAGAAAATCAAATCCCTTGATTATAGAAGTATACACTTAAATCTTCCTTTGCTAGGAATATTGGTCTGTGTGGGTATCATAATACAACCCTGGCCCCCAATTTTGCCTTGGTATGCAGACTTTTGGTTCGGAAAAAACTAAAACCCACAGATCATGCGTAAAGAGTAATGCTGAATATTGCAACTTCTGCTTATGGTGACAGTGATTTTACAACATTTCAAGTAAATGTAACTTATAAACTAAAAGTAACAACCAATTATGGTTTGTAGCATTGTTTTTCTTGTAATTAATATTATTAGAATATCTGATAAAATTACAGCACAATGGAAATCTTAATCTCTCTATCGTCTCTTATAGAAGGTGGTTCGACTAAAAGGATCTAAGAGGATTGCTTGGTGATTTTAATTACTCTTCCAAAAGTTTATTTATCACCCTTGGCTAGGTTTAGCAATTGTTTCATTATGAAATAAAAATAATAGGATTCATAGAAATAAAACATGGATTGGTAAGTTTTTCTCCAAAATACAGCAAGTAACCTGCACAATTCATGAAACATAATATGCTTCATTCAGAAAATAATGCACTTAACCATTGAATATAAACTAAATAATATTTTATTTTACCGTTTCTTATTACATCATGGTATGATTTTCTTGATAGAAATCAATTTTCTCCAGCACTGACGCGTGCTTTGGAAGCCGCTGTCTCCATACAAATACTTTTATCGAAACTATAAACTGTAAAAACACATTCCCAAACTAAACGACTCCAGAATGGCAGTGTCAATAAAGTTATATTCTGCTACTGAATTTAGCTGTGTCTTGAGAAAAAAAGAACGTGCTCTGTATAAGGTTACAGTAGAGGAAAGACAATACTGATAAAACCTATGTCACATGATCATAGAGAGCACCTGGCGAAAATATTCCCGCGACTGAGTTGCACGTGAAGGTAAACCATAACTTACCTCCAATTCCTCCGCTTCCGCCATCTTCCTCGAAGATTTTTTTTGCGTAGCCGTTTTGTTATATTTTTGTGTCTACTGTGCTGGGCGAAAAATGTTACCTTTTCCCTACTACCGCTTTATGTCCTACTCCAAATTCCAATACTAATGTTGAGAAAAATTTTTAATTCTGTAATTTGCTTCTACTTTAAAAAATCCCCTTCCAATTGAATAATCTCTCTTTCTAAAACTTAATACATTGCATGAGGAGCAGATTCCAGTCCGAAATGGCTATATAATAATTTAGTAAAACATTTATAATCCTCCTGTAACTGGAGAACGTGTTGAGACGTGTTCTTAACGTTCGAAAAGCGAAAAAACCTTTTTCAATATGGCCGCGATCAAATCATTTTCGCTTTTTTGCTTCACGCAAAAATAAAACATCAAAATTTTTATCACGCTTAAAATGAGTTTGATAGACGTTATATGATAGAGCACCTCCAGTATAATAGTAATCTAATAAATATAATGTCGCATATATTTTCAATACTTACGTGTCATTTTGTTTTGTTAAATATCCTACAGGATCTTCCAAACAGAAACATGCCACAAAATTTTTGTACGTAGAAAGTAGAAAGCACATTTATTGGTTATCTTTTATCTAACAGATGAAAATCCACCAATTGTAAATCACGTTGAAAACAACCAAGGAGCCGCCTCTATGTTTCATTCTACTGTATTTACCATGCTGGAGTAGTGTCATGCACACAACAGTACTTGTAGCCCATATCTAAAATTGTAGCGTCCCTAAGTCGCGCAGTGAGAGACAGCCTTAACGAAAACTTGTCCAATATCTACAGATAAAATGGAAAATGATAGCAGATAATAATTAAAGATGATGCAGTTCTCGGTATTTTGGATTTTGGAAAACCTACATGCCCAGATCATCAATAAGCAGACAATTCTAAAAAATAGTTTCCAATCGTCAAGAATAACAGGAAATTAAAAAATCCTCGAAGGCTTCTAAATTCTCTTTCATACAAACTAAGCTTCAATAAGTTTTGAGGAACTCAGGTACTTTGGATATTTAGTAGTAAGAGGAGTGACTTGGAAGTCGCACCATAAAGAGTTTTTGAATCCCATAAGGACAGTTTCTTCTAGTACTGATAGTACGGTACCATAATAAATTTTAAACAGTTTGCATTTACTTCTAAAATGGTGACTTCCCTGAAAATTTAACAATTACAAAGACAGATCTATACGCCAAAATTTTCTTTAGATTTTCAAAATAATCCCCATTATTAACAAATAGCCATTCAACAGAGATTATACAGTTGCTAGGATTTGACAGTGCATGCTCTGGTAACAAAAGCATTCACCGTGTTAAATTTAAACAATTTTTATTCGGACAATTTTAAAATGGTGAACATTCCGCAAATTGAAAAATAACTATTCAAAAAAGACTACACACTCGGGAGACGCTGCATGACACTAGTGTGCTGCGACATAACGCGCGCACCCGCGCACCTGACAAAAAAAACAAAAAGAACAAGAAAGAAAATAAAAAGGGAAGTATAGAAAACCCGCCAGTATTGAAAAAACTTGTCCAACTTTTCGACCCACGATACTCCGTTACTACTGGAAAAAAACCAGTGTTTCGTTCCTAAAATTTAAGTAGACATATCAGCGATACGAAAATCAGAAATGGAATTGGTACCATTCATTGAAAAATATCCCAAATTCTCCTAAAGACAGCAGATTTGATTTTAACCAAGAATCTTAAACATAAAAGATGTTTGTTAATTAACTTATTGAAAGGTCTGCTTTTTAATTAAAGTCTGAATAAGAAAAGAACCTGTCATTCAATTATCAGAAGAAATAAGGAATAATTCAAATGTTTTCTCAAAAGAAATTGAAAATCTTATATTGTCACGATTCATAAAAAGGGCGGCGAATTGGAATAGTTCCGCGCGTCCGCCAATCACGCTGCTTCATTTGGACGCAAATACTCGACTTAACCCCAGTAAATTTAAGAACACATTTCGATCCGCCGCGCGAAACTGACATAATTCAAAATTATAAAATTATTGAAACAATGATTTTTCTGTTAAAAAACGCGCAAAGCGACTAAAAGGGTGACGTTATAGAAAAACGAACAAGGGAGTAATTTCCAAACCAAGGGAGTAATTATGAAACACGGTGAGGAGTGGTTATTTAGATTTAAGATGAGGAGAATAACAATTTTTTTAGAAAATGTAATCACTGCAAAATTATACGCGTTATTTTATCTGATACATACACCTATTGTAAAATTCATTCGGTTAACCCATTAACGCCTAAAAGGCCACTCTGCAGACCACTACTTTTGAGCTTACTGTACGGATACAATTCGATTAAAAGAAAAAAAGCAAAACATGGAATTTATAGTTTTTTTAATGCTCTTTCAGATGGTGTCATTAAAAATTTGAAAAAAAATTTGTGAGTACTCTAAAATGGAGTTGAATGGTAAAAAATGTTGAAAAAATAAACAAATTTTTTCTTTAATTGAATTTTTCGGCAACTTGCCGTTATGGAATTATCTTGAAACCAGTGTAGATGTTGCTTACTTGACCTTCTCCCCTTAATGTGTTAATTCAATTCCATAACCGGTAGAATTGTTGATTATAATTATTGACTAAGTAATAGATTAGCCAAAAAGCGTAGCATTGCACAAGTTGTCTAACCCAGTCAAGCGAGGATGTAACACCCCACCATAAAAATTGGATTTTTTAAAGCAACTTGAAAAATCTAACGAAAATTTTGTTTTAAAGATGAAATAGTTTTGCTTAGCTGTTTGAAAAAAGAGCTAGATTTTTTTTAAATTATAGCTTTTAAAGTAACAAAGGGACCAAAATGAGCTTCGGGAAGCTTATGCTGAAGGTATTACGATATCAGTAAATAAATAAATAAATAAGAAATGTTATTTTCAAAGTTTGCTTCTTCATGGGTTTATGTGTATGGGGCATTCCACGCCAAATCGGACGGTTTGTAAAATTTTGATTTTTAATTTCCTTAATTTTTTGATATTTTTTAGTACCTACCGAAAAACCCTTCCTGGTAAATTTTGAAATTTTTTTGATTACGCGTCCAAAAGATATCAAATTTTCAAAAAAATCGCTTTTTTTTAGTTTTTTGCTAATAACTTCTTCAATAATGGTCCAAATTTAAACTTTTTTTTTTCAAAATTTTTGTTTTTTCATGTACTCTTTAGAAAAAAATATTAAAAAAATTTTGAAAGTATTTTTGAATGAGATTTTAGAGTTTTCAATTTTAAATCTTATTTTCCAAAGTGATTGCATATTTTGATTTTCGTTAAAATTTTTTATAGCAAACTACTACTCATTCCACAACTTTTCAGGCCGGTCCGATCGTGGGACCTCCAAAGCTATTATTTTTTTTCGATTTTTGAAAAATTTTTTCCTTCTATTAATCATTATGAATATCAATTTCCGTTACTGTATATAATTTTTCTAATTATTTTTTAATAATTTTTACAATTTATAATGGTAAAAAAGTGTTTAAAATCAATCAATAGTCGTTAAATCAATTTATAATCAATAAAACAAAAATATCTATTTATTTTTGTAATTTTTTGAAAAATCTGATTGGGGTTGAATTTTCAATGTTATTTTTTGTTATAAAGTATTTGTTATAAATTTGTCAAATATTGCCGTAATATTTCACCTGAACAGAATTATATAGTTGCAACGAAAAAAATTTAATCTGAGATACAAAACAGCTAAGATAATTGCAGGAACGCACAAAATTCATTCAGTTGTTCCAATGGATAGCGGAAATGTACGAGTTAAAGATTATTCTGGTTCAAATGATGCCCGCATATGTAAAACTTTCAAAAAATTACGAAAATAAATAGATATTTTTGTTTTATTGATTATATATTGATTTAACGACTATTGATTTTTAAACACCTTTTTACCATTATAAATTGTAAAAATTATTAAAAAATAATTGGAAAAATTATATACAGTAACGGAAATTAATATTCATAATGATTAATAGAAGGAAAATATTTTTCAAAAATCGAAAAAAAATAATAGCTTTGGAGGTCCCACGTTCGGACCGGCCTGAAAAGTTGTGGAATGAGTAGTAGTTTGCTATAAAAAATTTTAACGAAAATCAAAATATGCAATCACTTTGGAAAATGAGATTTAAAATTGAAAACTCAAAAATCTCATTCAAAAATACTTTCAACATTTTTAAAATATTTTTTTCTAAAGAGTACATGAAAAATAAAAAATTTTGAAAAAAAAAAGTTTAAATTTGGACCATTATTCAAGAAGTTATCAGCAAAAAACTAAAAAAAAGCGATTTTTTTGAAAATTTAATATCTTTTGAACGGGTAATCAAAAAAATCTCAAAATTTACCAGGAAGGGTTTTTCGTTAGGTACTACAAAATATGAAAAACTTGAGGAAATCAAAAATCAAAATTTTACAAACCGTCCGATTTGGCGTGGAATGCCCCGTATACATATATAAATAAATACAAATCCCAGATTTACAATAATGTCTATTTGCCTGTGAATATATTGATTCCCCTGTTCAATTTACACTATTTCTATCGATGAATTTATCAGTTCCTTTGAGTAATACACACGTTTAATCTTAAGTAAACTTATTCTTGTTCTTAATTTATCAATATAACGTTTCTCAGTAATTTTTATCGACATACTTATTTTTTATGCCTTCCAATTATTGAGGATACTAACTTAATTGAAGTTTTCGTAATTTATTTAGTTAAATTGAAATATTTCATTAATAATTAAAAAATAATATTTTATTCCATTTTGTTATCGAGTTTTGAATCACAGACGGGGAAAACTTAACGTCGTCTGTGGTTTAAATTAACGAGAAACGACTTCACCATTTGAATTTACCGCAATGAAAGAATTTTATACTGATAAATGCCTATAAGAGGACGCTCTGGCGCAATTCTGTAGCGATAGTGACGTTTTAAAGTGAGTTCACACTAATGAGGTTAGTCTTTTAATGAATTACGATTTGTTTGCAAACACTGGATGCAAGATTCAAAAGTTTAACGGTTAAATAGAGTGGATCTGAAACTGTGAAATCTTGTAGTTGATCTTTTTAGTATTATTTTGAGTATTGATTTGAATCGTCAATAAAATGAGGAAGAGTTCGACCGATCGCAGATTATCTGCGAATCCTGTGAGAATTTCGTTATTAGAAAGGGATGAAAAGAATGCAGGTGCACTTGAACGGAAAAAGACGCAAATTTCGAAACCCAAAAACTCAATGGGTGCTTTAGCAAGTGACAACTTACAAGGTTTGAAATCTCGTACTAGTTCATCGTCGACTGATCGTTCTAGTGGAAGGAAATCGAATTTAAAACTTCCCAGTAAGTTCATTCTCACATTTTTTTGATAACGTCAATCATTTTTTTAACAAAAAAATTTCGCCTTGAAAGTTTTCCTTAAGATTTGCAGTTTCAATTGTCATATTTCAAGAATGGGATAAAAAAAGATACCTACTACTTAAAAAAAATTACTTTTACTAAATCAAATCTTATTTCTGATCATCATAAGAATTTTAATAATTCATTGTAAAGAGATGATCAAACTGAATTATGATTGTTTTACTTTCACTTTTGAAAATTCAATAACTAAAATTAATCTCAAATAGCATGGAATATTGCATTAACATCTTTCAAGAAATATTTAAATGAAATATACCAAAAATACTTCGTAAATATATTGTAAATGTGTGAAAAGATTGCTTTGAAATATTTGTGAAATCTTTAAAAAATATTTCAAGAAATATTAATACACAATCAATCTTACACTTCGTTGTAAAGTATTTTACAAATATTTCAAATTTATAGAAATGTTTACAAAAATGACATTTTTAGATTTTTATCAAATATTTCAAAAGCATGAATTTCTGTAGCATTTATCGTAATGAAGTAATAAGAAAGCCTAAATGTCTAAAAAAAAATAATACTTCAGAAATAAGCAGATTAGTCAAAATCCTGCTCACATTTCAAAACCTCTTTTTTTAAGCAAAGATGATTAACAAGAATAATCTGAATGATATTATAAAGTATATTTAATCGCTTCTAGATACAACAAAAGGACTGACTCATTATACACCTTCAGGGCCGATAACTCCTGCTGGTCATGCTAGTAGATACCTTTCGGTTTTACCTACGGGAACTCGAGGGAAATCACCTTCATTGGAACGTGCGAGTGGCTTAGGTTCTCAAGGTCCCAAGAAAGATACACGTCCGCTTAATGAAAAAGAATACCAAAATGCAATGATTCGAAAAGTAGATGCTTATTTTAATGCAATCGATAAAGTTTCCATGCTGAACACAAATGGTAGTTTTCAACCAGTTACTTTGAAAATGTTTGTAGAAGTAAGCAGCTTATTATTAAACCTCTTAATGGTAGGCAATAATTTAACTGTAAATAATTATATCGAGGAATTGCCAAAGTTAGCAAAGAAAGTCAATTACCCTGGAACAGTGGCTAAGTCATGGCTGAGAACAGCGAATGCTAAACATTCATGGGCTCAAGTTCTCGGTTGGATTTCTTGGTTGGTTGAATTATGTGAAATCAATGACAGCGATATGGATCGTTTTACTGTTGAAAGTATTATATTTGGAGAAGACAAAATATTAGTGAACATAAAAAATGTCGAATTACTTAATATGTTTCGCGCTTACAAAGCATGGAATGTTGAAGATGCTGCTGAGGAAGAAGCTGCTATGAATGATTATTTGCAAGAAACAATAAAAATACAGGGAGCTAAAACTGAAGATTTCAACAAAGTAATGAAACTTCATGAAGAGGCCGATCAGAAATATCGACAAACAAATGAGGAATTCAAGAATATCTGTCTCGAAGTCAGCGACTTGAAAAATACTTTGAATATCTTGATAATGGATGCAGGTGAACAAGAAAAGTACCTTGAACAATGCAAAGCATTTAACGAAAATGAAAAAGTGGAGATTAAAAGTATGGAACAGCAATGTCAGGAGTTACGAAAAACGATAGGTAAGTGCGACGCCGAAATTAAGGAATTGACGAATATTATAAAAAATCAGAGAATGACGTCCGAGCAAAGGGACGAAATCATTAAAGAGTGTAACACAATAAACTCGTATTTCGTTTCTTTCGAAGTCTATTTGAAAGACATACAAAAGGAACTATACAACTATGAGTTAAATATCGAAACCCGCAAAAACAAACTAAACGATTTATTGCTGTCGTATAACAAATATATAGTAATGAATTTGTATGTTGACAACACCATCAACTCGGAAGATTTAAAGTTACCAGTGGAAGGGTTACTATATTCAGATACAATGGATATTTTGAAGGAAAGGAAAGTCGCTCTGCAGAATTGGAAGTTTGCCGTTAAAACAGAAATTACCGAATGCGAAAAGGCTATTAAGGATCAGGAGTCAGCTATAGAGATCCAAAAAGAAACGTATAAGAAAATTTCTGAAGGAAACAAAGACTGTGCTCGGCGGCTTGAAGAATACCAGCGTCGTATGAATGAAATTAAAATGACTAATATGGAAAAGGAATCAAAATGTCAACAAAAGATTCGCACGTTACAAAATGAAATTAAAAGTTTGCAGGAGGAGATACCAGCGATTGAGGCAGTTCAAGCTGAATTAGAGGAAAATAAAGACAAATCTCAAGCATTGTTTAGAAGGTATAAATTTTTAGAAGAGGAAACTACATACTTTTTCACCAAGGCTTATAAAAAACTCAATCAGCGAAGGAAGAAGTATATTGAAAAGATGCAAAATTTTACCAAAGAAGTGGAAAAATTGAAAAATAATGCTTTTAAGAAATGAAGGAAGTTCCCTTATTGAATGAATTTTTTGGGGCATTTCTTTAAAACTCAAACATTTCCCAGAAAATGTTCTCCAAAATGATTTCAAATCATTTTAAAGTTACATTGTATTCATCACAGATTGTCTGACGTTAACACTTAACCGTCCAATCGAGGAAATCTCCCCATTTTAAAGTAAGGCGTTCTCCGAGCGCGGTGGATAACGTACAGTTCGCTGTGGCGCGCGTGGTCGGCTAAATGTTAATATCAAATGAAATGTCCTAAAATGATAACATTTTTCCAAATTATATCTGTATAAATAATGAAGGAGAGGACAGCATTCCTTTTATCAATTCTGAAAGAAAACCGCTTATTGAAAAACTGTCCTATTACAATCTAATGTATAAAAAAACAGTTGAATCTCATTTCTAGTATTTCTCCAAGATGAGTCAGTATATGCGAAGAAGAAAAGTTGAATTAAATTTGTTTCAATTTGCAAAGGCTAATCGTTAGTTTTAAATACAATTTCAATTGAGAAAACGTTAATGCTAAGAATACGCCTATATTGCAGTTAAGAGACTTTTGTGGAGCCAAAAAAAGCAGCATTTATGACAAATGTTCTCTCAAAAACTACTACATGTATCGGCAGAAAATTTGTTTACACTCAAAGGTGAAAACTTTATATATGAAAAAACATTTATTTATTTATAATATTGAATGTAGACAACTCAAAAAAACATTCTTGATGGCGTTGATATTTTGAGGTCCCCAGATAATCCAAAACCAAAAATTTGAAAATTATTATTGTAAGTTTGTATGAATATTGCTATTGGCAGTGTTTTTTCCAAAAAGTAAAAGAAAATACATTTTTATTATAATTGAAATTCCGGCGATAGCCAGATTTATACAGATTAAGAATCTTTTCGAATTTTGTGTTTCTGACTATCTGAGAGCCTCAAAACATCAATGCCAAGACAAATTTTTTTGCGCTGATTATTATAAATGAAGAAATATGTATTTTTATACGAATTTTGTCAGCCTGCAGGACTGATGAATACCAACATAAAAGAATAAAGCTAAAAGTTTCTAGAATTCTATAGTTACTTATTTTTATTAGAGTAGAAAACCCTAGCAATGTTTGTGTTATATCCTCACGCGAATATGCAATGACTATAAAGCTTTTGCGCGGCAAAATATGATTTTGCTCATACGTTTTCAATGACTTTCAACATTTTCTCTATTTTCGAAATTATATGAATACGAAACTTTTAAAATAGAGACGGTGTTGAAATGTTTAGTATTTAAGGCAATTATAAATCCACGTACGTCTCCGAATATATATACATAAGTATTTTAAGAGATTCATAAAATTTAGAAATGAACATTAAGGACTTTCAGGAGAGATAAAACTTTCCAGTGAATTCTTTTGAAATTTTGACCAGACGTTCTTATTGTTGTTGCAATAAACCTGTCAAAATTTCAAGAGGTTCACCTGTTTCATTTTCGAAATATTGAATTTCAAAGTTCAGTCATTTTAACACGGACGCTTATGGGAAAACTGATAAAAATTCAGATTTAAGGATGTTCTTGCGTTTGCAAAAATCAAAGATTAAATTCTGAAAAAATTTTGGCTAATAAATCCAAAATTATAGACTTTAAATTATTTTTTTGAAAATTTTTAACCGTTTAGTTTGTGAGTAATCGATTTTCGAAAGATAGCAATTTTACATGTTAAGTATAGGGAAAATAGAAATCCACATGTTCTACTCAAGATTTCTAATTTACTAAAAAAGATTTTTCAACCAAACAAATTTTAAAAATTGCATTATATTATTCTGTACTTAACAAAAAAAAATGAAAATAATTGTCCGTTTAGTTAATTGTTTATTTAGATTTGAACGTGATAAAAACGATGAAGTAATAAACAGGCGTAAGCAGCGTGGCAACATCGTATCGATAAGAGCGACATCTAGCGGTATAAATTCAAACTTTTTCACCGGGAAGTTTGAAATTTGCGTACTTGCATAAAGTGCGATAAGACAAGATTTGCACCACAACTCTTTGGCGATTTGGCTGATATTCACTATTCTTCGTCCTTCCACTACACATTCATTTTCCGAAAAACATTTTTCTTCTTTTAACAGCAAAACTCACGTTATTTCGCCATTCAGTTTTCTTTTTTCTTTCGAAACGACCTTTGTGACGATGTTGATCCATCTTTGCAGGTTATGTACGAATACGAAAAATATAGGTAACAGCCTTGCCAACTGGTAAGAAATGAAAGTTTTATGGACAACGTTGCCAAATGTAAAGCGATTGAAATAATAGAAACAAATAATTTATACAAAGATAATTTAAAGGACTATATCACGGTGCTCTTCTCAAATATATTTTTAATAACCAAAAACATGTGTTGCATTATATGTACGATTGAACGTTAAAATGTTTCCGATTATAAGATTTACTTTTAGAAGATGGTACTTTAGTCAAATCAGTGACTGTAGCTTATTTTATTTTACCTATATTGCATATATTAATCGTAAAATTAATTGTTATTGATAAATTACATTGTTTAATTGTATTATCTTATAGATATGCTCCTTAATTTTTTTAAATTTTCTATAAAAGAGAACCATTGTACGGATATTCATTTGACTAGATTGTCCCGTAAGAACATCCTTAAGAAAATTGGCCCAATGAATTTTGCCAATTTTTTTATGTCACAGATAATGTTATTAAGTTGACGTATACGAAGTTTCGCGACGATCATCTGATTCGTTTATGAATAAAAAAATAAATAAGAGTTCGACAGAAATGTAACGGCATCGTCGCAAGTGGCGGGAAATTCAAAATGCTCCGGAACGTCAATCAGTAAATATTTCAATATTATGGTAGACATTTATGCATTTCTGTATAAACTATAAACTTATATATGTGTGTGAGTGGATGTACATAACTTCCACCCCTCCCCATAATAAAAACAATATATTGTAATAACACGTTATTTATTTTTTTTATAAAATTTCAAATTTGTGATTTTTTACAATACAATTTTTTTATTTAAGATTACGAAATCACATGCTTATAGTTTTAATCATAAAGACTAGAAATTCAAAATTAAAATTCATTTTTATTACATTTTTATAACAAATAAAAGTCAAATACTTACAGCTTTATCACAAACAAAATGAACATACACATAGGCAGTGATGTTAGCTGTGCCGCAAAAACTCGCGCATGCGCGAGAAAATAGCCTTAACGACGTGCCTAGACACTGTGAAAGGGTGTACTTTATGTACCCAACTTTGTTACAAAGTTTTGTTTCTAAAAATCAAAAATTATAATTTTTTTAATTAAATGAAAATGGCTTATTTCAACATGTTTAACATGCAAATAAATATTTTATATAAACTTGTAAAAAATTAAAATATCTTTATTCAAATTTTAGGGGTTACCAAAAAACAAAATTTAATTATTTTTAATGGGAATATAAATTTTCTGTATTGTGAAGCTCGAAATGTTCTGAATCTACTTCAAAATTTGTACAGTTAATATTATTATTCATTTGGAAGCTTGACCGGACGACACAAAGAGCGAAAACAGTATCGTTACGTAGCCGCTTTCGCTTTTTATTTTTTAAATCTGTCACGATTGAAAACATTCGTTCCGCTTCTACATTAGAGTGTGGAAAAGAAAGAACAATCTCTACTAATAAGTCTAATTGTAAATTTGGAAACACATAATTATCATTATAATCTTTACTTTCTAATATTTGTATCCACATCTCATCAATTTCTAAAGACGCTAACTCTTTTCTTTGCAAATCATCAAAATGCATTGGTAAAATTTCCCGTTCTAAACTTAATTGATTAACATTAATATTTGAAATATGCGTGGCAATATACAATAAATCTTTAATTTCATTTCGACCTTCCTGATACAGTGCACTTCTTGCTTCTAAAAAACTCCTCTTTGAAAAAACTATCATTACAGGGCAATCGTTTCATCATTTTCCGCATTGCTGTTTTATAAAAACTTAAACCATTTATTATAATTTCATTAAATCTACTGATTCTGAACATTGTTCTATCAAAAAACGTTCACATTCTGGTCCTACATATATACTGGGCAGATCTTTAATAATTTTTTCATCTTCTAAATTTAAAGGCGTCAGGATTAATGAAATCTTGACCAATTTCGCGTATTAAACGTTGGCTGCAATTAAAAATTGTATGAATTAAAACCTTTCGCGATTGAAAAAGAGCATTAGACTTATTAAAAAAATCCAACGAATATTTTAAAAATAGCAAATAAGCTTTACGGGAATCATCATTCAAATAAGTTTATATATCATCTGCGGATTTTAAATTATCTTTAAAAACAGCTAATGTAAAGAAATTATTTAGTACTTCCCAAATTATCAAGAAGTCTGATAACACACTTCTGTAATACAAGCCATCTTGTTTTTGATAATTTGAAAATTTTATTTTTTTCTACTTCAAAATAATCCTGGAATTCCTGTAAAATCGCACATCTCTTTGCGCTGCCCGAAATACAAGTTGCAACTTGTCTAAAAATACTTTTGCAAGATTAAGGTGATTGATTACAGGATTTACTAGCTATGATTGCGGATGAATGGCAAGTACAATTTAATAAAACAGCATGCGGTACCTGAGGTTTTAAACGCAAAAAGAAGGAATTATTGCATCCAGTCAATACCGATGCATTATCACTTGCCATGCCTACAATATTTTGCAAAGAAATATCCTTTTTTTGTAAAATAGATTTAAATGTTTCATATATCGAGTTCGCGGAACAATTTCGAGTATCTAACTTTACTAATTCTAATAATTGCGTTTTAACTGTCTTACTCTCCCGACATAAATATTGTACTAAAATGAAAAGAAGTTTTGTATCCGAAATATCTGTAGATTCATCAATTAAACATCTTTTAATAAGTAAACAAAATGGTTTGCAGTTTGAAAAGGAATATTATGCTCAGCAAAAAATCCTGTTAAATTAATTTCTTCCCGTTTAACTTTTTCTGCAGGTGTCAATTCATCTACTTTTTCAGGTTATGAGAATTGATTAGTATTTACGTTATTGTTATTATTATTATTATTATAACACATTATATTTTTTAAATATTTAACCGTCTGTGAATGTTTTATCAAATCAGTATTGCAACACCTGATGGTTTTGCTAGGGTTTTCCTAAATCCCGCCAAAGCCTTCTAGCGCCAAATACATATACGCCCCTGCTTTTCCACGCATGCGCGTGAAATTGCGGCACAGCTAACATCACTGCCCCATGCTTCCCGTGGCTTCCCGTGATACCACGAGCAACCACGAGTTGGGTAAAGGATGTTGAATAATGAATACCCAATTCCATTTTTCAAGTGTAACATAACAGATAGTACTATTCTTTTCGACTAAAATATGTGACACAAAGTTCAACGATGTTTTAAAGCAACATAAAAACCATACCGTGCTAACTCTTACTGTGAATATAATATTTTTTAAACACCCGAAAGACATAAGTTAAGGTTATAGAGGACTGCGAGGGATGCCGTGAATCAAGAGAAAGCTTGGCGGGAGATGGTTTCATGAGAGTGAATCTTTTATTTAATCATTTTCAAATACACAGATAGTAAACAAAATTTATGTAAATTACATTACATAGGGAATTATTAAATGTACATATTTCTCACCTTTTTCTGGAAATAATGGAAGCTCCTGAAGCTTCCGTATTTAACTTATCTGTATTTGCCTCCATTCTATTTGCTATCGGTGCGTCTTCTACGATATTCGTTAGAATAAGGTTTGTCCTGCTTATACACCCTAACTGTTTTAAGTAATTGTAAGAAATATTTTTATTAGCTCGGTATTTTGGAATTTTAATTTATTGTTATATATAATAACATTTAAGTAAATTTTGTTTGCTAATTTTTTCAGGAAAAGATGGCCCATCGGAGTGAACTGTTGGTTTTGCAATGAATATACAAAAATTTGGGGTCATGAAAAAGATTGGTGGCTGTGCCCTTCTTGCGATCAATACAATGGATTTCAAAAGGTAAATATTAGGTATTATGCATTTTGGGAGTTTCAGGTTGATTTAAAAAAAATATATCTTTTAAACTATACAGCGAGTTTAAATGTTTTTTGGATCTAATTGACCATCATTTTAGAGCATCAAACGAATCTCAATTATGAATATGCATAAAATTAAAGATAGTTTCATTCTATGATGATTTATATCAATATAGGAAATAAAATCAAAAGTAATTTCTGTTATTATGAACTTAGATTCAAATTTAATGTATAACCATGTGAACTATTTGGGACCACTTAATTTTTCAATATTTAAGTCAGAATAATATTTTTATTTGAAAGGAAACAAAGTATAAATGTTGCTATTCAATTTATAGTCAAATACCAAACAATACTTTTGTACTTTACATCAAACATACTATTGATATGTTACAAAACTAAATAGCATAATTTAGTTCTTTTTCCAATAATATTTGATGATAACCTTAAAAAATGAAACCGCAAATGAAATACAGTAATTATTTTAACAGTTTTTGTGGTAAAAATATGATTATGTTTTGATCATTTGCGCTATAAGGGCGCGCCCCGCACGTTGAGATAATTTTGTTCCAAAATCGCAAGAGACGTGAACACCACGTCCGATAGTCATCTATCCGCGTGTTATACTATAGGGCACAGCACCGCAACCGCAAGTTAAATTGTAGCGCAAGTGGTTAAAATCCATCATGAAACATTTGACTTCTTACTCCAAATCATACTCATACTCGACGAATCTAATATCTTACACTCTTTGAGTTATTTCTTTTTCATTAATACGCTTGACTTCTAAACTCTTTGTTAGTTTGATTCTTTCACATTTTTCTTTAACATCTTTTAACTTTGGCAACACCTACTTTAAGGTGATATTTTCCATACAAAATTTAAATGCAACATAACACAAAAAATAATGAAAAGTACAAAAGTGAGTCTCTACTGCATGCAAGCTCGAAGCAAATATTCACAGCCTTGGCAACCAATTACAGTGGCCTACGGGCATGATTTATTTTATCAACATTTTTTGGTCTGGACTTGTCAAAAGATTTAGAAGTAGAGTGTATAGCAAATGTTATCAAGGTAAAACCTAACGTGTTGGATCTAGGCTGATTGTACTGAAATTAATGTAAATTAAAAATCAAGTAAGTAATGTAATAGAATTAAAGAAAAACAGTATCAAAGTTCAATTTTGGAAAACAATAACACTTCAAGCGTAAGTGCTTACATAATAATTATTCCATAAATCTAGTATTAAAAACTGATTGCCTTTTTAATTTCTACCAAGATCATAAATTTTAACGTTTACAATATGTTAAGGACAAAAAAAGTTTTTAATTGTTAAAGACTACTTTAATTTCTTTGAATTTCAGGATGGTGGTTATAAGTACAATATTCCAGAACAGTACAAAGAATCATTAAATCTTAAGAAAGGATATGTCATACAACGCGAGGCAAAAGATGCAGTCAAAAAATCCTTTAAAAATGGCATTTGTAAAAATTGTAATAGAAACGAGCAGCGAAAATTGCTTAAAATATCAAATTTTGAACCAGTCAGTGGAAAATACTTTAATGTGGAATTAGAAAAATTAAAGCAAGATTTAGAAATGAAATATCCATTATGTGAAAACTGTAAAAACGTTGTATCAAAATGTTTAGAAAAGCAATCCCGTTGGTTAACTCAATATAAAATGCTTTTCTACAAACAACGACCCATTCAAGCCATCGTTAATGTAAGCAATGTTGCATTACTAATATGAATAATCTGATTCGCTATCAATTAATAATACACCCAAAGTATTAATAATTATAAATTCAGAGAGATTTCTGAGCTGAAAAGGCTATTCAAATATGAATCAAATCATGAATGCAACTTATTGGTTGTATTTTTAATTTTAATATCGAATTATAATTTCAATATCTCGTTAAGATACTTCCGCAATGCAAATTTGGCAATTTCTGAGGTATGGTTTCATTAAAGCCAAGGTTATTTTTCTTGTATACAATACTAGAAAATTTAGAATTGCAATTTAGAAAGAATAAGTACATTTATCTGTTCTACATGAATTTAATTATTTATATAATTTTATTTCAGAATAGAGAAAGAGTGGAGAAACTTGTACGACTTCTCTTAACTATTATAAACTCTATTGTGATTTACTACAAATTCTGGTTACTACCTATAGGCGGTATAAGTCTTCAAATCTACACATTCTTTACAGCAACAAAAAGTAAAAAAAAATATGATTTCATTTTATTATTATTATGGATTTGTTTAGCGACACTCTTAACGAACAACGAGTTGTCTTTCATACAGAGTAGTTCGGCAAGTGTTAACATCGTTTTGCACCTCATCGAAGAGTATCATGTTGTAAGTTGCTTTCAGAAATTTTATTGTACAGATAATACACTAATGTATATTGAAAGTATTGTTAAAAAAAATGATATCAAATAATTTTGCATAATATTACAAAAGAAAACCATATAGAAAGTAATATTACATACCATTAATCAATTTTTTTTTATTTCATTTAGACCTTTATGCTGGCAGGAATAATAGGAATCGTGAATGTTATGTTAAGTTCTCGCAAAGTATGGTCGAGAAATTTAAACGCTTCTTTTAAAAAATTGGAGACCCCGATGCGAAGTGGAAAATTGTCAAATGATTCCTCTTTTGATGAAATCCATGAACCTGTCTCTGGGAAAAATAAGAAAAGTAATATTGATTTTAACCATAGCCGATCTCCAGTTAATATAACAAATTTGTTAATGAATCCAGTATCGGTTGAAACTCCTGTACCAATCAAACCTTCAACATACTCGCAAAGTCCAATGTAAGTGCTGTATAATATTTTCTCTTGCAAGATAAAGTATTTAATTTCCTTTTGTTTTAACAATTTTTTTCAATTAAACAAGAAACCTTTTGGAACGTCTAAGCTTTTGCAAATTCTCAACACTTGATTTAACACTTTTCTAAAAGCTATCTTGTTCTAAAAATCTCATGAAATCTCTCAAAAACCAAGATATTGAAATGAAAGATTTTATGCATTTTACATCTTGAATACGTAAAGCACATGAACAACACCTATTTTTTTATTTTTCGATTTTTCATGATCTGATAAAACGATATTATTTTGTGAAATATTTCATAATCATAATTTCATAAAGTAACTGCGATATTTGTACTATTTTTCGATATTTATGTTGTTGCATTAAGGTGAAATTCGCTTGCGTTAATAAATTTCAGGAATTCCTTCTGTGTTTTGTAACAAAAGAATAATTGTAATTTTTTTTATATAATTAATTACACTTAAGTCTCAACCACTTGTCATGAAACCTTTTGACAATTTTCATTCAAGTCTTTTGTCACTTTCAATTGACATTTTCTGTACAAAACTCAAACGTGATATTTGTTTAAATCTTTAAATGATGATAGATTATACTGATAACATTTATGTTGTTTACAGCTTTTTGTTTTTAACAGAAAAATGCATGAAACGTTTTTTTATAAATTATAAAATGTCTTGCAAAATGAAAATCATCGCTCTATGATGGCGTTTACTGCTATTACGAATTTTGCCCAGTTAAGTTGATACGTTACTCTTGAAAGCAAATCAAGTAAATTATCATTCATATTAATTTTTTGCACATTTGTTGCAAACTACATTTCAATGCGATTACATACAATTAAATATGAACAATAGGTAATCAAAAGCATAATGGTGAATCTCTAGCACGTATACGTTTATTTTGTCAAAAAGTTTAAGGTATCATGCCCGACATGTCAAAAACTTTAAGGCTCGAGTGTATATGAAACTCTTATCTAACGATTATGAAATTTATTTACTTTCTTTTAGAGTTTTCGAAAAACAAGGAAATTCGTGGATACTTTCGGATGAAAGTACATTAAGAAACGAAACGGCGTCTTCAACGAATCAGTTCTCAAATGCATGTTACGATACTCTGGACAACAATAATCGACTAAACGATAGTATGAATTCACTAAGTTCGCTTTCATTAAGTGAAAGTTGTAACGGGCGTTCGTCAAAAAAATCAAAAGTCTTCCAAACTAAAGTTTATGGAACCACAAGTCCTGATTTGTTTCATAAATTAAGAAGTTCGAATTCAACGAATAAGAAATCAATCTTAGCGCCACCTAAACTAATGTCAATAACATCAAATTCATGGGTTGCTGGTGGATATTGGCAAGAAGATACGGAGTTACCATCGTTATCAAGATCATCAAGTCAGAGTTCAGGTTTTGGTTCAACTGGTTCTAATTTTGGTCCTTCCAAAGAACCTTCTATTTATAACGATTTTGATAGGTTTTCAATTTTATCCGATAATACACAATATGCTTACAATTCATGTACACATAGACAATTTAACACAAGTCCACTGGCACCATCACCATATTCAAGTCAAAGCCCACAAACAGCTCAATTTTCTTTTTCAAGACCTGAAAGTCAACGATCTAATTTCACACAATGTTCACATTCTCAACACACTTTACATAATTACGAAATGTCAATACCGCATACGTTAAATTCCAATTTTTGTAATTATAGTATGAGAAACGGTGCAACAAATCAATGTACGACATCTGATATACAAACAAGAGTAGCTTATTCTCCTAATCCTACAACAACTGTTATAAATAGTCCTCTATGGTTACCAGCATTGTTGTGTGGATCACTTGTGTTCAATATGATAATAACTTTGTATATATTTTTTGTCCTAATTTAAATGATCGCGAGGATTCTCGCTTCTAAATTTTTATTGAAATTCGTAAAGAGTTATGTTATAAAGCAAAAAGGGATTGGGTTATTGAAAAGCAATACTGCTTTTAGCTGTCTTCAAAACATATAAAATTGAAATGCCAGTTGTATATAATTTAAAGGAAGGTATCAACTATTTGCACTTATTTGATAATTACTTAACGTTGGGCGGGAATAAAGGATGTCGATCATTTTACATTGTATTTACCTCTAAATATCATTGTAAGTTTCAGTTTTGTTCCGGATTGTTAGAGAATTTTTTTGTACAGGAAATGAATGTTACACAAAAATAATTTTGAAATCTGTTGCTATAACGCCAAATTGACAAGATATATGTGATCTAGTTACTGAAAGTAACTAACAGTAAGTACGAAATACTGTTAGTAATCACGACTTTTTTTACATCAGATTCTCCTGAAAATGTTTATACTACCGTTATTGTACAGTTGAACAAAATTTTTACATTTCTTTTCATAAAATATAAATTTATACTATTCTTTAAAATTCACCTACTGTAGACAAAGAGTTTTTCATTTATATCAATTCTTTGGATGACATTTTTTTTTTCCTTTGTGAGAAAGAATAGGCTATATTCCTCAATAACCTAAAGCTAGCTTTAATTCATATTTGTTATATTCCCATTTAAGGAGGTTCTTGCATAAATATTTATGAACTCAGCTGTAACATTTTCAATACTTCCAGCTATGCCCAATCTTATGGTATTCTTACTTTATCCTCTTACCGTGTAAAATTTGATGAAATTAAAGCTTGAAATTGTTACTTTATTAGATTAAAAAATTATATTTCCGAAGCGTGAACAAATTTTTGAACAATATAAAATATATGAATTTGAAGATAAAAGCTTCCTCTTTCAGATTACATTTTGTAAATAACTTGCAACCATGGAAAATTTTGAAATATTATATGTTAAAGTCAGTAAACTCTGATTACATCCGGTTATCTGAAGAGAAGCCATGTTTTTTGTGTAGCGCGGCTGCGCGAGAGAAGCGTGCACGTCTATGCGTCTATGACTGGGCATTCTCGTAAACCTGGGCCGGAAATATACTTTTCCTAACGGCGAGCGCATAACTCGACTTTGCGCACGCCATTTCCGTGCGCAAAGCACCTCTTTCCCAGATACATTAATGCATTTGGAAAAAACATTATTCCCGCACGCTTCCTCTATTTTCCCGCACGCTTCCAATAGCAACGTCTGTCAGCTGTCGTCTAACCTAAAATTTAAATAATCATATCTTGCTCGACTCGTGTCATCACACATCACACTCGTCGAGATTATCATCTCCCTATTTTCTCGTTTTGCGCTCATCGTTAGGAAAAATAGACTTCGATACATGAACCCAAAGCTGGTCTTCCGCGCATGGGGAATTGGAAACTTCCCCCATGCGGGAAAGACCTGCTTTGGGCTCTTGTATCGAAAAGTACTATTTCGGTTACTCACAGGTTAATCAAGTTACAGTCTATTTATTTTAATAAAAAGTAGACAATGCGCACAACAAAGGTAATGTTTACACTAGAATTCTTTATTGACAAACATTTTCAGTTTTTAAACATAAAATACATACATACATATTTACATTCATTTTCTGTAACATTTGGATTCAATTGTACTCGCCAGAGCCTCCTTGAAATGATTGTATGAAAGTTTTTTTGAAGTTGTTTTAACCGATAGTATGGACTAATTTATGAAAACAACATTCAGTATGTACAAAAAAACTGTAAAATTTGTTTACTATAAAGCAGCTTAAATTGAACCTGAATTAAGCTGGGGTATTTTAAACCCCATAGGCCAGCTAAGGATTGAAAATATAAATAGTAAAATATTGAAACGTAATATCGTTTAAAAAATGAAAGTTGAATGAAATGAAATTCAAGAAGAGCAAAACCATCAAAAGGGAGTTTATTTCTGGGCAGTAAAGAGCCACTCATCCAATATCTCGTTAAAATTTTCAACAACAACAGTTAAACGATTACCCCAATAAAATAACGTAGCGTTCCGCCCGTCAATGGCATATTTCGTAAGAATCGAACGTTCCTCCCATTTTTGTATTCTTCTCCAGTCCTCAACTATACGTTTCATCAAATCTGCAATCTGAAATGCTGGACGTAGATTACTCGGTTCTAATCAACAACTTCTGATTTCCGTCTTTGACTCGATTACCATCCATATTACTTAGAACATAAACCTTTTTCGTTAGTTCCTTTAATTATTTATTTCAATTGGAAGTGTTTTCAGAGATTTTCAGAGTCATTATTTTTTTCAATTTTTTAAACTTCTTTGAATGTGTCCGGGATTCCTCTGAAAATTGCGCTGAAATTCCCCAAATTTGTTTGGATATTTCTATGATTTTTCTAATTTTCCCTAAAAGTAACATGAACTTTTCTTCAACAATTTTTTAGTTAAATTTAGAGAAGCTACAAAAAATGTCAAAAAACTGACATTCCGAAAATCATTTTCAAGGTAGACAGTTTATTACATGTGATTCATCTTTGCGATTGTAAATAAAAACGTACCACTGATTTGTGATATTTTGTGTTTACCAGTTTCACGATTCCCACCCATACGCATTCTATGGCAGGGATGCATTCGAGCACCGAATTTAAATCGGGCCAGGCTTCTCTTAGTCCGAAAATCTATTGAAAAGCATGCACGTGTTGCTTATAACAATTAGGGGAATAATTGGTTAATTTAACATTAAAACCTTGTTTCTATATATTTCAATTAAGTGCAATGGATTTTTTTTAATAATTCGAAAATTTGTTTTTTTTTGTCCAATTTGTTTTTGTATGATTAAATCAAGTGTAATTAATTTTTTTGGTGTGAAACGAAAAATGGTTTCCTTTGCTACCCCGAAGACAATACCTGTGGCGGAATAACGCTCGCGTGTTCAAGGTTTGTCCAATAAGTATCGGGACTGAAGTCTTAAAAAAAAAATTTATTGAAAATATCTGTACATGGATTTAATAATCTTCAAAATATGACCCTTCTGAATCGATACACCGTTGCCAGCGCTTTTCCCATTGTTTATACGCCTCCTGGAAACCTGTAACTGCAAGGCTTTTTAGGTATTCGGTCGAAGCCACTTCGACCGCCTCAATAGTTCCAAAACGATGACCTTTCAGACTTCTTTTGATCCGAGGGAACAAAAAAAAGTCGGCGAGAGCCAAATCTGGACTGTAAGGTGGTTGGGGCAACGTTGCTACGTTGTGTTTGGCCAGTACCTCCCTTGCAATTAGCGACGTGTGGCTCGGCGCATTGTCGTGATAGAGAATCCAAGTAATGGCGATCTCTCTTCGGACGCGACGGACCCTAATCCTCAAACGCTCGAGCACTTTTGCGTAAAATTTTCCATTTACTGTTTGTCCAGCAGGCGCAAACTCCTTGTGGACCACACCTTTTGCGTCGAAGAAAACAATGAACATCGATTTTACTTTTGATTTGCTCATGCGAGCCTTTTTTGGTCGAGGAGAGGCACTTGTGTGCCACTCAGCACTTTGTCTTTTGGTCTCCGGATTGTACTCGAAAATCCATGTTTCGTCACCAGTAATCACTCTGTTCAAAAGATTTGGATCGCTCTCTAAACGTTCCAACATTTCCCAACAAACCGTCACACGATGTTCCTTTTGCTTGTTGGACAAAATCTTTGGGACTAACTTCGCGCACACCTTCCGCATTTGCAAATCATCAGTCACAATTGAATGCACAATTTTGTCGAACTGAAAAATATTAAACAATTTAGGAGATTTGGAAGTGCATATTTATCAATTGGACCGTTTATTTTAAAAGTGGTGTAAGTCCATTTAAAAAAAAATGAGATATCACGTAATTTATATTTAATTTAGTGTAAACTGTTTATTTATAACTAGTTAGTATTTAATTTCCTAAAAAGTTTCTATGTTTTGTCCAAATTAAAATCAGCCGGCAAAAGAAATTACGGAACCATTAATTTTGAAAGTGATGCAAGTCTATTTACAATCAGTAAATATACATTACGTTAATTAAATTCGCCTAAAACAAATTTATATAATCAAATTACGTAATGATAAATCTGTAGAAATATTGCCAGACTTGAGATAATTAACCTATATTTTTTACTGGCCGATATGCTAACTTTTAATTTTCTTGAATCAAAAGAAAATGGACTTACATCACTTTCAAAATAAACGGTTCTATTTATTAATTATAATTTTTCATTTAATAGTACCAGATAATTTAAAAAAAGCAGATTTATAAAATTTTGTTTCCATAAAGTGGAACAACATTGTGATGTAAACATGGTTTAGGTTGTTTCCTTAGTCGCGATACTTTAAATATTAAATTTTTAGGTGTTATTATTTCATCTGGCTTAAGGTAGTTCACTTGAAAAAGCTTTTTTTTGCTAAGCTCTTGGTTTTCAAGTATGCTGTAGTTAACAATTCAACGAATACATTGGTATTTTTTTGAAGGTAGCAAGCGGTGCTTGTTTTTAAGATATTGAAGTCCAAACTTTAAGTTTTTAACATGCGAGTATATGGGAGACATGCTTCGAAAAAGACATTTTCACTAACTGCATGACGAGTTTTTTTACTGGATTTTTACAAAACTAGTATGTTGAACTTTAGAATATTAAGATTATGATGCCTTTTTGCCGAACATAGCTTGAGGTACTAAATCTTGAGAAATTTTAATCCGTATTACGTGCTTTGTCGAGTTTTTCACTTGGTTATATGAGCCACGCGGGAGAAGGGCGCGAGATTTGGCAACGTCGCAACAATTCGGTGTACACGTGTATCGTAGTAGTAGTAAAGCAGTACATTATTTGCCTTTATGTGACATTACAATATTGTTAAATAATAATATTTCTGATGATTTCATTTGTAAATGAAATAAATCTTCCATCTTTCCTACGAAAACTAGTTCGGCTTATACGACATGATATTTCACTTTTGTAACCTGTGAACGCAACTGTTACGTCAGTTAAACGACGTTGCCAAACTTCAGTGAGGTGTCGGGGAAATGCGCAAGAGTCTGATTTCGACGTTTTGCGCAAGAAACATGCGAAAGGAAAGCGAAGTGGTTCTCAAAAAATTTTCATCTGTGTACGGGAGACTATGCATTGCGTGTTATTTCAGTTGAGTGGAGTACCACTGGGCTGAGTGAACTACCTTAAATTGTTACTAATTAGTGGACATCTTCATACTAGCATTATTTCTACCCCGCTAATTATTCGTAATCAAAAATCTACAAGCAAAAATATAAAATTATAATTAAAATAAAATTTTTTACAGACTCCTTAATTGCTCTACTGAGCACCTCCCGTTTGTGGATTTCAACAAAATGATTAAATTAAATGTCGAAAATAATTTTAATTTAGAATTCTAAAAGGTGTCTTTTGACACCTTTGATAGAAATAGTGTTAGACACTAATAACTGGAATGAGTAGATGTTGCTCTGAAATGCATTGTAACGTGGCCATTTGGCCGCGTTATCAATACGCGTTATGATGAATACAATAGTGTCCAGAGATCTCCCCGAAAGGGCTGGGACAAAATATTAATCATATTTTAGATTGTTATGAGTCAAGTTTTCTGAAATGGGCCACCTAAAATCAGCATATCGAATTTTCTATTTTTTTTTGGCGATAAATATTTATATATATGTTAAATGTAATCTCCTAAAATTTTTTTAAAAAATTTTTATTTTTACAAAAGTTATAAACAAATTAGTTTTTAGGCTACTTTTTTTTTAAATTGCGATTATTCAGCGAGTTTTGAATAAAACTTTACCAAAATTTAACGGTAAGTAGAACATTAGCAAAAGAACATAATAGTGTAATCGAGCGATTAAAAAAATTTAATTTATTTATAGAAAATTAATTTTGCAATAAACAATTTGATATTTAACCAACTTCTGGATGAGATAAAACAATATTTTTTTTTAATTTAAAAGCTTTAACATTAAGCTACTGATATCTGCAAAAAAATTTTGGTAATATTCATAAGAAACAAAGTTATGAATTTTTGAACATTGTCGCGGAGGCACTGCAGGCGCGTCGCGCGTGCTCGCGCCTCGCTGGCGAGCTTTCGTCTACTATGCAGTGATAATAATAATCATCATCATCATTACCAAAGTAATAATATTAATAATAGTAATGACGATGACGCTGACAATTACAATAATAATGATAATGATAATGATAATAATAATGATGATGGCGGTGACGATGACAATGACAATAATAATGATAATGATAATAATAATAATAGTAATAATATTATTAAAAATAATCATAATAATAGCGGTAGTGGTAAGAATAGAAAAAATAATACAAATAATAGAATTTCAAGCTTATGATTATCGCCATTTTATTTCTTATGTATTATTTCTTTTTTCAAAGTGTAGTAATAACTACTACTACTACTACTACTTTGTTGTCCAACGTCAATACATTACAGACCTTGTAGTGTGTAGTGGTAGAAACAAAAACAATAACAGATGTCAGATTTAGAATGTTTTGACGTACCGTCTTACTTCTTTTATTTTTATTTTTACTACTTATTATTGTTTGACGTCACGTCGGCAAGTAAGGCCGGGTCTAAAATTTTGGTACCGCCCCTTCGGCGTTCTGATTGTTCGAACGTTTTAATTAATAACTCGGTAAATAACTATGCAGTAGACAAAACGCGCGCGCGACGCGCCTGCAGGGCCTCCGCGACAATGTTCAAAAATTCATAACTTTGTTTCTTATGAATATTACCAAATTTTTTTTGCAGATATCAGTAGCTTAATGTTAAAGCTTTTAAATTAAAAAAAAATATTGTTTTATCTCATCCAGAAGTTGGTTAAATATCAAATTGTTTATTGCAAAATTAATTTTCTATAAATAAATTAAATTTTTTTAATCGCTCGATTACACTATTATGTTCTTTTGCTAATGTTCTACTTACCGTTAAATTTTGGTAAAGTTTTATTCAAAACTCGCTGAATAATCGCAATTTAAAAAAAAAGTAGCCTAAAAATTAATTTGTTTATAACTTTTGTAAACATAAAAATTTTTGTTTTAAATTTTAGGAGATTACATTTAACATATACATATGTAAATATTTATTGCCAAAAAAAAATAGAAAATTCGATATGCTGATTTTTGGTGGCCCACTTCAGAAAACTTGACTCTATAGAGTAGGACGGAGGAAGCACGAACCAGAGCGAACCTATGCGCCTACCTATTACCGTGACGCTCCGGGAGAAGAGGACTCGAGCACCAACGGAACTGGACAAGATGGCCAACCTCCGCCAATCAGCAGACCCCACCGCTCCGTCGCAGAAGTCATTGATCAGGATCAACCACCCAGGGCGGCAGCACCATCCACACCAGGAATTGCCGAACCTGATAGCCTCGAGCATTATACCGAGTTTTGGGATTTTCCTTTTTTTTTGTGCTGTGGAGGATATTTTGGTGCCCACGGAACCCGTCCGGACCCGAGGGCTACTATCGAAGAACGAGATTTCCATTGAGAAGGGACCAGGATCCCAGAAGGAGCCTGTTCCCGGAGACGTGCATCTGTTGTCCGGGCGTCACGGATGTGCCTTTTTATGTTCTCCTACCCCCTTTTTGAGAAGTAGCTTTCCCTTACCGCCTACAAATTTTCGTGCTCCCTACCGTAGTTTTTTTTTTCTGTTGTGCGAGTCCCAGTCCCTTTCGGTCGCGAGCCATTCCGCCCTTCTTTCTTTTTTTTGCGTATTTTTTTTCCGTCTCTTTTCTTTTCTTTTGGCGCATTTTTTTGTGTCGCGCATTTCTTTTTCCTTTACCGCCTATCGAGGCAACGACTCATTTTTTTTGGTAGAGTTTTTCTTTTTTTGTCTCTTTTTTGTCTTTTGTTTAATTAAAATAAATTGTAATTAAAACATATACCGCGTGAGCCTCCGTTTCTTTAGTTCCCTTTCTTCCCTTTTCGTTTTCCCCAGGGCGGGGAGGCAGAACCCCCTTCTGGGACTCCTGCTCCCGGCCGTTAGCCGTGCCCCCTCGTCCTGCTGTTCGGGCCGATCGGTTCCCATTGCCGAGGGCGATTCCCTCGGCTAGCGCCCATCTTCCGATTTCGAACCCCTGAACTCCCCTTTAGGGACTCCAGGAAGGGAAACCGATCGGATCGAAGAAAGCGACGAGCGTGGAATTTGCGACGAAACGTCCGTCACAGCATCATGAGGTCTTATGGTCCATCAGATGCGATCAAAACTTGATGAATTTTTACTAGCCCACAGAACGAAGTTATCGGTTTTGTTTCACTTTAGCCCGCAACAGAAATTTGTACACATTCTTCGTGTCAATACCATCGTTGTCCAGATTAAGAGCTTATTGGCATAGAAACGCCGGGTTCTGCATAAGACAGTCATCGAAACTTGCAATTTTTAGCTCCTTCTGTATTGGTGAAATTGTATTACAGCAAATTTAGCATACAGACTCCAAAATGCGTCGATGCAGCAGGCTACAGTCGCGAATGGTCCAGTAGGGCTTGTCCAAATGAATCCGTATATGCAGATCAACTTCATCTTCCTGCGACGTCAAATTCTGGATCCGGTATCTGCGCATATATTCCCAACAAAATTAATTGTTAATTAGTTGCTTTCGAAAGGAATCCGTACAATCTTTACGAAAGATTTTTAGATTTCGGTGTAATTAGCTGAAAATTTTCATGTCCATGCAAGCACATATTCCGATAATTGACAGTTTGACCTGTAGGAGGCAAAAGTTTGTCAAAAGTGGTTGGTATCTTATTTTCACCGAATTAAAGGCATGCCCACCTTATTATTTATGTATTTATGTTTCCCAATAGAACATTATTTATATGTTTGTATTTTTTAATCAAAAGAATATCAAAGTTTACGACATGTCGAATTCTTCAGCCAATTCCATCCATATGATTAAGATTTAAATGGAGTTCAGGTCCAGGATTGTGTCATCTTCTTTCGTTTGGAATGATTAGACCGCCAATTTCTGGTCAATATAGACCCAAAGCTAACTGTTTCGGTAGCTATACCATTTTAACTCTTACCCACATTTATTTGTGCGTACCTTAAGACGAAAAACATACTGCAAGCATGACAGACGAGCAAAGCCAGCATGGTGTCCACAGTTATAATTGCCGTCATACTGAAATGTGCGAACAGAGCCGAATGTGCGTAGATGTGGTAGTAATAGTAATCCGGATTCACGAGATACGAATATGCTAATAAAGGTTCCAGCAGCCTGCTTTCGTTCAGTGGCATCAGGATGTCCAGTAATTTCGGTGTAAGAGGCAGGGTCGTAAAGGCTACCGTCGACATGCCTATGTACACTAAAGAGAAAGAGACAGAGGCAAAGGAAGTGAAGAATTACTTGAGTCGAGGAAAACAGCGTATTGTTACGTTAATCAATTATAACAAGTAATTCGTTGTCACAAATAAGCATTGTTCGCTTGACACCATTGGTACCATTGGCTGAAGGATTTTTTGAGTGTGAGGGTAAAGTAAATTGTAATCGCCAGAAACAGGAGCGATTTTACCATGATTTCTACTGCGTTAATTACGCGTAATCAACAATCCAAAAGCAGAAATATAGAATTATAATTAAAGTTGATTTTCGTAATTAATACCAAATTTTTTACAGACACACAATTGCTCCACTAAACACCTTCTGTTTGTGGATTTCAAAAAAAAGATTAAGGTAAAAGTACCTATTAGTAAACATAGCGTACAATTTGTACGTATAATAAAAAACACTTTAATAAATATAATACAAAAAATGTTTTAACATATATGAAATAATGAATGTAAAATATATCTATTTTTATGAATTATTTTATTTACGGATTCACACATGCGATTTAAATAGTTGTAGAATAGGAAAATTTTAAAAATATTTAACTGCACGTACCTTTAAACTCATAAAACTGTATAAGATGTTTGCGCCAAAAAGTGCTGATTTTATGTCTTATACTTTTACAGACAGACTAAAAATTGAAATCATTTTTATTATTGTATAATAGCATTTACAATTGTTTGCAATTCCTAGATTTGACTAATAATGCATTTTACGAATTTCAATTGATAACTTTCAAATTAAATTCGTGTTTCTATTAACGTTCAATTTTTGTTTGTAATGTCCACATTTATTAAACAGAAAACGTTTAAAAATTACCGACACATTCGTCTATGGTCGATCCGTTTTATTAAACACGTAAGTGTGCAAAAGCCCTGTAATTTCATAATTTTCAATCGCAAAAATTGTTGATCTAACCAGTGTAACAACATTAAACAATATTGTCAATGTAAATAAGGTAAGTACAGAAAACGGACATATAGTACTTAACTGAAAAATTGTATTTCAAAATGATAAGCTACAAGGTGGATACATATCTTTGAATTGTTGTTGCAGATATTTGTTTAGGAATTTTATTTGTAGATAAATATGCCAAAATTGAATAAGAAAAAGTTGGCAGGGGAGAAAAATAAGTTACAAGAACAAATAAAGGAAGTTCAAATTAAAATTAAAAAATAAAAATAAAAGATTGAGATTTTTAGGACCTATTATTTAACTTATCTGTATAAAAAATGTTTTATATTCATTACGTTTTATAGTTTCAAAAAGAAAGTGCCTAATTAATGTTGTATTCTTTAGTATAAACTGATTAGTAATTTATCATTTCTTATATCAATCACTGCAAAACAATTTCAAAATTTCAACAAATAAATATGAAATCAAAGTAATATTATGGCAAAATGAATACTTAATTCTTATTTATTTATAAAAATTATAAACATAGTGATAATAATTTGCTACGTTTCGGTATACGTTTAATAATTGGGCCTTTAGTTATTAAACATTGGGACATGTGTTAAATTAGTGTTCAATAACACGGGCATATTGTCATGATACATTTATCTATATAATTTTTCATATTTTTAATTAATTTACATTTTAACAATGGATTTCTATTCTTGAAGCTTACACGTATCGAACGTTATCAGTTTTATAGCTTCAACGGTTCTAATTATTTAAAAATAAACGATTGTTTTGGGAAGTATAGAAAAGCGTTTATTAATTGATACTTTTAAATTGAACCTAAAAAATAATTCGAAATTCAATTTGTAAAAGACGTCTTTTGACACCTTTGGTAGAAATGTTATAGTGTTAACTGAATAACACTTCACTATAACAACATAGTTCGCACACTGGTATTTTCAAGCCCCAGCGACAAAAATTTGCATTATCTGGAAGCCATTGGTTTTTTAACTTAAAACAATTGTACGATAGTTGTTGAATGTAGTTTTAACAAATTATATAGATTATTTTATGAAAATATAATATTTAATACGACAAAAAACTGTGACATTTTCTTACTATAAAGGGGCTCAAATTGGATCTGACTTATTGTTAGGCTGGGATGCCTTAAACCCCATAGGCCAACTAAGGGTTGAACATATAAATAGGACAAACATTGAAACGTAATATCAATTACAAAAATGAAAGTTGATTGAAATGAAATTCAAGAAATGCAAAAACATCTAAAGGGAGACGATTCCTGGGCAGATTTTTGGGCAGCCACTCGTCCAATATTTCGTTAAAATTTTTAACAAGAGCAATTAAACAATTACCCCAATAAAATAACGTAGCATTTCACCCGTCAATGGCATATTTCGTGAGAATCAAACGTTCCTCCTTTTTTTGTATCCTCCCTCAGTCCTCGACTATATGTTTCATCAGATCTGCAATCTGAAATGCTGAATATATGTAGATCACCCGGTCGTGTACGTAGATTCACTTCTCTTGTTTTTGGAACATTTCTGTAGTCACAGAACTTTGTTACTTTTAACGCACTTTGATTGGGCGTAACTTGGTGCAAGCTACAAGAGTAATTGTTAATTTCTTTGCATTCAAAAGGACACCCTCATGGAAATATTTATGAAAGTTTCTATTTCAGTTGATAGCACTTTCACAGATTTTCTGATTTTTGAATATTTCTGCAATTTATCCGAAAACTTCGCAGATAGATCCCTAAAATTTCTTTGACGTTTCCCCTATTTCTCTAAACTCGTTTAAGGGGTTACACAGTAAAAAAAATTTGTTTTCATTTTTGTTTTATTTCATTTTCTGAAACCTGCAATTGTTAAGAATACTCTTACCAAATTTTGTAAAGAAATTCGCAAAATTGACGGAGATACAGTATAAAATTGAGTTTCTATGTCGTATTATTATCCTTTCTCAGCAAAACTTTGAACGCGTTTTTTTCGAAACTATGTTTTTCAACCTGGTTGACAGCATATTTAAAAAACTATTCATCCGATTTGCATGTACAAAGTCTTAAAATGTTTGAAAATTCAGTCTCTATGGCACCACGGAGAGATTTTTTTTTATAAAGGGCCCCCTTCTATTTTTTTTTTCATAAACGATGATAATTTTAGGTGAAAAAATTTGCTGGTCCGCCATTTTTTTTAATTTTTAGATATCGAAATTTTGTCCCGTGGTGCCATAAATCTATATATCTAGTTTATAAAGGAATTTTTTTTTCAAATGATCCGTATGGCTTAATTGCTGTCAACCACCAAATCGGAGTGTCCTTTTGAAAGCGGCGTACACCGCAAACTATTAGTCAGATGGGGATACAAAAGTTTGTGTAGAGTCTTGTTTATATAAATATTGAATACAAATAACAATAGAAAAAAAAGAATAATCGTTTGCTCGAAAAAAATTATTAAAAATACACCCTTGTACCACGCGCGCACTGTGCTGTAATCCCTTAAGGGGGTATACCAGTGTGACGGCCGAAAATTTACATGTTTTTTTGAGAATTTCTTTAAAGAAAAGTATTTCATGGAATGTTTTTAAACTTTATGGATGTATTTACCTATAAATAAACTGTGTAAAATAATATTTTATGATGAAGAAACCGAGACTTAAAACTTTAAACGCGTTTTTCTCGAAACTGTGTTTTTCAAATTTGCTGACACTGTAACTCAAAGACCACTTATCCGATTGACTTAAAATTTTAACTGACTGTTCTGGACATGCTTTATTGTCCGATTATCCAGGATATTTTTGATCGGATGAAAACTGTAATTTTGGCAGCGAAAAAACGACTTCACAACTTTTTTGAAAATTCCGTCAATTTGACAGATTTCAACATTTCTCGGATATCCTGGATCATCGGATAGAGAATATCTTCTAGTTTAAGAGCGTTTTTTTTTAAATTCATCCTAGCGACCTGTATGATGTCAGCAGTTGAAGCACTTTTTTTTGCGTCTTGCGGAATAGCGCGTAACTAGGACGCCTTTAATTATTTTTGTATGAAAAAAATATTTTACACAGTTTATTTATAGGCGAATATATTCACAAAGTTTGAAAAAATTCCATGGAATACTTTTCTTTAAAAAAAGTCCCAAAAAATACGTAAATTTTCGGCCGTCACACTGGTATACCCCCTTGACACTAGGTTTACGGGATTTACGGGGTTTACGGGAAACCCGTCAATTTGACGGATTTACTCATTTAAACATAATGCAGGCAATCGAGGTCAGTAAATCTAGTGTTAAAATTACGGTGAGCTTCTCTGATACTTCTCTTGTTTATAATCTCTTCGAATTTCTTCCAGAGAAGTTCGGGTAAACTACGTTTCTAAAATCGTTCGGATATTATTGTTTGTTCGTCAGGTGCTTTATTAGGGCCCACCAACATTTACGCGTACGTGAATTATTGATGCTATTTTAAATAAAAATGCACCACTGATTTGTGGTATTTTGTATTCACCAGTTTCACGATTCCCATCCATATGCATCCGATGGCAGGAATACATTCGAGCACCGAGCTTAAATCGGGCCAGGCTTCTATTACTCCGAAAATCTATTGAAAAGCGTGCACGAGCTACTTGTAACAATTAGAAAAATAATAGTCGCAATTTTGACAAACTGAAAAAAATTTCAGTTATATTTTAACCAAGATAGACTAATTAATACCTATTAAATATCACAATGAATTAAAGGATTAAAACGAGAAGAATATTTAAACCACGTCACTGTAAAAGTGACATAAATTATAATTTTGTAATATAATAATATTTACATAATGTCATAAATAAAATAATATTGTATTGTTTTTTTTAATTAAAATTAGGTGCAATGGATATTTTTTAGTAATTCGAAAATTCGGTTATTGTTTGTTTTTTTTGTTCAATTTCTTTTCGTATGATTAAATTAAGTGTAATTAACTTTTTTGTGTAATGCAAACAATTATTTTTTTCGTTACTCCGAATGCTAATTGGTACCTGTGGTGGAATAACACTCGCGTGTAGGAGCGCCCGAAGCCCGAAGAAAAAGTATACTCGGATACGTAGGACTCGTAAAAGGGCCAAATACCAAATACGTAAAGCAAAAACTTATTGTACTTGTAATAACCACTGTCGAAAATTTGCATATTGTATCGGCTAATGGGGAAGCGATGAAACGTAATTTTATTTTATTTTCACTCGTCTTTGCTTTCAGAAGCTTGTATAACTTATCAAAGTCGGGTGCCCCTGCATTTGTCGTTCAGAGTAAGAAAATTGCCCCGTCAATAATTCAACCAATGTGTTTGCAATTGTGTTTGCCAAGTTATTCACCCTTTTTTATTTTTGTTTATTTCAAAATCGTGGATGAGCATGATTAAAAGCTCGACTTCGTTGCGAAGTTCCCGGACATTCGTGTCCAAACGTACTTTATTTTTCATATTCCAGCAAATAAACACCAACTTTCTCTTCCGTTCTCGGAGTTTCTTCGCCAAAGCTGCATTTCTCCTTAAGTGTAAGAAAATTGCTCCATGTATAATTCAGCCACGCAACTACGTTTCACCATCACCCTTTGCTCGATTTTGTTGCAAAGTTGCTGAACGTTCGTGTCCTAGCTTATTTTATTTTCCATATTCGAGCAATTACACCTAAATTTTCTCTTCTGTTCTTGCAGTTGATTTTCCGAAATTTTTTCTAGGGAAACATTGTGTGATTATACATATAGTAGTCGTGGAAAGTCTCGAACATGCTCAGAAAAAGTCTGTACTTGCAAGGAAGGTACTCCAACACAACCTGAACGATTTCAATAATTTTTGGATATGTTGTAGTACTCGAAAAAATAAGAGACACGTATTTTTTGTTATGTGCCGACATCCACTTTAAAGGGGTGAAAACCACCCCTAAAGTTTTATCCGAAAATCGTTTTTTATCATATCTCAGCTTCTAATTAATATTTTTTAATAAAACGAAGTGGAAAAAGATTTGTCATAAGAAATCGACGATATTAGGTATGTTTATGACCCAAGGGAGTGCAACCCTTATTTTATATTTGAAGAAATCTAGATATTTTATGCTTCTTTTCTTCATAAAAATCAGGCTATGAACTGAAAAAAGTATAGAAAAGCATTTCCGTTTACTCTACCGAATATTTCAGTTGTCGTGTTTCAGGATTTTTTACGCAACCACCCCCAAATACCGTAAACTATCCCTCAAAGTAATACAGCGCATGTATATGATGAAAAAATTTTTTTTCTCTACGGTATTTGAGGGCGGTTGCGTAAAAAAATCCCGACACACGACAATTGAAATATTCTATAGAGTAAACGGAAAAGCTTTTCTTTTTTTCAGTTTATACCCTAGCTTTTATGAAGAAAAAAGCATAAAAAATCTAGTTTTCTTCAAATATAAAATAAGGGTTGCAACCCCTTGGATCATAAACATACCTAATATCTTCGATTTTTTATGACAAATATTTTCCACTTCGTTTTATTAAAAAATATTAATTAGAAGCTGAGATATGATAAAAAACGATTTTCGGATAAAACTTTAGGGGTGGTTTTCACCCCTTTAAAGTGGTTGTCATTTGAAAATGGAAGGATGTTTTGATATAACTATTAAAAGTGAATATCAAACCATATTCTTAGAATCTTTTATGTATGAATTGGGCGCGAGCGCTAACGTGTATCTTTTCTCGAAGCAACTAGGTGCGGGCACATGAAAAAGAGCCAAATCATGGTGTGTATATACACAGCTTCAAACTCCATACACTCAAAGGCATTCTGTCGCATTAGTGACAGTTCAAAATCGGTAAATTTGACGTAAATCTGAGAAGAAGTATCAGGAGTACATGAAACCAAAGAGCCATTTTGAAAACATTTGAAAATCGGTTAAAGTGGCGGGATCACTTTAATAAAAGCGGTAAAATAGACGAAAATTTGAGAAAAAGTATCAGGAGTACATGAAACCAAAGAGCCATTTTGAAAACATTTGAAAATCGGTTAAAGTGGCGGGATCGCTTTAAAAGCGATAAAATAGACGAAAACATTTAACCCTGTCGTTGCTGCAGACGACTAAAGTCGCTCCGCGTGAAATGATGCCACCTTTCGTTGCTGCGGACGACTAAAGTCGCTCCGCGTGAAATGATGCCACCTTTCGTTGCTGCGGACGACTAAAGTCGCTCCGCGTGAAATGATGCCTCCTTTCGTTGCTGCGGACGACTAAAGTCGCTCTGCATAAAATGATGCCACCTTTCGTTGCTACGGACGACTAAAGTCGCTCTGCATAAAATGATGCCACCGTTCGTTGCTGCGGACGACTAAAGTCGCTCTGCACAAAATGATGCCACCTTTCGTTGCTGCGGGCGACTAAAGTCGCTCTGCACAAAATGATGCCACCTTTCGTTGCTACGGACGACTAAAGTCGCTTTGCATAAAATGATGCCACCGACGTACTACGGGCGACTGAAGTCGCTCTGCATAGAATGATGCCACCGACGTACTACGGGCGACTAAGGTCGCTCTGAATAAAATGCCACCGACGTACTACGGACGACTGAAGTAGCTCTACATAAAATGCCACTGACATACGATAGGCGACTACAGTCGCCCTTCAAAAAGTGTCAAACCAATTTTATTTCATTTTATTTCATTTATATTTCATTCAAATTTGACAATAATTTTAGAAAAAGTATTAGGAGTACATAAAATCAAAGAGCCATTTCGAAAACATTTGAAAAGCGGTTAACTTCAAAGTTCGCTAGGCCGTAGGCATTCAAATATGATCTGTTTTGTTTTCCGGAATATCCAAAAGACGAAAAATTTACCTTACCGACGCAAGTTCTGTATTGTTTTATTTTTTTTATTATCTCGAAATATAAAGCCGATAATAATAATTTGCAAAAAGGAGACAAATCCCCCTCAAAAAACACCTCTGGTGCAAAAAATCGAGACAAGTTCATGTATGAAAAGGGATCTCTGTACAAAAAACATTTTGAAAACCTTCAGCCAGACAAAGCAGTTAAATCCGATAACAATTGACAAGTTCAAATTTTCCATTACATCCATATGAATTTTGAAAAACTTCGGCCAGATAAAGTTGTAAAACCGATAACATTAGACAAGTTCGTTTTTTCTATTATGTCTCTACGAATTACTTTGGACCAAAAGTTCACAAAAGTACCCAGTACTCTCCGCTTTATATGATTTGTCAATTTCTTTCATGTACATGTGGTAATTAAAACAAAACGGAAAGAATTTTTTCTGTTTACGTGATTAGAACCGGTACTGAACTTGTCGGGCCCGAACCCAAAGAACAAGCAATAAATATCTTAAAATTTAATTCAATCTTACCGCATTCGGGGCCCGACAAGTTCAGTACCGGTTCTAACCACGTAAACAGAAAAAATTCTTTCCATTTTGTTTGAATTACCACATGTACATGGAAGAAATTGACAAATCATATAAAGTGGAGAGTACTGGGTACTTTTGTGAACTTTTGGTCCAAAGTAATTCTTAGAGACATAATAGAAAAAACGAAATTGTCTAATGTTATCGGATTTAACAACTTTATCTGGCCGAAGTTTTTCAAAATTCATATGGATATAATGGAAAATTTGAACTTGTCTATTATTATCGGATTTAACTACTTTGTTTGGTTGAAGATTTTCAAAATTTTTATTTTTGGACGTTTCGTGTAAATTTGAAATTTTTTGGGTTTTTTTTGCATTAGATCTGCTTTTTGTAGAGATACTACTTTTTATACATGAACTTGTCTCGATTTTTTGCACCAGAGGTGTTTTTTGAGGGGGATTACAATAATTACAGAATCACAAAACGCAAATAAGTTCAGGTACACTTTTTTCAATTTCTCTATCCTATACTTTCTATAATTTAACAAAGTTTGAATATCAGATCATTTGTTAATTTATTCAGATAAAAGTGTAGTTTTCAAAAATTTGTTTCTAAAAAGTGGAACAACATTTTGATACAAGTATCGAGGGTCAGTATTATTCGTTTCCTCTTGTCGTCAGTTCTCGACCAGTCTGTAAATAAAACTTGTTAAACAAACTTAAATAGGTTTATAGGAAAATAATCACGTCATTATTGCTTTTGGTGCTGATTTACAATATAGTTTTGTTCTCTGTACATTCATACGTTTTGTTTTATTATTCGTTCGTCCTTTACGAAATCTCTTGTTTTCTTTCTCTTGTTCTCATTTTGGAAATTATCTTTTCAAAATTCTGGTGTTTTTTTTTACGCTGCTCAATCTGTAATGAATTATTTTTACATATAGATATATATCCAAAACCAATGCAGTTCTACGACGCCAAAAATGTATTACAAAAGGGAACAATCGAAAATGTTTTAAATCTATAATGTGTATTCATACAAATTTCACGAAAAAACTTAATTCGAACACTGTGCTGTGACTGTGATTATTCAATCGTCACACTCATATAATATCAATAATTTAATATATATATTTTAACACAATTATTATCGCTAAATTTGTACCAGATTGAAATTGCAATTTTGGAATTCCAACCCTTCGAGTCTTGGAATTTATTTCCGAATAAAATACGATAGAAATGCCAAAAAAATAAAAAATGGAAGTTACAAGTTTCTTAGAAAAATTCAGAATCACAGAATTCCAAGCAAGAAACTATAGGGTTTTATAAAAAATTGACTATATGGGGTACATTCTAAGGTTTGAAACAATCCAAACCAAAACTGATAATTGTTTTCGCGATTTTTTATTCCAAAAATATTTCTCCCGCATTTTCGAAATGAATTCAAGAATTTCACGCCACGACAGAGATCCTTTGAAGATTTCCATGTTCTCGAAAACTCCCGCATGGAGAAATTCGATCGTACAAAAAAGAACCGCGGAAATGTTTATTTCCGCGGATATATTTTTTTTTGGAGGAATAATTTTTCATACAAATTTACAATGTTTCCGTGCAAAAACGAATATTATAAATTTCACGAAATTCTATGAGTTTACACGAAAAAAGAAAATCAGTAATTAGTTCGTTATTATATTTGTTTCTTCCACAGACTCTGGTTTTTATTATTAATTTTCTTTTATTTTAGTTTATCTTAATTTGTTAGGGTTTTAATTTGTTTGTATTCTCCTGTTACAACTTTTTGGACTCGATAATAATTAATAAGAAAATTAATATCTGGATATACTTTTGAACTAAATTTTTCGTTAAATTAAAAACTAACTATTGTTTCCGTCTTTTTTTGGGCGAAACGTTGAATTAAAAAATCAACAGCTTACAAAAAATGTTAATTTAATAGAAACATTTTACACTAAAATTATCGTTTCGGTCTTTTTGGGGCGAAACTTAAAATTTTCAAACGAACAAGAATATTAAAAAGAAATAAAACAAAATTGATTGCAAAGTGTATTTATTATTTCTAACAATAACCCTTCGCCCTAAAAGGAGACTGAAATGGAGAAAGAAAATTTGCCATTTTTCGTGATTTCAAAAAATGGAAACCTGTCATTCGATGCAGAACCACTCAAAAAACACGAAAAAAGTCAATACGATTAATTAGATTAGAGAAACTACAAAGACGTATTTAAAAAGAACTGATTGGTGATTTTTATAAATAATTTCGGCGAATAAATTACTCGTGTATTTGCGCAAAAATATCGCGGACTTGAAACATTCTCAAAAAGAAAACTCGCTATATTCACAAATAGCTTGTCAGAGCTTCCTTCGGTTTCTAAAACAAAGGAAGTCAAAGAGAAACTCGCTGGTATCTCTTTTAGGGACAGAAAAAAAAGAAACTACGGATTTTTCATGACTATCAAAATTATAAAGCTATTTTTTGTTTATCTGTCAGAGGTTCCGTCTATCGTAACATATTTGCTATTAATTCTATAAAAGGAGGAGAAAAGAGAGATGGGATGGATAGTGATTGAAATTTCTTCGCGAGCAGGAAGAGAGGGAATCTTCGAACCCAACGAAGAAATCCTGAGGATCTTGGTGTTGTTGATTTTGAATTAAGCTATTGCACTTTCAGTAACGATAGCTTTTGGTTATCTACTTAAATTACTGACGTAAAGATGCTTCAATTCCTTTTTTGTTGTATTTTCGAATAAGGCTGCCCGATTTTGCCCCTCGCCCTTCTTCACCCAGTGATCGTACACGCGAAACGCACAGCCATCGATTACCTGAAAGCATAAAGAAAATTAAAATAGATTTTTTTATAATATTACAGTAAAACCTGTCTTTATGTAGTTGATAGGGACCGCGTAAAAGAAACCGCACAAAAAAATATTCGGAAATTTCATAAATATTTACATTGTGATATGGCAATCGCCCCTCCAGATGGGAGATTTAATTTTTTTATTCAGCATTATTTTTTTTTCATGTTTAACGGTTATATAGCAATGGCAGTGAGGTAGTCCAGGGATCTCCCGGAGAGGAGGGAGGGACCCTTAAACTCCATCCTGCGATATATTTGCGTCATCCTACGATATATTTTTTCTTTATTATTGAACTTCTGAACTGCGAATTTTGAACCTATTCTAAAATTTTATAATGTGATGTATTTCTCAATATGGAATTTGCGATCTAATGATTGTTTCCTAATTTCGAATATTAGTCGTTGTGCGTTTCTAGGATTTCTATTTTAGCGTAAGAATTATGAGGAATACCGTTCTTATTTCTTAGTTTTTGTATGAGTAGGAAAAGAGTAGCACAATCTCACTCCTCACCGTCCCAGTCTCCAAATTCCAATTTCCTCTTAGAGCCATCAATCCCTGTCGCGAACTCCGGCGTATCTCCCTTTCCCCTGTCCCATGTCCAGATTTTCGCGGGTTTCCTCGCATCGGACTTGAAAGAACCACCGCCAAAAATTGGAGGTAAAGGAGGACTCCCAGCAGCGAATCCGGTCTAGATAAGGAGGGTTGACACAATTATCGACCCGATGATCCAGCAATTAAGAGGTCGACACCTGCTGGCCCACTGACATGTGGTGACCCCCTGGAAGGGGAAAATTGGAGTACCAAGGATTCGCACGATAGCGGAACCTTCAGAGATCCTTGGACCGCTGTGCCATACGCCACCAATTTTGATTTTGTGCCATTGCTGGTTTATCGCGAAAATTTTGGGACTCGGTTTTAGAACCAATTTTCAGTGCTGTGCCTCTCGTGTGGTGCCGTTTTGGAGTGCCTGATATCCTTGGAGAAGGCGATCTGTCACCGGAACCCCCAACTGCAGTTGAGGAGACCGTTCCGGCGCCGTCGAGGAGTCACCGATACTGTCCCTCTTTCTCTTCCTTCTTTGGGTATTCTTGTGAGTTCCTAGTCTTTTGCACTGTCCCAGCCCCCCCCCCCCCCCCCCCATTTCGCTTTGTTTGTCCCAATTATTACCCCCAGATTGTGCCCCCATTCATTCGCGTGGAATTATTGTACCACGGTATTCCCCCAATAGTTTATCCTTTTCTTTAGTAGAACAGATCATAGTCTTTTTTTTGTTACGTTCTCGCGTTTTCCACCCCGCGTTCGCGTCCCCCTTACCCCCTCTCAGAACGCGATATTTCTTCTTGTCCGAGATGTTTCTCTTAAAGTTTATCTTTTGTTTTCCGAAGATTCGTTGCTTGGAATTGTTATACCGTGATTTCGAGATTTTGTGTGGTTTTGTTTCTTTTTATTTTTGTCAATCAAGACTTTTTTTTGTTACTTAATTCCGCGTGAGCTTCCTTTTTTTTAAAGGGAGGCAGGATCCCCTCTGGGACTCTTGTTCTCCCTGCGCTAGTCGCGCCCCCCCTTTCCTTTTATTATTAGTTCCCCGTGAATCCCTGGCGAGGATTTGAGTGAAAACATTGCATTTTCCACAAAAAAAGAGGTAATCTTTTGTTAATAACGAATGCTTAACGAATTTCTCTTCAGAATGTTGTTTTAAGGATATTGTAAAAATTTGGAATCAAAGGAATGAAAATTGTTGAAGTTATGCTGCGTGCTGTTTTGAAAAATCGTGTTCCGAGAAAAATACGTTTAAAGTTTTGAAATGTGTTATAGACATTAAAAAATGACATATTTGATTTAGACATTAACAAATGATATATTTGTTTAAAATTACAATGAAAAAAATTGTTTCAGGTAATAAACTTTTTGCTGCATATTCTAGAAGGTTCAAAGCAACTTTTAAGCCAATAAACGAAAAATCGATTTTTTGAAAAATTTAGAGTTGCGTAATCCCTTAAGCCAGAAGAAATAATAACACCTAAAATTTAATATTTAATATAACTACTAAGGAAACAACAGAAACCATATTTGCATTATGATATAAAAATGTTTTATTTTCTAAATGTTTGTCATAATAAAAATCTTAATTATATATTATTAATAATAAAACGACTTTTATTTATAAATTACATCTCAATATAATCATGCGAACATAGCATTTTTATCATAAATAGAATATTCAAATATGCAAAAACTTATTTTCAAATAATACTAGCATTTGTGTCATAATCATACGTAATTTTTACCATAGAAAGTTCAACTTTATATCTGTAATATTTACAAATCGCAATATCTTTAAAAAAATATCAAACTCGAGCTTAAGGTTTAAGGTTTTATAACCGGGAGAAACAACGTCCACTTCGGCTCTTATTTTATCCATCGTTTGTAGTAGAATTTCTTATAGAGTGACTCTGAAATAAGAAAAATACCGGTTACAGCAATATAGTAACTCTAAGCAACAATCAGATATCGGAAAGAAAGGTTTCTTTTTTTCAATGTAAGCAAGGTTGGATCAATTACCATTTCTCTTACTATTTATTACGGGATATATAGAAAAAAAGATGAAGTCTTACCACAATTATACTTCAACGAATAAGACGTTCAATAAATGCTGCTCGAAAAGCTAGATCCTCACCAGGTTACCAATGCGGCAGAGGTACAGGGAGCGGCTGATTGGGTTCAGGGTGGTCTGGATCTGGTTCATCATCTGGGAAAGCAACGTTAAAGATTGGCGCATAATTGTGAAGGAGTGCACAAGCCATTATAATCGTTGTGCATGTCACTAACTTATTCGTTAAACCTCTGTGTAACAGGTAAAGAAATCGACGCTAAAACGCGTCGATTTCTTTACCATAGCAAAACCTTAGTCCTCGCGTGAAGAAAATTGTAACTGAAAGAATTATGCTTCAATATTAGCCATTCAGCGTATAGCAAATCCGCTTCTGCTTTTACATCACTTTAAATATATAAATAATAATTTTTGTAGCAGAATGTAAGCAGTTATTTACAAAGAAATTATAAAATTGTATATATTGTGTGTACCGTGCAGCGAAATTGAAAATATGATCCTACCTGATCTGTTTATGAGTCACAGGATTGTCGACAGGAGTGATCAAACATGGCAAGGATGGATATCCAGCATCTCCAACCAAAACGCCATTCAATTCACCTTCGAAGTATCTCATGCATATCCTTGAATTCTGAAAGATACGGCTGTCACGCTGACTTCCTGGCTAATTTGGTATAACATCCAAAAACTCCATTTGTGGACCTACAACAGCCTAAATACGAAATAATATAGCATTATATTTTCAGAGATATTTACAGAATTTGTCGGTGAAATAAATGATATATACCTGGACGTTCAGAGAAAAGTATCCTTTACGATTTCTATATATCTCGTTCAGTGCGTTGAAATCTTGTGTGTACTAAACGAACCTGGGTACAATCAATAGGTCCATCGACATTTGGTAAGCCGATTCCTCTGTCACCACGTCTTAGGTCCCTGAATAACCGTTGACCACTGTTCGGTATTTTGATGACTTCATTTACGAGGCCAGCGAGCAAAACAGAGACCCGAAACACAATCTGAGATATAGCGTGTTGTGAAATCGTCACGGTATCCCTAGGGAGTACCTGAAAATTGAACGAAACAGCTTCAGTCAAATATTAAATACTTTTCTTATTTCTACTTTTAGGTTACGAACGTTCTGGTTTATCATATTGATGAAGCTTTACATATCTGGAAACTAGCAGTTGCATAGAATCGTAAGCAAACGAGTAGCTGCATTACCGCTGGAATTGATAAACCACGACTGTTTACGTTCGACAGTCCAGCCTCTATTTTTGGAAAAATTCCGTTTTTGATAACGGAATTTTGCCGAAAAGGTATCGTTTTACGTCTTTCGTAAAACGATACCTTCTTTTAAATTCATTATCATCATAAAATTCAAAGGTGTTAGCAGGTTGCAAATAAACACGACAACAATAGAAAGATTTGCTTTAATCAGTATTATATTCTCAAAGAACGCTTCACCTTACGAACTTACAAAGACGCAAACGGTTTTTAATAATTTTAAAAGAAGTAACGGTTAAACGGGCTATTACACATCTTTTGTATGCATAGCAGCATTCATACAGGCTAGGTTGTAACAGCAGGCGCCAATCCTTTATTATATTTAAATTATTTAAGTTGCATTCTCAACACCCCCACCCAATTTAATGGTTTTACAAACATAGTATCAATAGTAATTAGAAAGAAAGACATTTCTGTTCCATGTTACAAACCTAAATCAATAATATTTAAAACAAAACAACTTTGCAACATAAGACAATAAAAAATAATAACACAGGATAATGTTTCTGATACGTACAAGTAGTTAAACAATGGCCATCAATGTTTGCAGTTTTATGAACTGAAAACTTGGCAAACTTTTTGTTAAAATGTCCGCGACTTGATCTTCCGTACGAAGATACTGCACATCAATTACTCCTTTCGCATTGAGATCACGAATGAAATTATATTTTATATCGATGTGCTTCAATCGACGATGTTTCCATCTACGTAGCAGATGAATGCAAGACTGATTGTCTTCGTAGACTTGTAGTGGAAGTCTGAATGGAACTTGAAGATCAGTGAGCAGATTCTTCATCCAAAGTAATTCCGAAACAGCTGTTGCCAAGGCCACATATTCTGCTTCTGTTGAGGATAGAGAAACACACGTCTGTCTCTTGGTAGCCCAACACACCGTATTTCCGTAAACCTGAAGTAGGTAGCCGGAAGTTGATCTTCTGTCGGACTCACTGGCCCAGTGTGCATCGGCGTAACCAACATGGGCTGCGTTATTTCCTTTACGATAACAAAGTTTGAGATCGATTATACCCTTGATGTATCTTAAAACTCTTTTTAAACGTTTCCAGAGTTCTTCTGACTGATTATTTTGGTACCTACTCAGGTAGTTCACCGATGCACTTAGATCAGGTCTTGTTGTCAACATGACATACATCAAACAACCAATTAATTCACGGCATGGCTTAGTTGTTTCCGTTTCCGCAGTTTGCACATCCAGAGTAGGGTTCCATCGGAGCTCACCGGTTTGCAATCTTGCATACTAAATCTTTTTAGCAAGTTATAAAGGTAATTTCGTTGACTGAGATGAATTTCTTCATTCTTCCTTGAAATGTCAATGCCAAGAAACGACTGTGGTTCACCGAGATTCTTCATCCGAAATCTCTCAGTTAACTTTAATTGTACTTCTTCAATTTTCTTCTTATTATTTCCAGCAATCAGTATATCGTCCACATAGAGCAGAAGAAAGGTTTTGAACCCTAACAAAAAACATTTTGAAAATCTTCAGCCAGACAAAGCAGTTAAATCCGATAACAATTGACAAGTTCAAATTTTCCATTACATCCATATGAATTTTGAAAAACTTCGGCCAAATAAAGTTGTGAAATCCGATAACATTAGACAAGCTCATTTTTTCCATTATGTTAATGTGAAGTAATTACAAAATGAAAAGAATTTTTTCTGTTTACGCGATTAGAACCAGTATTGAACTTGTCGGGCCCCAAACCCAAACGATAAGCAATCTTACAATTTAATTTATTTGTACCGCATTATGAATTAGTAAAGATCAGATTAAATAATAATAATATGAATAATTGTACATCATACTTAACCCTCAGCGGGTACTCTATACTGTTTGTCCCGATCCGGGTACTCTGGGTCTGTGAGACCCAAGCGATTTTCAATCGCTTATAACTCGGAGCCAAATCATCATAGGGAGACGTTTTTTTTTTTAAATCCATCGCCAGAATCTCAAAAAACGAATGCGTGATCCATTTTACTCCAAATCTAAAGGTTTTGTTAATATTTAACAAAATACAAGGAGACCTTTCGAAAAAAAATTTTTTTTTCAATTTGTTGTAAAAAAATGAAAAATAAAGATAAATTAATTTTAAAAACGGGTTTTTAAAGCTTAAGGGTTGTACTTTAAGGCTGTATAGGTCATTTTTCGATTAAATTAGGATAAGCGATTTATTTTTGCGATTGAAAGTTAGTATTTTTTACAACGTATTTTTCATATATACACGGCCATTATCGCTAGAAAATTTGCAAAAAAAATTGTTTAAAAAATTTTTTAGCCTACCTTATCATAAAATAAGATATATATACATGCATACATATATATATACATATGTATTGTGACGTGGAATTCGGGAGGGTCGGGCAACCTCCCCCACGTGCACTTCTAATCTTCCGTTGGGCGCCAGCCAGGGTCGACCTGGCCGTGCTGGGTGCTGAAAGAACTACAGAAAATAAATCGGGAGGCCGGAAAAGAAATAAACGCTCCCGGAATCGTAACAAACCCGGATCTTTATTCCCGGTGAACAAAAAATGCAAAAATACAACTATTTAGAATCGACTATTCCGAAATATAACAATCGCAAAAATCGGAAAGAGCAACAATAAAAAGGAATCGAAATAAGAATGATATTCCTAACGCGACAATAATCTACATTCGCACCGGGAGAAAATCCGGCGACCGGAGTTCACCCGGTGTACGCGAAATGGCGGCCGAGACGCGACCGGCTCGCCCGTTTCTCTCTCGCACACACTCACTCGTTCTCTCTCTCTCTCTCTCTCACACACTTAAATCTATTCTGGGGGCTCCCGGAGAGGCCGGACAGCTCCCCTGGGCAACGCTCCCGGTCCGGGCGTCCGGAACCGGGGAATAATATCAAAAAAAAGGAAAAACGGAAATATAACGAAGGGGAAAAAGGACGCTTCCCTTTTCTCCCCCGGAACTTTCCCGGCCGCGTGCCGGGAAAACGAAAATAACAACAAAAAATGACAAGAAACAAAAAGAAATAAGCGAGAAGCCTTAAACCTCGCTCACGCACCTCCTTTTAACTCAAAATTGGAGTTAAGGCTCCCTCCGCGTCTCTCCCGGCGTACAGAAATATGGCGGCTTTCGTGGTCGCTGTCGATCCGTCCGTCTCTCCAGGCGTCGAAAACGAGAATGAGCTCCGTCGTCCGGCGTTCGAGAGGGGGAAGTCGATCGCCGGCTGCCTTGATCCCTCGTCGACCCGTCCGGTGCTGCCCTCCGAACTACCGGCGTCCGGCTGGGTTCGGCGGGAAGGTTCGAAGTCCTCGTCTCCCGGGCTTCCTGTTCCCGGTCGTGATATCTCCCGGGCGGTCTGGGTCCTCACGTGGACGATTCCTCGGTGGAGCCGGGACAGCGCCGGTGGATTTTCCCCGGTCCTGGCGAGGGCGGGGCGAGTTTCTCCTTCCTTGGGACGGCCGGGACTCGAATCGTCTCCCGGTTCCCGCGTGACAAGATGGTCGTTGGAATTCCAGCCTCGATTCCCCCGTTGCTCGACGGTCGATTTCGGATCGATCTTCCGGTGGACTCATGAAACGAGATGGAGCGGCAGAAGTGACAGTTTTAGGTTAGGTTTGGTTGCCCAGGGGATACGGCGGTGCCTTACCGGTCGTCCGGGATTCGGATTCCCCGATTCCCGCGTTCGACGCCCTTACGAGATAGGACGGTACGTGACTACTGTGGATGGGGTTCGTAAAACCCCATCACAGTATATAATATTAAAAAAATATATATATAAATATAGAGTTGCAATGGTAAAGAAAGATACAAATCGAGATATATTATTTGAAAAGTATTTATTATCTGAAAACTATTATCATTATAACATTGTAATTATTTTTTACATATCGGTAGTTGAACAAGCAGAACAAATTTTAGATGTATGTTCGATCTTCTTCTTCCCCAGAAGAAGCATCATTTTCGTAAACTTCCTCCTCGTTACCTTAAAAAAAAACTAAGCTATTAAAAAATTTTTTTCACGGGCACTATACATTAAAACATATATTTTTACATTATTAAGTAATTTAAATATAAATTCTAAATAATTATAATTTTTTCATAAAACTTACTTTCTGACACTACGGTTACTCTGGGTCCAGGAGACCCGAATCGAATTTTTCAATGCTCCTAGCTCCGTAGGTGACGTCGCACTGGAATGGCACGAGTGCTCCCTCGATTTGGCACATAAAGAAGGATTTTTCCCCGCTATAACGAATCCCCCTCCCCTGCACCCCTCCGAGATATTCACATATACGATTTTGCGCTCGGGTCTGTCAGACCCAGAGTACCCGCTGAGGGTTAAACATCTGAATTGTTCGGGGCCCAACAAGTTCAATACCGGTTCTAATCGCGTAAACAGAAAAAATTCTTTTCATTTTGTAATTACTTCGTATTAACATAATGGAAAAAATGAGCTTGTCTAATGTTATCGGATTTCACAACTTTATTTGGCCGAAGTTTTTCAAAATTCATATGGATGAAATGGAAAATTTGAACTTGTCAATTGTTATCGGATTTAACTGCTTTGTCTGGCTGAAGGTTTTCAAAATGTTTTTTGTACAGAGATCCCTTTTCATACATGAACTTGTCTCGACTTTTTTGCACCAGGGGTGTTTTTTAGGGGAATTTGTCTCCTTTTTGCAAATATTATTATTATTATCGGCTTTATATCTCGAGACAATATAAAACAATACATAACGTGCGTCGGTAAGGTAAATTTTTCGTCTTTTGGGTATTCGGGAAAACAAAACACAGATCACTGATGCGGAAGAAATTCTTTTGAGTGTATCTGTCGTGTATGTATACAGAGAACTCATACCAATGTCGCGGACAGAATTCGTTTGAGTATGTACGTAGGTTGAAGCTGTGTATATACACAACGTGCTTTGGCTATTTTTCATGTGCCCGCACCTAGTTCGGTCGAGAAAAGATACACGTTAGCGCTCGCTCCCAATTCATACATGAACTTGTCTCGAGACACTACCGTGTCTCTTGATATTCTGCGATATGGCGATATAGAGACATTTATCAACATCTGACTGCTTTAGGCCTAAAGTTTTGACAAAAATATCAAAAGCCTCATTCCAGGCTCTGGGAGCTTGTTTTAACCCGTAGAGAGTTTTCTTCAGTTTACAAACTAACTCATCGTTGGATTTTACACCTTCAGGGATTTTCATAAATATTCTTTCTTTAAGTTCTCCATGAAGAAAGGCGTTTTTAACATCCATCTGTGTAACCATCAGATTTTCTTCGTTTATCAGGGAAAGCAACGTTCTCAAAGTCCCAAGTCGTGCTACTGGTGCATACGTTTCGTCGTAATCATATCCTTTCCGCTGCGAGCATCCCTTGATTACAAGTCTGGCTTTATATCTGTCGATGTTTCCATCCTTGTCGCGTTTCAGTTTAAAAATCCACTTGCAGTCGATTAACTTCTTCCCTGGTGGCAACTTTGAATTCGTCCAGGTTTCATTTTCTAGTAAAGAGTTGAGTTCCTCTTTTATTGCTCGTTCCCAGTGTTCCTTATCTTCTCGTGTTTGTATATCCGAAAAGGTCACTGGTACATCCTCCACAAATGATTCTGCACTCAGGGCAAGAACCGCGTAATCTTCCAAGTATCGTGGCTTCTTCGAAGTCCTGGTACTCCGTCGCAGTGTTCCGGAACATTCAGATCCCTCCTGTTTTGCTTCCTCAGGCTCATGTTCATTTGTACGTTTCGTTGCGCAGATCTCAAAGTCTTCTTCGCTTGAAAGTTGTGGATCGTCTTTGGATTTTTAATCATCCTTTTCCTCTCTCTCTTCTTCCTCGGGAATCCAATCTTCAGTAACGGATTCTTCAAAGTGGAATTTTTCTTCGTTGAAAATGACGTCTTTTCCGAGAACGATCTTCTTCTCTTCTGGACACCATAATCTAAATCCGTTTGGGCAATACCCAGTACAGAAACATTTTAAAGATTTGCTTTCAAATTTTCCGGATCTCAATTCCCTTGGTACGAGTAAATATGCTATACATCCAAAAACTTTCAGTTTACTAAGATCTGGCTTTTCATCATACCACAAATCTGTAGGTACTTTTCCTTCTAGTGGTGTGGTAGGGCTCCGATTTATTAAATAGACAGCTGTGCGAACAGCCTCCGACCAGAAGGATTTTCCAAGTTCAGATTGAAGTAACATACAGCGGGTATGTTACTTTTCGATAATCGTACGATTCATTCGTTCGGAAACTCCATTTTGTTGAGGTGTGTATCGAATTGTAAACTCGTACTGTATTCCTTGATCTTCAAAAAAGTTCGCTATCTCATTCGAAATGTACTCACGACCGTTGCCACATCGAAATCTACTAATTTTTAAATTGAAGTGAGCTGTGGCCATTGCGTGATACATTTTAAAATACTGCAAAACTTCTGATTTAGCTTCCAAAAGATATACTACTGTAAAATAAGTGTAATCGTCTATCATAGTTAAAGCATATTTCTTTCCGTCAAAAGATTCAGGTGTAATTGGACCAAATAAGTCGCTATGTATCAATTGAAGTGGTCTCTTAGCGCGTGTTCGAGTTCTATTATGTGGTTGCTGTACATCTTTACCTTCAATGCAGTCTGTGCATTTTTCCAAAGGCGGCTTCGACATATTACATTCCATACCACTAACCTGTGTCTGAAGTCTTTTGATGTTTTCATAATTAAGGTGACCTAACCTCTCGTGCCATAATTTTAGGTTATTAATCGAATTACAACCAGTCAGCATAGCTTTACTTTGATAAAAGCTTAGTGCGTAAAGCTGCGTATTTTTCCTCTCTGCTATGGCAATCACTTGATTTCCTTTCTGAATTAAACCTTGTCCATTTTCGAAAATAACACGAAAACCATTAATTTCCAATTTCCGTACAGAAAGCAAGTTACAATGTAATTCAGGTACCGACAAAACATTTTTAATTATTATTGGAAATTCCCTTCCATTCACGCAACTGATTACTTCAATTTCGCCAACTGATTTTGCGTGAAGACTCGTATTTGACTTCGCGACTTTAATTTTCAAGGAGCCTTCCAATTTCCTTACATTCCTTAATTGTATACGATCATTAACCAAATGCTCAGTAGCTCCTGAATCCAGATACCATTTAATATCGTCCATCAGTTCATTTCCAGTAGATACGCCAAAACAAAAGGTCTCCGTATCTGTACTTGCTTCATCTTGAGCTATATGAGCACAATTATTAGACTTTGATGGCTTCTGAGACATTTTTACTCTACACTGCGATCGCATATGCCCCGATTTGCCGCATCTGTAACACTTAAATTTCTATTGACCAGTGTTTTTGGAAACATTTGTAGTCACATCTCCATTTGTACCTGACGAATGTCGTCCTGCTGTTGTTTGAAAAGCTGACAGTGGTGCGATATTTCGAATCTTTTTGCTTGTGTTTTTTCGTTTAGCTTGCTCATCCAAAAGCCTATTCTTTATAAGACTGACTGTTAATTCCTTTACAGGCAGCGTTTCCAATGCAGTTACTACCATGTCGTATTCGGATGGCATCGTTAGTAGAAGATGTGTAGAAAATAAGATGATGTGTAGAAGATACGATATCTGTTTCCCAAATCGTAGCTCCAGTTGACCGTAGTTCTCGAGTTAACTTATCAAATTTAAGAAAATGATTTTCCATTGTGTCACTCGCTGCATTATACTTCATGGTTAGCAATGTTTTCCGGATAAGCAGTTGGTTCACCACTCCTTTTCTTTCAAATGTGTTGCATAAAAAGGTCCACAAATCAAAAGCAGTTTCTTTGTCTTTAGCGTACTCCAGGTGACTATCAGCCATTCTTTGAATTATCTGGGATTTGCATTTGCGATCAGATTTTTCCAGCTTTGCCAGCTCAGCTTCTCTTTCAGCTTCTTGATTTGCTGCAGTCCCCGCAGTGACTTCTACCATATCAACATAAGATTTCCTTACAAATGGTAACAAATCCAACTCATTAAGCAACGTTTCTATTCTGAACTTCCAGTTGCTGGAGTTCGTGCCGTCGAACAAAGGGATTCTGTATTTTTCCGCTTTCAGAGCCATTTTCCGTTTTAGGTTAAGAAACAAATCAACCAAGTGTGTATTTCCTTTAAAAACCTTTTTAATATTTCCGCACAACTGGGCCCATAATCTGTTAGCAGGTTGCAAATAAACACGGCAACAATAGAAAGATTTGCTTTAATCAGTATTATATTCTCAAAGAATGCTTCACTTTACGAACTTACAAAGACGCAAACGGTTATCAATAATTTTAAAAGAATTAACGGTTAAAGAGGCTATTACGCATCTTTTGTACGCATAGCAGCATTCATACAGGCTAGGTTGTAACAGAAGGCGCGAATCCTTTATTATATTCAAACCATTTAAGTTGCATTCTCAACAAAAGGGGTTATATGCATCGCGAATGTAACGTTTTGGAGCACGGACTAAAAACACAACCTCTTCTTCACTACTATCACTGTCAAATTCATCTAGACTTTGTATGTCTTCTAAATCCATTTTGGCACTATTTTTTTTAATAATCACAATTTTATAATATACTATTATATCTTCGAAGCGGTCTTAAGAGCAGTTTAGACACAACTTTACGAAGACCAACGAAGACTGCTTTATTTTCAAACAAGAAGATCTTATTCGGCAAACAAGGTAATCTTGTTTGGTTATGATTACATCCGATCTTGAAGGCAATCTTGTTTTAAATAAGACTCGACTACGAATCATGCTGGAACAAGATCGTCTTCATAAAGACGGAGCTTGATACGCGGTATTAAGATCATCTTGTTGTTTGACTATGAAGCTAAATGAGACATAAGATTGCTCTTAAGACCACCTCATATATGAGACTCGACTACAAAATACGGCCCGACGACCCTGAGTGTGCTGAGAACGGGGTATTATCGACATAATTGGTGGCCACTTGCTGGTTTCTAGGGTCAGTAAAAATTTTAATATATAGCTAAATAAGTAAAGAAATAAATAAATAAGTAAAACAAAATCGCCAAAGTCTTTGCATTTTATTACGAAATACAAAGTACAAGTATATAATTTGTTTATCTACATTTTATAAATAAATGGCTCTTGATTACAAAGATTATGCCTCAGAATTTTTAAAATTAGATTCCTTGATGATCGTCAGAAAAAACTACCATATGAAAAAATTAAACTTTTTGTAGTACAAACGTGCAAGTAGTGGTTTATTTCTCATGATTCATACAAACATACACACATTAAAAAATTGTATTATTTTGGTAAGACTAAAAAGACACGAATTTTTTCTTCTTCAGCCTAAATATAATGCGACGGCACTCTTGAGATATAAACTCACATTTACGATACAATTTTCCCAAATGCGAAGAATCGCTAATTTACCGAAGTCAACAGTGTAAAGTAAGACACCGATGTTTGGAAAACCTGGAACAGAAAATAATAAAATGAGTTCACGGAGTTCGCGGCAATTCGAGTATGCGCATTATAATGTAACATAGGCTTCAAGGGAAAAGAGTAGCAGCGCTATGGTTTGTTTCAGGGTTGGACTTTTTATAACAATTTTAATTTCTTTAGGTAAAAACGACATGTAACGATATATCTGTTACAATCTCAACCGTAACTTTTATTATTTCGCACGAATATTCAATTTTTGAAGGAAAACAAATGAAAAGAAAAACAAGATTATAGAAGTAAAACTTTGGAATCAATTTTTATTTTTATCATAATGTTTCCTCAAGCAAAGACGAAAAGGAACTCTCTTGCAAACTAAAAATTCTTAAGATCTAAACTCCAAGTTTCCTACAGAAAAGCTACATTTTGAGAATGAGGGAACTTGGGTTACTCATATTCTACGAAAGGTCATTTGGAAAAACAAATATATACTTATAATGAAAGTTTTATGTGGTTCGAAGGGTGCCTCGGTGTAAGGAGGATGCCATATGAGGCCCTTATTGTTCGGCCGTTAAACTATTGTGTATCGGTTATCACACAGGTCTTGACATTATCAAGAAGTACATATTTTACGACCCTTTTGAGTTAGCTAAGAGCTGCATGGAAAGTCTCTTTTTAAACACTGGCGACTTATAAATTTCTTAGAGAGCGATTCTGTTACATATACAATTTTGAATAGTTTTATATTTATTTATTCAATGACCCTGCCTATATTTTTAATGCTTGGTGGTGAGGGCCACCTCCCTGATTCCGGCGCAGAAGGTGAGGGCGAGAGTAACGGAAGAACCATCCTCGGGTACATCTCGGGGATGGCGGAAGATGAAATCGGGTCCAAACTGGAGCTTGTTCAGGGGGGTGGTTCTCGGATGATATGCGTCTCAGAGAGCCTCTGTCATCCATCGTCACACGCTCAATCTTCCCGTTGGTACCACTGGACATCTCCGTATTTTCTGTTTTGACGGAGGACGAATGGAGCAAGTGACGAAAGCCTGGTCTCGGCCATCGGGGATGCTTTCCCGGGGCCTGATGCCGCTATGATCGTAACATCCCAACCCCGGCCGCGAAAGTTGACTTCCTTCGGGTTGTGTGTGGGGCCGGGCATGTGGGAGTGATCCTCTGGCGTGCGGAAATCCTCGGGGGGGATTCCTCCGGTGGTCGAGGCTAGGTTTCCCTTCCCATCTCTGTCTCCTCTTGGGCGGCACCCGGCCACCCCTCCTCATTATGGTGTGGCGGGGGGGATCGGGGCTGCCGACACAACATCCGGGCCCTGCACTCCTGTGACCCTTGGGGATCAGGGGCGACGGAACCGGAGTTCTAATCATACTTTTTATTTTCAGGCGATCTTCTCTTCTTTTCTTTTCTCTTCTTTCCTTTTCTCTTCTTTTCTTTTCTTTCTTTCTTAATGTCTTCCCTCTTCTTCTTCTCTCTCTTCTCTTTCCTTCTCTCTCTTTCTGCCCCTTTCTTATTTTCTTTTCTCTCCCTTACTCTCGTTACCCTCTCCACACTCCCTTACTTCCTTCTGTCCTCTTATTACCCTTTTTAGGTTTTCTCTTCCCGCCTAACCCTCATCCCCTACCGGACTGCGCGTCGCTGTTTGCGGTAGCCCTCCAACTCAGGCAGAGATCTAACGGGAGCCTGGCACCTCCCCGTCTCGAGCCTGAGGCAAAGGTGGTTTGGGATAGCACGCAAGAACCCATAGGCCATACATCAGCGCGCGAGTTCGCTCTCTCGTCCCCACTCCACACTCCGATCCCCTTCTCGCGGATGGTGAGACCGCCCCGTTCTCTCGCGGTGGGCGGGGCCTCCCGACTCGAGCAGGGGCCAAGGTGGGGTGGTTCCCCTCCAACCCGAGCAGAGGCAAAGGGAGTGTGCGTACGCGTGCGCCCGCGTACGTCCGTCCTCGGCGTGGGTTCCCGCGGCTGCTCCCGTCTTCACTTCTTCCCATCTTTATCCTCTTCCTCTCTTTCCTTAGCTTCTCTTCTTCTTTTCCTTCCTTCCTCTTTGCTCTTTCTTCTTCTCTCCAATCTCATTCTTTTCTTCTCTCCTTCTCTTCTTCTCTTCTATTTGTCTCTCCACTCTTCTCTTTTCTTTTTCCCTTTCTCGTTCTTCCCCCCCCCCCATGGCATGCGCGTGGTCCCCCCACCGACGCACGCTAGTGCGGCGGAGGGGGAACCCGAGCTGCCCACAACAACATCCGGGCCCTGCGTTTCTGTGACCTTCGACGATCAGAGGCGACGGAACCGGAGTTCTAATCATACTTTTTGTTTTCGATTTGCTAACTTTTGATGTTTTCCCCCAAGCAGCAACTAATACCGTAACCCTAATCTGAGCCGGGGACCCTTTTCACGGGCCGCGAGGGGACCCCTCTATAAAGGCAACGAGCCGTAAACCCTCATTTGAGGGAACGGTGTTCTTGGCTTGGCCGCCCGGAGCAGGAGGAAGGAGGACCTTTGTACAAGGGGGCCTTGGTTCCAAACAGCGGTGCGCGGTGATGGGATGGATGGCGGTTGGTTGGTCCGTCGCGGGCGGCCAACCTCTGGGCACCGGGCGGCATCCGGTTGTATCGGTGCCTTCCCGGGGCTGGGAGCGTGTGCCCCGGGCGGCTTTCAAGCGTCCCATTCTCGTGGGAATCTCATGAATTCCAAATCTTTGGGGGGGGGGGGGGGGGGTGTTTGGTAAGGAGAAGCGCCCGTCTGGCCTCCCGTCGTGGGCCGGAGGGTGTTGCGGTGGTCGTGTCCGCTGTCCAGTCAAATCTTCGCTCCTCTCGCTCGGTGGTGGCCAACGCCTCTTCGCGGAATCCTCGCCGAGCCGAGCCTAGGTCGGCAGCGGTTCGTCCCTCCCCGGGTCACAGCCTTCGTGCTGTTCGTGTAGTCATTGATAGGTGTGATAGGGAGCCCATTCCGGTTGGGCCAAATCAGGGAAAAGTGCATCCGACATGCATAGACGTAGGTAACGCCGGTGTGCGAAACGTTAGTCCGCGATCCCCAACCCCTTTGAATAACAATAGAATCACGCCACCGCGGCCGGGATCGGTCCCGGCATCTCGCCGATTCGCGTCCACGGGAATTAGGGTCCAGCAGCTGAATATGCAGAATTCAGCCAGGGTTTCCGGTGAGGTGTGTCAGCTCGTTCGCGAGAAGCGTCTTGAAATACTGCTCTTGCAGGAAACATACGTCAGGAGGCAGGACGCGAGCCATACCTTCGTTGGTTTAGGTACTGGAATCAGGGTGGCTGCTGTGCGCTCGGAACGTCCCTGGGCGGCAGTAGGCGTCTGTAATCCTGACTTCCAGATGCATTTCGTCTCGCAGCTAAGCACCCCGTACTGTGTTTGTGCGGAAGTGCAGGCTCCTGGCTTCTCGTTCTACGCGATCCGTATGGGTGCACGTAATTTGCGAGACGGATGCAGCCGCAAGGCGACACCGTCCGTGGACGGATGCAGCCGCAAGGCGACACCGTCACTGAACGGATGCAGCCGCAAGGCGACACCGTCAGGCGGATAGATGCAGCCGCAGGGCGACATCATCCGTACGTGCAACAGGAAATTCTAGCAATTCAGCGGTACCCTAGCGGAGTACACACAAAGCACACTGACACATTATCCCTTCGGGGAGATGGTATAAAGCTCCTGAGCCCAGTAAACCAAAGGGGTTTAAAAGATTGGTACTTCGGGGCCGGGCACCCCAAGCCCCGCCTGAGGGAGAGTGGTGGGCACTGCGATGAACAGCATATGCTCGACAGTCGGGTGATTGGCAACACCGAGAGTTGCGGCATACTGTGTTAAGAACGGTCAGACTGATGATAATGATGATAAGACCGAGTTGCGCACCGCCCGAATGTACACATATACTTAAGAGGCACCGCGCAAAACACGAGGCCAAGTATGTAACTCGATGAGGTTGAGGGGATATGACTGAGCCCTAAAAAGCAATACGTTGGCCCCAAGTATAAGGGAAATCCCAGCTCCTCTGCGGCAGCAAAGAGAGCAGGACACCACTCTTCCGGGGAAGGCGACGCCCAGCAATGGGATGGACTCGAGGGGGCAGCTACGTTTTGAAACTTGGTCTTTCATAGCGAAAGCCGGGTTAACCTGGAAGTGGAGCCGGGTTTAGAATTTTCGAACCCATAATGTAGGTTATTGTTGTTCGAATGCGTATACCTGTGAGAGGTGAGGTCGCACAGCTAAACACCTTCGCGGTGTGAGGCTAAACAATAACCTTCTCGTTCTACGCTGTCTAGTGTTACTTTCGAAACAGCGACGGAATCGAGGAGCACCTCAGGCACCTCGAAGTGGTGTTTCGTTCACTGAGGGGGAAGAGACTCCTTGTAGGTTTGGATTCGAATGCTCGTTCTTGGCTTTGGGGTGGCCAGACGACCGACAGCAGAGGTCAGAAATTCGAAGACCTCATCAGCGCTTTCGGTATGAGCATCGTTAACGACGCTGGTCAACAGCCGACCTATTGGACGACCGTGGGCTCTTCATACATCGACTTGACCCTGGCGTCCCCCTCGTTGCACCAGCTCATCGGTGACTGGAGGGCCAGGGCAAACTGGACCACCAGCGATCACAACTCCATCGACATCGCACTAAGAGTGCCGAAAGCCAGGCCGGGTGGCGACGCGGCTGGTCCCGGAAGGTTCGATCCTCGTCGTGCCGACTGGGAGCTGTTCGCCGAGCACCTGGTAGATATCTCGCAATCGAGGCTCGAAGCTCTCGACCTGCCGTCGGTGGAGGATGTCGAAGAAATGGCAAAGACCCTTGCGGGCGTCCTCACCGACGCCTGTACAGCGTCGATGCCCAGAAAACGAGTTTTTAGAAAGTCCAACCCGTGGTGGACGAAGGAGCTTACGAGGTGCAAGAAGGCCTCTTACCGACTAAGGCGTGCCGTTCAAAGGGAACGTGATTGTCCCACTCGCCTCGCTAAAATGCGGGAGTATCGTCTCCGTTTGCGTAAATACCGCAGAGAGGTGAGGAGGGCCAAGATCACAAGCTGGCGTAAGTTCGTCACGGAGCTGAGAAACTCCGAACCCTGGGGTTATGTTTTGTGATGGGGTTTTTACGAACCCCATCCAAATAATTTAAATAAAAAGGCTTACCGGGAAAAGTACGTCAAGCACGGGAATCGGGGTGAAAACCCGGATTCTCTGTAACCGGCGAGGCACGTTGTCACCCCTGGGCACTCCAACCTCAAAATATCGTTTTTCCGCCTCGTTCTTTTATTCTTCCATTATCTTCGCTACATCGATCGGAGATTGACGGCACGACCCACGAATACGCGAGGGCGGAGGGAACTAGGACCGGAGCCATCTTGTTTGCGCGGAACAATTCGAGGAGGCTCATCCGTACGATCATCGTTCAGAGGGAAATACCTCCTTCCCATACTAAGGAACGGAGGAATCCACGGATACGACCACGACTCCGGACAGGAAAGCCTCCCCAACCGATCCCGGACAGTCCCGGCGTATGCAACGACCGGAAGGAAGGAACCGAGATTCGATCATTTCGAATCCTCCCGCGCGGCCTAGGGGATTGCTGTTAGTACCGAGGGCAGCACCGGACGGAGCCAGCTGGTAACCAGGCGCTACGATCCGGGTCGATCTTCCCCCTCCCTTCGGCTCTCAACTGCAACGATCATCGGAGAAGAAGCAGCGGCGATTCTCGTGCTCGGCGTACGACAAAACGGATCGACGTCAACCCTTCGTGGCAGTCGCCCGCCATTTTGAGTTTTGAGGAGATTTTGGGGCAAAGGACGAGCGAGCGGACGTGTCCGAAAAAAAAGAAAGAGGTTGGTGAGCGTAGCTTTTCGAAGGCTTCGTTCGTGTTTTCTCGATTGTTTTATAGTTTTTCGTCTCGTTTTCTTTTATTTATTTGTTTGATCCGGGTACTTGTCGCCTACCGGTTGGCACGATCGCTTCGTGATCGCCCGGTAGAGACCCAAGAGTTCCGGGGAAAGAGTCTTCTACTCTTCCCCACGGCGAAATAGCGGTTCCGGCTTGCCGGACCGAGCATAGCGTGCCCAGGGGGATCCTCCGGCCTCACCGGGAGTCCTCCCTTGTATTTTGTGTGTGTGTGTGTGACGTACGAGTGAGAGGCTAAGAGAGAGAGTGAGAGAGAGAAAGCGAATCGGCTCGTGTCCGGTCGCCATTTTAGGATCGTTTAACGGACGGGTATTTTGTAACTGTTTTATTGGTTGTACTTTTTATGTTTTATTATTTATGAAATATATTGTCCGGCTGATCCGGTTTTTGTTACTAAGATTCGCCGGTCAAGGGAGTTTTCTTTCGACCGGACTCCCCCTTTTCCGAATTTCCAGCACACAGCACCGCCAGGCGAATCCTGGCTGGCGCCCAACGGTTCAATTAAAGTGCACGTGGTGAGGTTCCCCGAGCCTCGCGGAATACCACGTCACAGTTGATAAACAACAGGCCTCCAAGCTCCGGGTGGAGAGGGTTCTGAGCACCCTGCGACGTGGCGAATTCTCCACGAAAACAGTGGAGGAGACCGCTAGGTATCTCCTGGATGTGCACATCCCCAACGACCGGGAGGCAGACGGACACGCCTCAGCAGCGTGAAATTAGGGAAGGTGCACGCATCGCACCCGGCTCGGCCGATTCGGCGCCTTTCACGGTGTCGGAAATAGTCGGTGCCGTTAATAAGAAGAGATACGCCATCGCGCTCCTTTTCGACATCTCGGGTGCCTTCGACAATGTCTGGTGGCCCCTAGTCCTAGATTCGCTAAGGAGACGATATTGTCCGAAGAACGTTTTCGAGGTGCTCCAGAGCTACTTCGATGGTCGGAGGGTTGCAATTTCAGTTGGTGATTGCAAGGTTTCCAAGAGGCCCTCCAGGGGATGCCCCCAAGTTTCCGTCCTTGGTCCGGCCTGTTGGAACGTAATGTTCGATGGCCTCCTAAGCCTGCTTCAGGGCTTAGTAGGGTCTAACTTCGTCGCATACGCGGACGACCTTCTTGTTCTCGTGTGCGGCGACAGTCAGAAGGAAATCGAGGTCGCTGGTCAACGGGTAATCGATGCCATTGTTGATTGGTGCGGGCTCGCTAAACTCCGGGTGTCCGAAACCAAGACTGAGGCGATCGTGCTGAAGAATGGTTGCATCCGGAGCGAACACAGATAAATTTTGCGGGTCGGTACCCGATCTTAAAGCTAGGAGATAAAAATATAAAATTCAAGAAGACAGTTAGATACCTCGGTGTCCACTTTGATAGCAGTATGGGTGTCCGATCCCATATCAACCACCTCCGAATAAAGCTCGGAAAGCTTTTCGGAAGGCTACGGTATCTAGCGAGGGCAAGCTGGGGCCTCCGATTCGGGTCGCTCTCCACGATCTACAGGTGCATGTTCGGACCGACGGTGGCATACGCCGCCTCCCGGCGGACCGACCTGTGTAAGCAGTCCGACCTGAGGGCCCTTCGGGCCATCCAACGTCGTTGTTTATTGGCCGTCACTGCGGGTACAGAACGACATCTCTAGATTTATTGTGTGTAGTCCGGGGTTCTGCCCGTCGAAATCCTTGTTAAAAAATATAGGGCGCGATACGTAATTAGAAAGGGTGAGGACGCCGAGGTAGAGGGGTCGTAATTTCGAAAAACGCGGAGCATCCTGCAGCGTTGATCGAGGCCGAGGCGGAAAACATGTGGCAGGCCGCATGGTCTTCTTCAACCAAAGGTCGTGTCACTTCCGTCTTCTTTCCGGACGTTCGGGAGAGGTTAGGGGCCCGGTGGGTCAGGCCTGACTTCTATGCTACTCAGGTACTCGCTGGACACGAGAATTTCCGGGCACGCCTAGCTTCGATGGGAATAGTGGAAGGTGAGTCCTGCGGGTGTGGCGCGCCGGCCGACACGGTGGGTCACTTCCTCCTCGAGTGTCCGGAGTTCGAACCCCAGAGGATCGCCCTCCGGGATCTGGTTCCCGTCGGCGAGTGGGGCTGGCCGGGTGCGGCGCAATACTTCGTCTCAAACTCGAATGCCTTCTCCATCTTGGCCGACTTCTGCCGGGAGTCCCTTTATCTGAAGGGATTCTAGGAACAACCAGACACATCGTCGTCGTAGACCCTGGAACCACACGGTCCTGGGTTGTCGGAGACCTCGGCTATGGGGGCGCGGTCCCGCAATCATCGCGGGGCAGCCGCGCTCCCGAGTGGTTTAGGGAAAGCCAATGTTCCTTACACTGGTACAAGGCGTGTGCTCGGGCGGAGCACAGTGAGCGGGCCTTCCCGTGATTCCCCGTGTCTGCCGGGTGGGTCCGACTCTCGTTGGGGAGTCGGAGGCACCCGGTAGCTAAACCGCTCACCCCGCGACGTCTTACCCGCGGGCGCTGCTGGGTTTTCCCCGGTCCGTTCTCTCGGCGTGGTGGGGCTGGGAAGTGGTGATGAGATGAAATGTAGCGTATGCCCATTAAGGGTGAGGTCGCACGACCGAGTTCCCTCAGGGGGTCCGGTCTCACAATATATATATGTATATTCTTAATGCTTATTTCTAAATTTTAAAAATCTCTTAAAATACTTATATATATATATTCGCCTTAAATACTAAACATTACGACACCGTCTTTGTTTTAAAAGATTTGTTTAGCTCAGGGGGGGGGGGGGGGGGTTCTGCCTTGTAGGACCGAAAAAGTAGATGATACTTGCGAATTTTTTATTAAAAAACTGTTGAACGGGTTTATTTGAAATTTGGCAAGTTGTTTCATTGTACCCTTAAGTATTGTTACAAATTTTTATGAGGCTATACAAAAAAAATGTGCGTGTGTAGAGCCTCGATTGCAGAACGCTGAGAAAAAAAATGGCTCGTGCTGGCGTTGAAGGAAAGTGTTCTATGGTTTATCTGAAAAACAAAAAGGAAAAGAGATTCTTGATCTGCATGAAGATGGCTATCTATGGTACTAGAATTATGGCTGTATCTGTTACCGTTCTTTTTTTATTTAAATAATTCCTTCTGATTTTTGGATGAAATTCGAACTTTTTTTACAAAAGGCTGCCATTTTAACAGTTTTTCATTTTTCTGAATTGTTCTAGTACCATAGATAGCCATGTTCATGCAGATTAAGAATCCCTTTTCCTTTTTGTTTTTCAGATAAACCATAGGACATTTTCCTTCAATGCCAGCATGAGCCATTTTATTTTCAACGTTATGCAATCGACGCTCTACACATGCACATTTTTTTTGTAGAGCCTCATAAAAATTTGTAATAATACTCAAGGGTACAATGAAACAACTTCCCAAATTTCAAATAAACTCGTTCAATAGTTTTTTTATCGAAAAATTCGGAGATATCACCTACTTTTTCGGTTCTACAAGGCAGAACCCCCCCTTAACTCTTGATAGTTTCGTATTCATATAACTTCGAAAATAGAGAAAATGTTGAAAGTCACTGAAAACGTGTGAGCAAAATCATATTTTACCGCGCAAAAGCTTTATAGTCATTGCATTTCGCGCGAGGATATTACTTATTTTGAAATAATGAAGTCGTTATAAAGACCAGTCAAAAGCATTTGCTCTGATCGTTTCGGTGCCAACTTCATGTTAATTCTACCTTTCAAACTTTCGATTTTGTCGAAAACAATGAAAAGAAATACGAAATGGAATACAGAAGCATCTTAAGGTATTTGTTTCTCAACTACGTAGGTCAAGCGATAGCAGTCGCTTGGTTGTTTTACGAAGTCTCGAGATTTGGCAATGTTGTTTAACGATCAATTCTATATCAGTGTCAATATTCACATCAATGTTTCGATTTCTCATTCGCGACATTTACTATTAATTTAATTAACGAAAATCAAAACGAGAAATCAAAAATGTCATCACAAACTCAATATAAAGGTCGATTTATCAAAAATAAGGTATTGGTGCAGAAGAAAAAGTGTAGTGAGGGTTTGGCAAAGAAACGTGAAGAACAACGTAACCTACCTTTTGACAGTGAACCAGTTATAAATTTTTTGTAATTTAACAATATTATAATAAATTAGCTTCATATATATTTTTCCATGTTTCTACCCACGCGAGAAACAATAGGTTGACATGTCGCGAAGTTATTCAAAATTATATATACACGTATATACTATACATATATACACTCATGTACAAATCTTACAATGTTGCCAAACCTCACACTGTACTTTCAACGATTACAAATTCTGCATATAACTCCAACTTTCGACAAGTATAACTTTGGTTACAAACGGTAAATCGATCCTCAATTAAAATATGTAATTAGTCAATGTAAATACTTTGCACATAGAAAATTTTGAACCTCTCTCGAATCGCGTTTTCTGATAAAAGTTGTGTTAAGGAATTGTTTCATAAGAGTGCATACTAAAATAGTAATAAAATTGTGTAAAAATTTAAAAAACAAAAACTGTAAAATCATAGCTTTGTTAAAAATACGTCTAATTCATATGATTTCACGAAAAAAAGATAAATTTACTCATTTCTGTTGTTATTTCCTTGATTGGAGTCATATCGAAAAATCACGAATTCAATTACGTATATCTCGGAAACTAAACGGTAAATCCTCCAGAAATTTAGCGTGAGTGTTTATTTATAACAATACTATATTTATGCAAAGTTTAAGAATTTTGTCGAATCAATTGATTTTGGGAAACAAATACCTTAATTAGACGATTCATCGAATTATAATGTACTATCTACCGAAATCTTATTGGAAATTTATGATAGGGTAACTGCCCCGATTGCGCCAAATGGAAATTTTTAACAAATCTTTAGTATGTTTATACTACATACTAGGGATTTCGAAAAAATAATTTAGTAAGTATTTAGTAGTACAATTTTCAATGTATATTTAAAAAATGTATTTTTATAATAAAAGTTGTAAAAAAAAATTAATATACTTTTTCTTTTTATAGGTGACCTTACCCCCTTAAAAAGTGGTTGAACAACTCATTTCTAGGGGTAATTTGGTGCATAGAATCGATTTCAAAGGTTTATTTCGACGAAATCTTAGCGAAAGTTAATAAAAACGGGTTTTTTAAGGAATAATCATGTTTCCGGTTGGATATCTAAAATTTTGACAATGAAAATGGATTCCTCCACAAAAAAATATTAATAAGGGTCTCCTGAAAGTGCCCAGAAATGATGAAAAATATATTTAAAAAAAATTCTTACCATTGCGAAGCTTGCCATAGACATAACAAAAAATTTGCCAGCTCTCAGTTCGCAAGGAATAGCAGATCTCATCATCATTAACAGTAATAGCTTTCTAGATCTCAAGGACAACTTGTACCACAAGGAGTCGAGATATCTGTATATTTAGAAATAGTTTTAACACTCACCAATTTCTGTATAGATATAAAATGCTGCATTTATAATTATCGAACATAAAATATAGGATCTCTTATTGTTGAGTAAACATCGATTATTAATATCGGTAATTATGAAAGTCGTCATAGCCAAAAATGTGAGAAAACAGGTTTGTTCTATATTTTGTGAATGAATTTGAATTACAATATTTTTTTTTTAATTTTTTAGGAAACGAAAAATTTCCAACGAAATCCATTATTTTCCAATATTATAAGTAATTCGTTATTCATTCAGTTAATTGTGAACAAGGTTTGTATCAATTTGACTTTTCGAGAAACATTATTGCTTATGAGTTGAAAGTAAAAATTTTCAATTGAAGAAAATATTTATAGGATAAGAGCAAATTTTTGATTGCATAGGTTGTTGTATACTAATAAGACATTTTTTATCTCTGGAATGAAAAATCTTAAATATTTCGAATCAAAGAGAATATGACTTGGATCATTTTCATAATCATTAGCATATTTATGATAGGTAGGTTCGACCGAGTTTGGGCATTCAATGAAATGCAAATTAACAATTTTTTATTCATCATTCAAGATAGTGAGGATCAGATAAGTAGTGTAGAAGGATTATTACATAATTCATTAATTAATTATTGAAGGAATAGTACTAACTTACATTACTTAATTATCAATTATTAGGAGTACAAATTAGTTCGGTCCGTTTTCAAAAGATGGTTCTGGTTGTTATGAATGATTCATAGCGACAATTGATTTCAATTGTTTTAGAGAGGTTAGACATCTGTCAATAATATTTAGTTTATATTGCTTCGAGTTTCGTACAGAATCGCTGTTTTTTACTGTGTTCAATATGTCAGACTTTGTGTTAACAAAGCAGCACTTCCGGGAGATTTTGATTTTCTGCTTTAATTGGAAGAAAAGTGCAGCTGAAGCGCATCGAATGCTTGTTGAAGTTTATGGTGACAATGCTCCTACTGATAAGTCATGTAGAGAATGGTATCGACGCTTCAAAAATGGCGATTATAGCGTTGAAGATAAGCCTCGCTCTGGACAGCCACACAAATTCGAAGATAAAGAATTGGAGGCATTACTCGATGAAGATCCGAGTCAAACGCAAAATGAGCTTGCAGAATCATTGGGAGTTACGCAACAAGCAGTTTCCGTACGATTGAAATCCTTGGGAATGATTCACAAGGAAGGCAATTGGGTGCCTTATGAACTGAAGCAGAGAGACATTGAAAGGCGATTTTTCAGTTGCGAGCAGCTGATTCAAAGGCAACAAAGAAAGGGTTTTTTTACATCGGATTGTGACTGGGGATGAGAAATGGATATTCTACGATAACCCTAAGAAGAAAAAATACTACGCTTTGCCCGGCCAATCGTTGCTATCGAACTCAACATCAACACCAAAGCGGAATATTCATGGTTCGAAGGTCCTGCTGTGTATCTGGTGGGACCAAAAGGGTGTTGTATACTATGAACTGCTACAACCTGGCGATTCCATTACAGGCCAACGGTATAGGCTACAATTGATTCGTTTGAGCCGTGCATTACGAGAAAAACGGCCGGAATACGAGCAAAGACATGACAAAGTTATTCTTTTGCATGATAACGCTCGGCCTCATGTCGTAAAAGTCGTGAAAAATTAATTGGATACGCTCAAATGGGATATTTTACCGCACCGCCGTATTTACCGGACCCTGCTCTTTCTGATTACTGGTTGTTCCGACGGATGCAGCTCGATTTTGCAGGTCACAAGTTCACTTCGTTCGCAGAAATCGAAAATTGGCTCCTAACTTGGACCGCCTCAAAAGACGAGACATTTTTTCGAGATGGTATTCGAAAATTGCCTGACAGGTGGGAACAAGTAGTAGCTAACGATGGACAATATTTCGATTAAGCTGTTCATTCATTTTGTTCTGAAATAAATGCATTTTTAACCACAAAAAAACGGACCGAACTAATTTGTACTCCTAATATATTAATTGTAACTCACATAGCTTCTTCCATGTCAAGACTGTAGTCCAGCATGAATTGTCCGGGTATGCAATTAAAGAATAAATGCAGAATTGCACCGACAGTGTACGTGCTGTATCTCAATGCACTCTCTACACTATCCAGACGCAGTGTTGTCTAAAAATTAGATTTATAGGAACGAGGTTTATCGCATTCTAGGAAATATAATAATTTCTGGCTATACAGATTTACCAACAAGCAACCTACTTTTTCTCGATAAAGAAATGGTTAAATAAAATTTGAATTCAAATTTTTTCCCGCCCTTCGGTTGTTTACTAGATGCGAAAGTGTACTAGATGCGAAAGTGACAAAGATGGCTTCAGAGAAACACGTTTTCAATAGAGTGATAAAAAAGGGAATTTCGACGTCGAAAGCATGAGTGGGCAAAGTTGCAAGAGTTATTTAACCGTTTGCGTACCAGAGGGTTTTGAAAAAACAGGATCGAAAAATGCCAAGGAGCACGATCGTGCTCCTTCGATTACGCGTCGGACAAAGCCGAAGAGCGTGATCGCGCTCCTTTGATTACGTTTTTCAATGAAAGCTGCACCGTCAGTTGTCTGTGTTATGTCCCTAGTAGCGATTATCATAGGTAATTGGCGCCAACTGTCAATTGTGGCATAAAATGATCTTATTCAAATTATTACTTTTGTAATAATTGATAAATAATAAGAATTACGAAATAAGCTTTCCAAATGGGGCATTCCACGCCAAATCGGATGGTTTGAAAAATTTTGATTTCCGCAATTTTTTGATATTTTTTAGTACCTACCGAAAAACCCTTCCTGGTAAATTTTGAGATTTTTTTTTATTACCCGTTCAAAAGATATCAAATCTTCAAAAAATCGCTTTTTTTTTAGTTTTTTGCTGATAACTTTTTCAATAATGGTCCAAATTTAACCCTTTCAGCGCTGAGTTGCCCGGCGTAAAGTGTCCGCCGTGGACTGCTCACTCCGTACGAATAAGCCTACCGTGGACCGCGTACTTTTTACGAAAGAGTGCAAGCTGAGCAGACTTGCCCGACTCCGTACGAAAAAGATATACTGAATTTTCATTGCAAGGTATATCGATTGTAACTGAAGGAAATTATGTGGTGACCTCAAGAGCCTTAATAAACCCACATATGCATTCATAACCTAAAACAAATGGTTTTGTGACAACCCACATATGCGTTCATAATCTAAAACGAATGGATATGCGAAAACGCATATATGGGTTCATAGCCAAAATCGAATGGTTGTGTGAGAACCCATATATGGGTTCATAGCGCTGAAAGGGTTAAACCTTTTTTTCAAAATTTTTGTTTTTTCATGTATTCTTTAGAAACAAATATTTAAAAAATTTGTTAAGTATTTTTGAATAAGATTTTTGAGTTTTAAATTTTAAATCTCATTTTCCAAAGTGAGTGCATATTTTGATTTTCAACAAAATTTTTTATAGCAAACTACCACTCATTCCATAACTTTCCAGGCTGGTTCGATCGTGGGACCTCCAAAGCTATTATATTTTTTCGATTTTTGAAAAATTTTGTCTTTCTAATAATTATTATGAATATCAATTTCCGTTACTGTATATTATTTTTCTAATTATTTTTTAATAATTTCTACAATTTGTAATGGTAAAAAGGTGTTTAAAATCAAGCAATAGTCGTTAAATCAATTTATAATCGATAAAACAAAAATATCTATTTATTTTCGTAATTTTTTAAAAAATCTGATTGGGGTTGAATTTTCAATTTTATTTTTTGTTATAAAGTATTTGTTATAAATTTGCCAAATATTGCCGTAAATTTTTATCTGAACAGAATTATTTAGATACAAGGGAAAAATTAGATCTGAGATACAAAACATCTGACAATTGCAGGAATGCACAAAATTCATTCAGTTGTTCCAATGGATAGCGGAAATGTACGAGTTAAAGATTATTCTGGTTCAAATGATGCCCACATATGTAAAATTTTTAAAAAATTACGAAAATAAATAGATATTTTTGTTTTATTGATTATAAATTGATTTAAGGACTATTGATTAATTTTAAACACCTTTTTACCATCATAAAGTGTAGAAATTATTAAAAAATAATTAGAAAAATAATATACAGTGACGGAAATTGATATTCATAATGATTAATAGAAAGAAAAAATTTTTCCAAAACCGAAAATAAATAATAGCTTTGGAGGTCCCACGATCGGACCGGCCTGGAAAGTTGTGGAATGAGTAGTAGTTTGCTATACAAAATTTTGACGAAAATCAAAATATGCACTCACTTTGGAAAATAAGATTTAAAATTCTAAACTTAAAAATTTCATTCAAAAATACTTTAAAAATTTTTCTTATATTTTTTTCTAAAGAGTAAATGAAAAAACAAAAATTTTGAAATTTTGGACCATTATTGAAAAAGTTATCAAAAAATTGCGGAAATTAAAAATCAAAATTTTTCAAGCCGTCCGATTTGGCCTGGAATGCCTCAAATATATTCATACTTATAACGTTATGGGTGTAAATGATATGCAACTCGTTTCTTTCTCATAGAATGAAAGTTATTCTCTAAGTTTATGTAAACAATTATAACGAAAATTAAATATTGCCTTTGAAAATACTTTCAAGTTAAGAAAAGTCATTAAAATGAATAATATAAAGGACTGTTTTATGAACTTGTGAGAATCGAAATGTATACACAGTAAATAACTATAAATCTTATTCAACACTCTAGGTAACATAATTTGAAGAGAATATAAATATTCTTAGGATACTTTTAATATGTTCCTTTTAGAATAACTAAAGTTAATTTATAGGATAATAAAATATATGAGCAGTTGAAATAAGCGAGATACAATACTCACTCACCAAGCACTTGTAATATGAGATGACAATAAACAGATGAAGTCGTTAAGCCCTTTTTAGGCTTTACAAAGAACCCTTACCTTAGGGGCTTATATATCCTTCTATTTCGAAAATACAGAAGTGGGGATTGGTTAGAGGATCTCGTTTTTTGAACTTTAAATTTAAGTCACTTTCCTTTGGTACTTACTAGACACAACATCGAGCGACTCTCAATACTTTAAATAAATCATATTATATTCATTTTGCCTGGAAAACAGTAAACATTTTACTTATTTTATTATTTCCTATCCCAGTGTTACGTATACGTAACTCTCGAAAAGATCTCGCATGAAAGTTCGTTTACAAATGATAAGACGAATATAATCTATAGTAAGGGTACTGATGACTTCTGCAGAAATCTTTCGAGAAGCCATAACAAGGCAACCCAAGAAGACAAATTCAAGAAGACAAGAAGCAAATTCCAAGTGACCAGCGCATGCAAAATTTCTCAAGAAAATCTCACTCGAGAAACCCGAAACTTCTTAATTTCATAAACTTCCTAAACTCATAAATTCGAGTTGGCACTTGGCAAAGTCCACAGTTATCAGTACTGTTTAAAAAAATCCCCACCAAAGGGAATTCCAAAGAACCCTTCCACAGTTAGAAGCAAAATCCCTATCCCATAATCTGGGTCTAATGGAAAAATTAAAAGATTAAGTTTGGCCAATAAAGAACCATGTGCGATTGTGGAGAGGAGTAGCTTAGGATTATTATTAATAATATCGAGAGCAGCGAAAATCTTCATCTCAAGACAGTCAGTTTTCAACTCTGAAGTCAGTTTTTAAGTCTCAGGACAGTTAGTCCTACGAACTCCTTAAGATCACTGACGGGGTGTTAGGATCACTCAATCAATGGTTCCAGACTCATTCGATCCAGATTCATTCTATTTTCATTTCGATTTTAAATATTAATTCTATTTCTACTTCCAATACTAATTCAATCTATGATTCTATTTCAATTATTTAAGTACTAATTCTATTTCTAGTTCTAATACTAATCCGATTTCAAATACTAATTCTATTTCTATTTCTGATACTAACCCAATTTCAAATACTAATTCTACTTCTATTTCTATTTCTAATACTAAACTGATTTCAAATACTAATTCTATTTCTATTTCTAATACTAATCCAATTTCAAATACTAATTCAATTTCTATTTTCACTTCTATTCTCAATTTCTATTACTTTTTTAATTTTTAGTTCCTATCCAATCAACTCCTAATTCTAATTCAATTCCAATTCCTAGCTGAACAGCCTGGATCTGCCGGTTCGTTCATCCTTTATTTCCATTTCCGAGTAAACAGCCTGGAACTACCGGTTGTTCGCTCTCTATCCTATTTCTATTCCTATTCCTAACTGAACAGCCTGGAACTACCGGTTCGTTCATCCTTTTCTATTTCCGAGTAAACAGCCTGGAACTACCGGTTGTTCGCTATTCCATTCTATATCTATTTCTATTCCAAATTGAACAGCCTGGAATTACCGGTTCGTTCATTCCTTATTTCTATTTCCCAGTGAACGGACAGGAGTCTCTAGTTCGTTCACTCTTCATTCTATTCTATTTCTATTTCTATTTCTATTTTCCATTTCGAGTCACCCGGTATTATATCTTGACCTATCCTAAGGATCACATGGGTCCCCAGTAGGAACCCTGCATCCTGGACTATTTTGAATTTCAAGCACTCTCGTATGATTAGGTAATATATCCACGATCAATGTAGATTACAGAATATATGTATATACACACACATTCTCAACAGGCTAACTAGTTGTTTGATTCCAACAATTTCCTATCCCTGAATCGATATTTCGATATCGATTCAAAAATGGAAAGTAAGTCTTGAGTTGCTCTCGAACCACAATTCGATACCCCAACTTTAGACGTAACACCAGTCTTCTGATTTGATTTTCTAAATGTTGAAAGTAACATTTTTAATTCAAAATTAGCGGCATTTTAAAATAAGTTACGTCAGGGGACGTAACATTTGTATCGGCCAAATGCGCTGGCTTTTTTCGACACAAAATCTGAAGAGCGCGAAAGTGGCTCGTGGTACGCAAACGATTAACGAACGGAAGCTGCTCAGTGGCAGCCGATAGACTTTCCATTCGCCAACGTGCCATGGAGCAGAATATCAAAAGGTGAAAATGCGCATTGTATGTACTCAAAAGCAAAAGAATAATTGGATCAGAGTGTCTCAACAAGCAACGAAGGGAGAGCACGCGAGACGCGAAGCACGAATGGATGAAAATCCTTACTAAACCCATTGGAAACAGATCATTGGGTAGACCGAGGCCATTGGTAGATGAAAGAATAATATTAGAATACATTTATGGGAAACACGGAGATTGTAAGCTTTCTTTTCTTTTTTTTCCTTTGGCTTTCTTTCGAATTTGAGCTGAGGATCTGAGAGCCCAGAATGATTAAGGTAAAAGTAAAAAATTAAGTAACTTTCCCTTTTAATAAAGGGAAAGTTACTTATTGGTAGACATTGTACGAAAAACATTGTTGAGGCAGTCAGGTAGCAGAAACTTACCTGCACGCCTATGACGCTAATCACAAACATGTTGAGCGAAATTTGTAAGAAGTAGGATACAGAATGCGCCGACGTAATGATCTCGCAATATCTTTGTGGCAAATAGAAATACATTTTTTAAATTACTATGATATCAAATTAAGGTAGTTCTCCTGTTACAATCAATTACACAAATAATATAGGCTCTACGCCTCATAAATTGCCTCATTATTTTAATATCGTTACGGCCAGAAATTTTTGACCGAGTGTATAGAAATAATAGCGGTAGTTCTTTGTTTACATCAACTTCAATGACGTTTGTATACATATATCAACTTTTAATAGATAGACGCGTATTGTAAACGTGCGCATCAACACAGTCATCAATTACCGGCGTTATAAATAATTTAACAAACTATAACTTTTAAATCAAACGGATGATATTTATGATTTTTTTTAATAATATCTACTACGGACTAATGTACCACCCCTTAAATTTTTGACTAACATCTTAAAATCCATTTTAATTATTTCAAGTTATTTGGTAAATGAAATTAATAATGCGACCACCGTTCCCTCCGTTTCTCCCGCCTAGGCGGAAACGGGGATACCGGGGTTTCAAATCCTGCTTATTCGTCCCTTCCCGCGAGGGTAAGATTCGTTTTGGGGTTGGCACCCTGACTCTCAAGAGCCCAGAAGGGTTTTTTTTGGGGCGCCAGTCAGGATCCTTTTGGAGATCCTGACGCGATACGCAAGAAGAACAGAAAAAGAGAAAAAAGAAAATTCTAAAAACAACAAAAAAAGGAAAATGCAAAAACACCAAAAAAAACGACACAATATTCACGAGAGGGAGTAAAGGGGGGGCTCGGCTGACTCAGGGAGAGCAGGAGTCCCAGAGGAAGTCCTGCCTCCTTCTCTACAAAAAGGAGACTCGCGCGGTATATAAAAAAAGGCGCAACAGCGCAATTTATTGTTAATAGCACTAAAAAAAAAAATATAAAGAAACTGTACACAAAAAACTCAAATATAGCCACGCGAAATAAATAAAAAAAATGAATTCGTAACAAAAAGATAAAACGAAGCGAAAACCGAAAACAAGAAAAATAAACGCAAATCGGTACAACCAAAAAAAAACCAAATAAAAAACGTCACTAAGAGGCAAAGGGGAACACGACCGAGAAATTTCGAGATGTAGCGCAACAAAAGAACGGAAAGAAAAAGCAAAGAAATTCGCAAAAGAAGAAAGAAAAAGCGCGAAACCGTGTTACAAAAAGTCGGGCGAAAAGGGGGCACAGCAGAAGGAAAAAAGGATACTCTAAAAGGGGGACAAAAAAAAGCGCGATGAGGGGTCTCAACGAAATCGGAAAGGGGGCGAAAGCTAAAAAAAAGGTCGAAAGGGGAAGGAAAAACAAAAGGGGAAAGGAATAAGAGAGGAAAAAAAAGTGGAGAGCAAGAAACGAGAAAGGGTACGGTACCTTTCTCGCTAACCTTGTTCTGCCGAATGGCTCGTCGGCGCCGCGGTCGGTCCAGGCACTCCACCTCCACTCCAGGAAAGACGGCACTAGGCATTCCTCCAAATTTCCCTTTTCGTTTTGGGCACCACACGGCACAGGTAAATTCTCAAACAGCACTCGAAAAGTTCACAAAGGGCACGACTCGGCAGTCCAAGTATCTCTGAAGGTTCTGCTATCGTGCGAATCCTTCGTGCTCCAATTTCCCCCTTCCGGGAGGGGTCCGCTACTCGAGTAAGCCATGGGTGCTGACCTCTTTCCCGCTAGATCATCGTCTTGATTCGTCGCAATCCGGCAATTAGGGATCCGCGAGCGAAGGTACCGGACCGGGAATAATTCCTTAGGGTTCGAAGTAGGAAGAAATTCGCGAGGGGGAAAATAAGGTTTCACAGTAGGAGAAAAGGGAAGCTGGGCCCATACCTATTCTTACATGAAGCTAAACTAAAGCCCACGGTTTCGCTCAGAATAACGCAATGAATCCCTGAAAAACAATCTTAAAACACAGAGAGAGCGCAAAAGAAAAAAAAACAAGACAATAATCGCCAATAAATTACGCAAGAAGAAAAATAATTTGGTTCACAAAAAAAACGCAAGAAAGTCCCAAAAAGGCGTTAAACTAAGTATTTAGGGTTCCCCTCCTCTCAGGGAGATCCCCGGACTTAGCCATGGCTGCAAAAAAAAATCATACATAATAAAACTAATAGAAATAGATCGATAGATGATAACCAAAATAATGAAAAAGATAAAAGAAAAAGAAAAGAGTGTCCCCACCTGGAGAGGCGGCAAAATGCCACGTCACAATAAGTATAACTAAGAGAGGTATTCCCTACATCCGCTATGTAAAAAGTGCTATTTTTAATTGTATATATCCCCGTTTTTAAACCGACGATCGAGCTCAAATGTTACTAATCGATAGAAAAAGATATACAGGGTGTCTGACACAAAATATCGAAGCCGAAAGGTGGTGGAAGATAGTGAAAAATGGAGTTGAAAAGTCAAATACTATTTTTCGAAAATCGGAATAATTATCGCGTTATTAATCAGAACGTTCTGGCCAATCAGAACGTCGAAGAAGCTCGATAGACGTTAAAAATTTATTGTTAGACTCGACCCTACACGTCAGTGTGTCGCCAAACAAGAAAATCGTAGTAGAAATAATAGTAAAAGAAGTAAGACGCTAACATCAAAACGTTGTTGTTGTTGTGGTGGGAATGGTGGTGGTGCATTTACGCATGTAGTGCCGGACTCCCTTACAGACTATCGGCAGACCCCCCCCCCCCCCCCCCCCCCCCAATCGTCTAGGACTCCAGCCCGGAACCGTTTACTACATACTTCGAACTGGGCCTATTCTTTTATCGCCTCCAGGGCTTACTCTCTGTTATTGATATTTTAACACCTTAGATCCTGTCGTGATCTAGGTTGCCCTTTTTAGCACGGAAAATCTCCTCTACACACTGCGCCACTGTGTTCCAGGCGTCCTGGCTTAGAGGCATTTCTCGAACAACGTTGTCTGGGGTAAGCGGCCCAACCTTGCCCTACAATGCTCTACGATGGCGCGCCCACCGATCATACATGAAAAATGTGTGTTCAGCGTTGTCCGTTACCCCTGGGCAGTAAGGGCAATCGGGCCCTGTCGCCTTCCCCATCTTGCGTAGATAGGATCGATAGTATCCGTGCCTGCTGAGGAACCGAGTCAGGTAATAGTTAACCTCTCCGTGCGGCCTTTCTGCCCATTTTCGCACCTCAGGAATCAGTCTCGCGGTCCACCTTCCTTTGACCCGGGTTCTTTCTTCTTCTGCCGCCACTTCCTTTCCTACTGCGGCTTTCCGCTCGTAGATGGCGTTCTCTAGCCCAAAGGGCAATCGGGATTACGCTGGAAATTACGACTACGGCAGGTTCAGAAACCGTGCGATACGCTGAGGCAACCCTAATCGGTTCTTCGCATCTGAGCTGGCCGCTTTCGGTATTGTTCTTTATTTAGAGCATCCATCCATACTTTTACTCCTTATAATAGAATCGACATAATCGAATTCATTAGTAAACAACGCTTGCTGGCTTTTGGGCCACTAACGTTTGCCATAAGCCTGTTTAGGGCTGTTACCCTCTTTGCAGCCTTATCAGCAGCATGTCTAATTTGTTCCCAAAAGCTCAGCTTGTTACCTACACAATGCCGAGGTACTTGTCATTTCGCTTACCGATTTCCTTACCGACACGTATCGGTAGGATTGTGGGAATCGTTTTTTTTGTGAGAATAACATTTTCGGTCTTATTTAAAGCTAAAGACAGTCCATGCTCCGCCATCCAGGTGCTAACCGTGCGCATAACCTGATTCAATTTTAACTGGGCTTGCTCGACGTTGCGAGCGGCAATAAGTACTGCGATGTCGTCAGCTTAGCTTATCAGGGATGTTTCTTCCGGCATCTTCATTCGCAGTAAGCTATTATAGGATACGTTCCAGAGGTCCGGTCCGATGATCGAACCCTGGGCCACTCCTGCAGTAACTACCACCCTTTGCTGGCCTTCCTCGGTTTGGTAGAGCAGAATATGATCCCTCAGATGGACCTGAAACATCCACAGGAGGTACTTCGGCAGATGGAAAGTGGATTCTAGTGCCGTCAGTATATCAATCCACTTGGCAGATTTAAAACCGTCCTTCACGCCGAGAGTTACAAGAAGGACTACGCGACGTGAGTACTGATTCCTCTGTTCGGCCAGTCTCACTGCCTCCTTCATCACGTTTACCGTTGACCTACCAGCTCTAAACCCGTATTGTCTAGGTGCGATGTCCCCAGCAGCTTGGATCACCGCATCTAATCGTGACCGCAAGAACTTCTCGAGGATTTTTCCTACCGTATCTAACATACACAAGCGTCCGTAGGACGATCGTATATCGGGGTCTATTTTTCCCTCGCTAATGAGAACAAGTCGCGCGACTTTCCAACGGGAACTAAATGCTGCTGCAGTGAGGCACGCGTTAAACATCCTCAGCAGCATGTGTGGCTTCCGCCGGTAAAATACTTTTAGCACTTTTGCCGGGATATCATCAGGACCAGGTGCTTTCCTATTTCGTAGGGAAAGGACAGCGTTTTCCAGTTCTTTGAGGCAGAAAAGTGGGAAGTCTCCTACATCGCCTACTGTCGTGTCGCGTCGGTCTGGGTGTACGGAAAAAAAAATGAAATAATGTTTTCTATCTGATACAGGAGATCGTTGGCTATCCTACTCCTGTGCATGTTGCCTTGCAATATGCGAATCACTTGATCTTCTTTTTCGCTGGTTGCAGGGCGTTCTTGGAAACGCTACACTCTCCTGATCCTGGGATATAACCCAGTTGTTCCAGCCCGATCTCAGAATAGGGCAGACACCTTCGCGGAGCGGTGCACTTTTTTGACTTATGGTCCGTGGATCCGTACTCAAGACAGATACCACTTCTGTCAGGGCCGGTACTATATGTGTAACTTTAACAATATGTCTATAGCCGAGGCATCTGTAGCACATAGGTACATACATATCACAGCCCTCAATCTTACTCGGCAGTACACCCGTCCAATCCTTATTTTTACTTGTTGAAGAAGCTTGGCCGCCGACCTGTCGATCATTTGTACGATGGCTGTCTGCAGTTTTCGCGAGTTTGAAGTGGTGAATGGTAGTGGTAATAATAGGAGAAGTAATACAAGTAAGAAGCAAGCTTTTGATCTTCGCCATTTTATTTTTTACGTATTGTTTCTTCCTTCAAAATAGTAATAATAACTACTACTACTACTTTGTTGTCCAACGACAGTACATCATAGTTCTAGTAGTGTGGTAGTGGTAGAAATAAAAACAATAACAGAAGTTAAATTTTCAAGGTTTGGTGTTACCGTCTTACTTCTTTTATTATTATTTCTACTACTACTTTTTCGTTCACCGTTACACCAACGAGTATAATAATAGTCCGGTTGCCAGAGCACCAAAATGTACACTTCAACCCATCGGCAATTGTTTTTCATAAATCGTTAGTATAGCGCCCTGAAAGTAACCTGAAAGTCTTATCTAAAAAAAGTTCGGTTTCTGTCTTTTTTATTGCAAAATGAGTTAAAAAAAGCGTTTCTCTTTAGTTTTTCCAAAATATCTCTGTTGTTATTGATCTTACGCAAAAAAGTATAAAGAGGAGAGTTGTTCAGAATTAAATTTCCTACAAGATAGGATCAGTAGTATATGTTGAATTTGGTTTTTTATACTGCAAAATTGTTATAAAAATAAGAAAATTTGAAAAAGTTTGTAACTAGGAAACAGTTGCAAAAAAATAGTTAAATGTCGCTGTAATTACTTTGAAAGATGTATTTCGATTAGTAGAACATGTAGCCCGAACCCCAATACCGTACTTCAAAATGGCGGCTTGTTGCAAAAATGTGAAGTTTGAACTTCGAGTAGCTATAAAAATTGGGCAACTATAGCTATACGGATGAAATCAATTGCAATCGGTAGCTTATAACGTACTTAATAAATGCTCCGAAGGGATTTTTGAAAATCTGAATTTAACAACATTTTTAAGAATAAAAACCTGTTGCTAGGATCGGACTTTAGCGAATTATTAAGTTTTAAGGAAGGAGACAAAATGCATTTTAATGTAGGTAGAAAAACATGAATTAAAAAAAAAATCATTATGATCGGCCCTGTAGGAGCTGAGATCCGCAACTTTTGGTTTATGAACGATTGCGTCGAAAGTATTTAATATTTTTACTCAAAATTTGGCACAGTTATTGCTGAAGTAATACTTTAATATGTCCATTTTTCCGATAGTTGTAGATAGCTTAGTTCGTCTGCAATGAGCAATAAACGAACATAAAAAATACGCGTATGGCGCCCCGGCTCCTCGCACCGCTCGACGCGCTGATGGGGGAACCGACCGGCGACGGAGAGAGCCTGGCGGAGCAACATTTACGAATCTTAGTTAAAAATTGATTTACTCGGCTATGGAATGTGCTACGGCAATAATTTTTTTTTTCATTTAACTTGTTTTTTTCCCATCTTTTCAACCGTTTCGATAAGAATTGCATGAATACACTACAAACGTTAGAAATGTTCATTTTTCATAGCATTTTTCGTCTTAATAAACTTTTTTTTTATAAATGAAGTATATTACCCTATAAGGAAGTGAAATGTTCTGTACTTTTAGTTTTTTGCTCAGTAAAGGATAAGGTAAAGGACAATTCGACAAAATTTAATTCAGATAGATATTTATATATTCAGATAAATATTTATCGAATATTTCTTTTACGCTTGCTTTCCTTTGCTAGCACTTCTTCAAATTATTACTTATTTTTAAATTTCTTCGTGTATAAATACGTGTATTCAAACATGCAACTTTTATCTGAAAATTGGAAAATACGAACAATTCAAAGTAAATCATTATCTATTACCTTATCCCTTACTCACAATCAGCAAGAAACTAAAAGAATGAAACATTTTACTTCCTTGCAGAGTAATATACTTCATTTATAGAAAAAAAGTTTATTAAGACGAAAAATGCTATGAAAAATGAATATTTCTAACGTTTGTAGTGTACTCATGCAATTTTTGTTGAAACGGTTGAAAATATAGGAAAAAACAAGTTAAATGAAAAAAAATTATTGCCGTAGCACATTCCATAGCCGAGTAAATCAATTTTTAACTAAGATTCGGAAATGTTGCTCCGCCAGGCTCTCTCCGTCGCCGATCGGTTCCCCCACCAGCGCGTTGAGCGGTGCGGGGAGCCGCGGCGCCGTACGCATATTTTTTATATTCGTTTATTGCTCATTGCAGACGAACTAAGCTATCTACAACTATCGGAAAAATGGACATATTAAAGTATTACTTCAGCAATAACTGTGCCAAATTTTGAGTAAAAATATTAAATACTTTAGACGCAATCGTTCGTAAACCAAAAGTTGCGGATCTCAGCTCCTACAGGGCCGATCATAATGATTTTTTTTTAATTCATGTTTTTCTACCTACATTAAAATGCATTTTGTCTCCTTCCTTAAAACTTAATAATTCGCTAAAGTCCGATCCTAGCAACAGGTTTTTATTCTTAAAAATGTTGTTAAATTCAGATTTTCAAAAATCCCTTCGGAGCATTTATTAAGTACGTTAAAAGCTTCCGATTGCAATTGATTTCATCCGTATAGCTATAGTTGCCCAATTTTTATAGCTACTCGAAGTTCAAACTTCATATTTTTGCAACAAGCCGCCATTTTGAAGTACGGTATTGGGGTTCGGGCTACATGTTCTACTAACCGAAATACATCTTTCAAAGTAATTACAGCGACATTTAACTATTTTTTGCAACTGTTTCCTAGTTACAAACTTTTTCACATTTTTTTATTTTTATAACAATTTTGCAGTATAAAAAACCAAATTCAACATATACTACTGATCCTATCTTGTAGGAAATTTAATTCTGAACAACTCTCCTCTTTATACTTTTTTGCGTAAGATCAATAACAACAGAGATATTTTGGACAAACTAAAGAGAAACGTTTTTTTTAACTTATTTTGCAATAAAAAAGACAGAAGCTGAATTTTTTTTAGATAAGACTTTCAGGTTACTTTCAGGGCGCTATTAACTAACGATTTATGAAAAAAAATTGCCGATGAGTTGAAGTGTACATTTTGGTGCTTTGGCAACCGGACTATAAGTCTGAAATTTTTTCAACGCCTACCGGGCCTTTTCAGCGAACTAATTAGCCAGAACGTTTTAATTAATAACTCGGTAATTAACCCAAATTTTAATAAAATGGTATTTGACTTTTCGACTCCGTTTTTCACCATCTACTACCACCTTTCGGCTTTGACACCTTTAGCCTGACACCCTGTGTATTTAACATCTCATAAAGATTTCAGAAAAATCTTAAGAAAATGCTTCCGTGGGAGAACTACTTTAACTTTGAGATTTGTTTGAAATGGTTTAGGATTAAGGCCCTAATTCTTTCTGCGTTATGAACCCATTTATACGTTCTCACATAAAGATTAAATATTGACCACAAAGGCATATGTGCGTTTTTTGTTAAATTTAAGTAGGCTTTAGTTAGAGCCATCGCGACGTGCAAACTTTAGCTACTATAATACACCATATTAGTGAAACGGTATCACGGTAAAGTTAGCGTACTGACTCCAAAATATGTCGATGTAGCTTGATGCAATCGCGAATAGTCCAGTAGGACTTGTCCAAATTAATCGGAATTTGTAGATCCACTTCAGCATCCTGCGACGTCAAATTCTGGATCCGGTATCTGCGCATATAGTCTCGATAAAATTAATTATTAATTAGTCGCTATCGAAAGGAATTCGTACAATTTTTACGAAAGATTTTTAGATTTCGGTATATTTAGCTGAAAATTTTCATGTTCGTGCAAGCACATATTCGGGTAATTAACCGTTTTACCTCTAGAGGAGGCAAAAGTTTGTCAAAAGTGACTGGTATCTTATTTTCACCGAATTAAAGACATGCCTACCTTATTATTTATGTAGTTATGTTTCCAAAAAGAACATTATTTATATGTTTGAATTTTTTAATGAAAAGGATATCAAAATGTACGACATATCGAATTCTTCAGCCAATTTCATCCAAATGGTTAAAATTTAGATTTAGTTCAGGTAAGAATTGTGTCACCTTCTTTCGTTTGGAGTGATTATACCGTCAGTTTCTGGTCAATATGGACCCAAAGATTCATCTTTCAGTAACTATACCATTTTAACTCTTACCCACATTTATTAGTGCGTACCTTAAGACGGAAAACATACTGCAAGGATGACAGACAAGCACCGCCAGCATGGTGTCTACCGTTATAAGTACCATCATACTGATATGTGCGACCAGAGTCGAATGTGCGTAGATGTGATAATAATAGTAATCCGGATCCACGAGATACGAATATTCGAATAAAGGTTCCAGGTCCCTGCTCTCGTTCAGTGGCATCAGGAAGTCCAGTAATTTCGGTGTGAGGGGTAGAGTCGTAAAGGCTAACGTCGACGAGCTTACGTACCCTAAAGAGAAAGACGAAGAGGAAGAATTACTTGAGTTGGGGAAAAGTGTATATTATCATTGCGTTAATTAATTATAACAAGTAATTCGTTGTCACAAATAAGCATTGCTCACTTGACACAATTGGTACCATTGGCTGAAGGATTTTTTGAATGTAAGGATAATGGAAATACCGTGCTAATTATACGCAATCAAAAATTCAAAAGCAATAATATAGAATTTGTGACGAGGAACTCGATATCCCTTCGTTGGGGGTGTCGGCACACCCCACGCGTCACAATCGCCCTGAAAATCTCAAAAAAAGGAATCGTCACAACAGGGCTCGATCGCGGGCGCCAGGTGCTATGTCTGCGCGCACCGCGATCTAACTGAGGAAAACGAAAATGGTAGAGGGTAGGGTTCGTATAAACGACGACACGTTCAATAAGCAATAAAAATACAGAAAAATAAATATATTTGCCGATCAGATTAAGGTACAAATAAAATGAAAAGAAAAGCCTACAAAGCAAATGCTAACAAAAATAAAGGAAAAGAAAAAGCAAAAGCCATGAACGGGGCGAGGTGGCGCGAACGACGCGACGAGCTCGCTCAAGATGGCCACCTGTCAACTCAGGTGGTTCAAACTTCTGAGCTCGCTCGTTTCCTGTCGACAAAGAAATTCGGACGGGACTTAGTCTCTACCTCGAGTCCGGGGTGATGTCCCACGTTCTCGTTCGATCACGTCAAAAAATGGGGTCCTCCCTGACAGAACCTTTCATCTCTCTTTCTCTTTCTCGGAGCTGCGGCGCGTGGTATCGTTGCTCACGTCCAACGTAGAAGTGAGGAAGCCGGCCTCACTTCCGGCATCTTCCTCTCGACCCTGGGGCTACGAGCCTTCCCATTGGTTGCGGGCGACGACTCGTACCCCTCGAGTCATCCAGTGAGCCTTCTGGTGGATGGGATTCTGCGGGGGCCTCGACTTCGAGGTGGAGACGATTCCTATTGCTTCTGGAAAACGTCTCTGGGTTTTTCCCCGCTGGGACGGCGTCGAGAACCCTTCCTGGAGCGTTCCGGAGTCGATTTTCTTCGTTCCACCAATGGCTGCTTCGACTGACGTGGTCTTGTTGACATCATTGCCGGTTCGTCTTCGCGATGAATTCCCGCATGGTCGAAAGTCTGGTCTCCGTCGTCCTTAACAGATGGCGCCTCGTGTTCGATTATCGCGATTCACCTCGACCCGTTTCGGATCTACTCTTACCGACGCTACGATCTCTAATGCGAATCTAATCTATGTTTCGACCACTAACTGTCTAACAATACATATGGTCTCTCTTACACCGCGGAATAACTTAACCTAAGTATTTGTCGACTTCCACGGTGGACGTGTATGCGACCGATCCATGCCGATCGACCGTATCGATTGAACTTCGCGGTGCGAATAACGTGGGGAAAAGTGCGTGGGAGGTTCGGGACCTTTGTACCAGGAAATCGATATTCCCTGTTACAAATTATAATTAAAATAGATTCTTTTAATTAATACCAAATTTTTTACAGACGCATAATTGCTGTACTAAGTACCTTGCATTTGTGAATTTCAAAAAAAGATTAAACTAAACTTTGAAAACAATTCGAAATTCAAATTCTAAAAGGTGTGTTTTGACACTTTTGGTAGAAATAATGTTAACTGGCCCATTTCACTAGAATAACATAGTTGGCACACTCGGATTTTCAAGCTCCAGCGACAAAAATTTGCATTGCCTGGAAGCTGTTGGTTTTTTTAACTTAAAATGATTGTATGAAAGTTTTTTTGAAATTGTTTTAACAGATAGTATGGACTAATTTATTAAAACATAACATTCAGTATGTACAAAAAAACTGTAAAATTCTCTTACTATAAAGCAGCTTACATTGAACCTGAATTAAGCTGGGGCATTTCAAACCCCATAGGCCCGCTAACAATAAGGATTGAAAATATAAATAGTACAAACATTGAAACATAATATCGTTAAAAAAATGAAAGTTGAAGGAAATGAAATTCAAGAAGAGCAAAAGCATCAAAAGGGAGATTATTTCTGGGCAGCAACTCATCCAATATTTCGTTAAAATTTTTAACGATAACAATTAAACAATTACCCCAATAAAATAACGTAGCGTTTCGCCCGTCAATTGCATATTTTGTAAGAATCAAACGTTCGTCCGTTTTTTGTATTCTTTTCCAGTCCTCGACTATACGTTTCATCAAATCTGCAATCTGAAATGCTGGACGTAGATTACTCGGTTCTAATCAACAACTTCTGACTTCCATCTTTGACTCGATTACCATCCATATTACTTAAAACGCAAACTTTTTTCGTTAGTTCCTCGAATTATTTATTTCAATTGAAAGTGTTTTCAGAAATTTTCAGAGTCATTATTTTTTCAATTTTTTAAACTTCTTTGAATGTACCCGGAATTCCTCTGAAAATTGCCCTGAAATTCCCCAAATTTTTTTTGGATATTTCTATGATTTTTCTAACTTTCTTTAAAAGTAACGTGAGCATTTCTTCAACAATTTTTCAGTTAAATTTACAGAACAGAGACATTCCGAAAATCATTTTCAAGGCAGACAGTTTATTATATGTGATTCATCTTTGCGATTGTAAATAAAAACGTACCACTGATTTGTAATATTTTGTGTTTACCAGTTTCACTATTCCCAGTAATACACATCCTATGGCAGGGATGCATTCGAGCACCGAACTTAAATCGGGCCAGGCTTCTCTTAGTCCGAAAATCTATTGAAAAGCATGCACGTGTTGCTTATAACAATTAGAGGAATAATTGGTTAATTTAACATTAAAACCTTGTTTCTATATATTTCTATATATTTGTTTCTATATATTTGGTTTTTTTTGGCCAATTTGTTTTTGTATGATTAAATCAAGTGTAATTAATTTTTTTGTGTGAAACGAAAAATGTTTTTCTTTGCTACCCCGAAGACAATACCTGTGGCGGAATAACGCTCGCGTGTATAAGCAACTGGAGCCCAAAAAAGAAGTACTCAGACAAGCGGGACTCGTAGAAAGGCCAAATGCCAAAAACATAGAGTAAAAACTTATTGTATTTGTAATAACCGCTATCGAAAATTTGCATATTGTTTCGGTTAATGGGGGAACGGTGTAACGTAACTTTGTTTCTCTCTTTATTCGTATGGCTTTTTCTATCGACTCGGCTCTTGGATATTTAGCTTAGTGTCCGACACGTAGGATACGTAGCTTCTTCAGTTACAGCATGGGTTACAGTCGTCCCTGCACTTGTCGCTTAGGGTAAGAAAATTACCCCTTCAATAATTCAACTACACATTTGTGTTTGCCAAGTTGTTCGCCCTCTCTTATTTTTTTTTTATTTTTACATTATAAGCAAGCTTGATTAAAAGCTCGATTTTGTTGCGAGGTGCCCGAACGTTCGTGTCCCAGGGCATGTTATTTTTCACGTTCTGGCAAATGAACTACAATTTTCTTCTGTATTCTTGATATTTCTGTTTCGAAACTTTTTCTACAGAATCATTGTGCGATTATGTACTATTAGTGGAAAAAATTGGAAAAAGGGGGAAGATCGTTGTCTTTGAGAAAAATGCTCGAGTTCATAAGCCTTTCCGACCCGTATGTCAGAAAACGTCCGGTTGCATTCTGTTAAAAGTGGAGATTTTACAAATTTTGTTTACAAGTCCTTGAAAATTCTCTATGAATTTTAAACCAATAAAAAATTAAAACGTTATCTTAAATAATTAATAATTTATGATAATAAATACAAAATCGTTATGTGTAAATAATTCTCATTTTTTCTCACTTATTTCCGTGGTATCTTGTACGGAGTACGCAACTCCAAACATTCAGAGGCGAAGAGGCATTAGGAGGGGGGGTAGTGGATTAGCGAAGGGGAACCCGTGGTATCTTGTACGAAGATTCTGCTGTATATCACTTTCAAAATAAACGGTCCTATTTATAACTTATAATTTTTTATTTAATAGTGTCAGATAATTTAAAAAAACACAAATTTAAAAAATTTCTTCCCATAACGTGGAACAACATTGTGATGTAAACATGGTTTGGGTTGTTTCCTTAGTCGCAATACTTTAAATATTAAATTTTTAGGAGGTATTATTTCTTCTGGCTTAACGACTTATTGGTAAATATTTGCAAATGAAGTAAATAAGGAGAGACTATCCCGGTGGAATGTAGTCTGGGACGAGATTTAAATTGGAAACTTCATCTAAATCAACTGAAATTATTTTGGTAAAACTGGTGTTTAGGGGACCCAGCCCCGATCACCTTGATCTTGGGATATGTTGTCAAGGACATGTTCCCGCGTAACTTTTCCTAATAACTTAACCGTCGCTCACTTCTCATTAAAAAGTTATTAAGCAATGAAGTTTGTAAAAATTAAGATCGGAATGCCTAGCTGCGGCCGGATTTAAATGTATAACTTACTCTAACTGGTCTGTTTACAATCACACACTACCACCTAACATGTAACACGGACGCACGCAACTTAAACTTCCAGACACACACTGATGTCTTGTTTATGTTACTTTCCAAACGTTACAAATGTACATATGTGTCAGCTATCCATCACAAGTTCACCAAGCGTTGCCGGCCGCCTAGTGGCGGCCGGATTTACAATATTAATAAAACCCTGGCAAAATCCATGCAACGGCCAATTTTTTTATTGTGTAGCTTGCCCGCTATAAAAGAATTAGCCGTTGCATCGGTTTTGCCAGGGTTGTGCTATCATTGTAAATCCTGCCGCCGCTGGGCGGCCGGCAATGGATAATCCCAGCCGCGTCGACAATCGACGACTCAACGCTTACACACACGCTGTATAATTACCGAAAACTCTAACAAAACCCCAACCAACGGTATAGGGTTTTCCCTATATTTTCGCCACCGGACCAGTGACTTGATATAGCAATGGTATAGGGTTTTGTTAGGGTTTTGTTAGTTGGTTACTAACAAAACCCTAAAAAAACCCAACATATTTAAAAATGATCGAAATCGGAGTTGCCGCCTGTAATTAAATTATTTACCAACTTTTTTTGTTAATAACTTTTTAATGAGCAGTGAGCGACGGTTAAGATATTAGGAAAAGTTACTCGGGGACATATCCTTAACAACATATCTCAAGGTCAAAGTGATAGGAACTGGCTCCCCTAAACACCAGTTTTACCATTATTTTTATTAGCAAATCTTGTAGTACCAAGACAAAGCTATTTAAATAGTTTTATCGCAAATCTTCTAATACCAAGACAAAGCATTTGCTTGTAAATGATGTAAAGTATTAAAAGTTAGTGTTTTCGCTTGTTATTAATTCTCTAGCTGTCTGTAAATAAATTTTGTTGAAGTAAGCAACAAAAAATTGTTACATCAATAATTCACTTAAATGAGTCGCGTTTTTTATTTTTTACACTTTATTTCATTCTTTTCGCACATTTATTGCTCGCTTTTCAAAGTCTTTGTTTCCACATTTAAAGTAGCACAAACATTTTTAATTACATTTGCAGCCGGAATGTTTTTCTTTGCTTTCTCACTTGAGAGTTATTGTTTTAAACAAAGACGCGAAAATTATATAAATATACTATAATTTCGAAATATCAATTATCGAGATTGCAACAAATTATCTTTTGAAAGTCTAAACTTTCTCGCTATAAATTTGAAGGCAGAAACTATTAACAATACCGAAAAACATGAGAAAGTGTGGTAATAATAATTTTAAAAGTGTGGTAATAATAATTTAAAAGTGTGGTAATAATAATTTTAAATTTCCTTTTTTTTTTTTTGCTTTTAGCAGTTACTGGTGCAACCTTTTTTCGGAGAATTAAAAAAAAATAAATTCACACAAAAAGACAAGAGTTCTTTCTTTTTCTTCAATGTAAAGACAATCCCGCAACAATCTTACGATATAAATTTACATTTGAGGTGCCATTTTCCCAAATTTCGAAAATTGTTAATTTACCGATGTCAACATTGTAAAATAGGATACTGATGTTTGGAACACCTAAAAAAGGAAACGGTGAAATGAATTTATGACAATTCGCTCATTTAATGTATTTTATATAACACATGGGGTTCAGGTCCAATTGCGATAAAATATATTTTATTGGGTTTTCAATAACCAGCTTGTTCGTTACGTTAGCGGAATAACATTTCTATGATAACATAACAACAACGTTTATATAATATTAATATAAATAATAATAATAATAATAATAATAACCATAACCATAACAATATTCCACGCATACTGGGCATTTCCAATAAAAAAATATAAGTCTATGTATTCGAAGTGACACTTTTTGATAGTTATTAATTTGATTAAAATCCTTTTAAGTCCACTAAAAAGTTATTAACAAAATCCATTTTTTTTGTCGTTATTAGAAAATTATAATTGTCGGAAATAATAATTATGTTTGAAAATTATGTTTGAAAATGTTTGATAATTTATATATAAAAACAAACTCAATAAGTACAAAGTCATACAAAGGAACAACCCCCTTTAATGATCATTTCCCACTATGTGTGCAATTTAATAATGTAAAATATACAGGGTGTTTGGTATAAGATCATAAAATTGAAAGGTGGTGGTAGAGGGTGAAAATTGAAGACGAAAAGTCAAATACCATTTTTCGAAATTCGGAATAATTACCGAGTTATTTATTAAAACTTCTGGCCAATCAGAAAGTCCCATAAGATTTTGGTGGACGTGACAAAAGTAGACTCGAACCTACTTGTCGGTAAACAAGGTAGTAGTAGTAGTAGTAATAATAACAAAAGAAGTAAAACGGTGACACCAACACATTGAAGATCTTGCTTCTGTTGTTACCACTAAGACACTACTACGATTATGATATGATATCGTCGGAATCAAAATGTGTACAGAGTGTAATGGTAGTAGTAATAACGTAAGAAATTAAATGACGAAAATCAAACTTTCAAATTCTTAATTTTTTTATTAATTCTACTATTACCATGACCAATACTGCTATCATTATTATCGTTATTATCATCATTATCATTAGTATTATTGTTGTTGTTTTTCACCCTTTTAGTGTCGAGCACCAAACGCGTACCTATGCGAGCATAACCGGACAAATTTGACGATTTTACTAACAAGGAAGGATTCCCAATTCGAGCTCACCGATTTCAACAAATTTTGATACGTTGTAATACTCGAAGAAATAAGAGACACATGTTTTCTTATGTGCCGACATCCACTTCAAAAGGGTGAAAAAAACCACCCCCAAAGTTTTATCCGAAAATCATTTTTTTTATTATATCTCGGCTTCTAATTAATATTTCTTGATGAAACAAAGTGGAAAATATTTGTCATAAGAAGTCGAAGACATTGGGTGTATTTATTATATGATTCAAAGGGTTGCGACCCTCATTTTACATTTGAAGAAAACTAGATTTTGTATGCTTTTTTTCTTCACAAAAACCAGGCTATGAGCTCAAGAAAATAAAAAAAAAGCATTTCCGTTTACTCTATCGAATATTTCAATTGTCATGTTTCAGGATTTTTTAAGCAACCACCCCCAAATACCGTAAACTCTCCCTCAAAGTAATACACCGCATGTAAATGATGAAAAAAATTTTTTTTCTTGAGATTTATTACACGTGGAAACAGAATGTAATTTATATTTTCTATTCCGCATTTATTTCGCATCGTGCATTGCAATAATCTCCCAGAGTACTCAACAGGATTTTTAAATTTATTTAGCTTCTCATTAATGTAACCACTTTTGTACCAGGAATATTTAAACATATTCTTATATCTCGGCGATGAAAGCTAGATTATGAACTAAAGATTGCAGTTTCAACCATTTGATGTATATGGATTTCGCATCTGGAAAAACTTTGTACATTTTTCAGATCAAGTACCTTTGATAAATTATGACTTAAAGGGTACTTTCCATTAAGTTAGGCAAAATGCCCTCAACTTCGAATTCTTTAGCGACAGGTTTGGAGGGGTTCTTTGGGTCAAAAGAGTAGGATCGGCACAGTCGGCCAGTGGGATTGATCCCCACCCCAACGAGGGTGGCCAAAAAACGGGTTTTTCAGGTTTTTTTTAACCACCTGTTGGATTAAAAAGTCTAAAAAAATTCAGTCGTATAGCTGGTAATAAACCCTTTTCAGGGACATTTTTTCAACCACCCACACCATCACCCTCCCCTAAAAAAAAAATAAATAAGACTAAAAATCGAAACACAACCCCGAAAGTGCCCAAGCAGCTGAACGTTTTTTTACGAAATATTGTAGTCCGTGACGAGCTCTACACCCCAGTATTTTTTTCCGAGCGTGGCTTCTCCTACAAAAATCGATTTTTCGCCATTTTTCATAGTTTTTCCGACTTTTATGCAGCCGGGAAGAATTTTCAGGGTCAGTGCACCCCAGAATCGTCACTAACATCATCTCTCCTCTGCATTTCTCCTTGTCCTATACCTAATGATCCTTGTTCTCTTGTGTTGTCCTTTAATCATCATCTTACTTCATCTCTTAATCGCTTTACTCCTACACGTCATGTCAGTAAGGCAAATCGTCGCCCCTCATGGTTGAGTGCTGATCTGCGAAACAGGATCAGAAGAAAGAACTCCTTGTACAAGTCTGCCAAGCGATCAAACTTAGCCTCCAAATGGTCGCTCTATAGAACGTTCAGAGATCTGTTATGTAAAGATATTAAATCAACTAAGGCCTCAGTCCTTAGTGCTGAACTTACTGTCACACGCTCTCCCTCTGAACTATGGCGTCGTCTTGGCAGACTTGGACTTATTCGGCACTCTGATGCCTCTTCACTCCAATGTTTCGCAGCTTCTGCACTCAACGTTCACTTCGCTTCAGTCTGCAATAGCAAGCCTCCCTGTTCATCTGAGGAACTCGACCTTTGTTTTGAATGTATTAAATTCTTTTTGTTCATTTCTAAAGTACCAAAATAATATTTTTGTAACTGCTTCATATTCTTGATTTTTTAGAACTCGGAGACGCAATACTTTAAACTTTCTTCGTTAATGTTCCCCAGTTTGATTTTTTCATTTATTAAGCTCTCATACTTCTCAAGTAAATGCAAATATTTTGAATGAATCATTAGAAAAGCCAAATGAACCAGACTAATATTTTCCAAGTCTTTATCCATATATATCAATACCATATTTTCAATATCTCCAACTTCCAATAACACCATAAATACTGTGATGGGGTTTTTTCGAACCCCATCAGCAAATGTAACGAAACGTCCTACCTAGTAAGGACGTCGAACACGGGAATCGAGGAACTCGAATCCCGGTTAACCGGTAAGGCACCGCCGTATCCCCTGGGCAACAAACCTAACCTACTTCTGTCACCTTTCGCCGCTTGTTCTCTTTTCCATGCTTTCGTCGAGTATCGATCGTAAATCGACCGAAGGAGCAACGGGGGAATCGAACGCTGGAACACCAGAGGCCATCTAGCTGCGCGGGAACCGGGAGACAATTCAAGTCCCAGCCGTCACGAGGAAGGAGATACTCTCCCCGCAGCCGCAAGGACCGGGGAACAACCACCAGCACTGCCCCGGCTCCAGAGCGAGGAGTCTTCCACACCGGGACCCGGACTTCCCGGAAAAGACAACGCCCGGGAAAAACGGAATCCGGGAAACGCCTTCAAACCGTCCCGCCTCACCCAGCAAGAAGCTGGTAGTTCGGAGGGCAGCACCGTACGGGCCGCCGAAGGATCCAGCGCCTCCACGATCGACTTCCCCCTCTCCGACGCCGAGCACGAAGATCATTCTCGTGTTCGACGGCACCAAGGAAGGACCCAACGCGACAGCTTGTACCGCCGCCATATTTTTTTGGGTCGTTGGAAAGGCCACGGGAGCCACCGCCGCCAATAGAGGAGGAAAGCGAGCCGCGTTTGGCGCTATTTTCTTATTAAAAAGATAAGGTTCGTGAGCGAGGCTTCGAGGAAGCTTTTCGTTAGATTTATTTTAGTTTCTTTCTTTGATTTTGTTTGCCCGGCACGTGGCCGGTAGAGTTCCGGGGGAGAAAAGGAGCGCCCTTTCCCCTTTCGTTTTTGTTCTTTTCCTTGTCTTTTAGTATTAAGTTCCGGTTCCGGGTGTCCGGGCCGGAAACGGTTGCCCAGGGGAACTTCTCGGCCTCTCCGGGAGTTCCTCCCATTTTGCGTGTGTGTGTGACAGTGAGAGAGAGAGTGCGTACGTGGTGAGAGAAGCGTGCGAGCCGGTAGCGTTCCGACCGCCATTTTGAGACACGCCGGGTGAAATCCGAAATTTCTCCCGTTATCGGTTTTCTCATTAGTATTGGACTATTACTTTTAGCATTAATGTTATTAGCTTTAATTGCTTTTTCTTATGCCAAGAATATTTGTACCGGCGATCCGGGTTATCGATAGTTTTGCCGATTATTTCTTTTTATGTTATTTCTTTTTGATGTTCGGTGTTATTTGGTTTGACCGGAAATAAAGCTCCGGATTATATTAGATTCCGGGTGTTCTTTTTATTTATTTTTCCGGTCCCCAAATTTTCTTTTCTTAGATTTTCAGCACCCAGCACGGCCAGGTGGATCCTGGTTGGCGCCCAACGGCATATTAAAGTGCACGTGGTGGAGGTTGCCCGACCCTCCCAAATACCACGTCACAATACTTTGAAAAAGTTGATACATTTTTTATATTCCTTTGAAATACTTTCATTCCAAGCCTTCGACAATATGGATTGAATTCTTAATGTACAGGATTTGTCTGCCCACTTGATGCTTTCAATAATATCATTAACGATATTTAACCCTCAGCGGGTACTCTGGGTCTGACAGACCCGAGCGCAAAATCGTATATGTGAATATCTCGGAGGGGTGCAGGGGAGGGGGATTCGTTATAGCGGGGAAAAATCCTTCTTTGTGTGCCAAATCGAGGGAGCACTCGTGCCATTCCAGTGCGACGTCACCTACGGAGCTAGGAGCATTGAAAAATTCGATTCGGGTCTCCTGGACCCAGAGTACCCGTAGTGTCAGAAAGTAAGTTTTATGAAAAAATTATAATTATTTAGAATTTATATTTAAATTACTTAATAATGTAAAAATATATGTTTTAATGTATAGTGCCCGTGAAAAAAATTTTTTAATAGCTTAGTTTTTTTTTAAGGCAGAAATGGAGACGCGGTCTCGCACGCGGTCCGTCGCTGAGTTGGCAGCAATCGAGAACCGTAACGAGGAGGAAATTTACGAAAATGATGCTTCTTCTGGGGAAGAAGAAGATCGAACATACATCTAAAATTTGTTCTGCTTGTTCAACTACCGATATGAAAAAAATAATTACAATGTTATAATGATAATAGTTTTCAGATAATAAATACTTTTCAAATAATATATCTCGATTTTTATCTTTCTTTACCATTGCAACTCTATATATATATATATATATATATATATATATATATATATATATATATTGTAGCGCAACTCCCGGTCGCTTGCGACCGTGGTAACGAAAGGGGAGTTGCTGCTGCAAATTTCCACGCTCAGGGAAATTCGGAAGATAGAGAGTTGTATCGGAAGGAAGGAAGTCGGGAGGTTGGGCGCCAGTCCGATGATTCGGACGCGGATTTTCCCTGAGGGGGCCCGGTCTAGCTCAGAAGGAGCTATGATACCCTCTCAGAGGAGATCCGTTGTCTGAATTCGGAAATAAATTGTCAGAATTCAGACGACTTTTGGTTTTTCTAACCGATTCGAGAAAGGATCTTGAATCGGCGTATATTTCAGTCACAATTATTTTACAAATTTACAAACTTTAGTAAAGATAGGAAAAAGATAGTGAACTTCGCGGTTCCGCACTTAGAATTTAAACGAGAACACGCGAAATGACAAAAAGATAGTTGCGAGAGATTAGAACGAATTCAAAAAGAAAATTAACAAATCAAAAGATACTAAACCGAATCGCCTAATAGTCGGAAGAATGGATAGCGGAAGCGGAATGACAAAAAGAAAGGTTTCGGGATTTTTACCGGGGAAATAGGAAAGTGGAGGATGCCAATTTCTCCAATCACCTGATCGCAGCGGCTCCTGGACTTCCGAAGACCACTCCCGGCGGACGAGGATACGGTTTCTCCGTCGAAATCCTCTCAAACGTCCCAAAAATCCCGGAGGTAGTTGTAGGTAGTTGAACACAGTTCTCACGACAGTGTTTCCCGCACGGCGGCTCAAGAATCTCTGAGGGAAGCCGATTTCGGTCCCCTCTGACTGTTATCGGTAGCGCCATCCTAGTTGTCGCAGGATTCGGGAATTGCGATGCTCGGGTGATAATTATGGCATCGACCCATTTGTCGTTATCGACCCGTCTCCTGTGAATCGCTAGATGGCATCCTTCCTTGTCTAGAGTATAGCCGATCCTGTATTTCGGGAGCCTTCCTTCCTTCTCTCTCGCTCTGGAGTTGTAGAAGATGAAGTCCTCTTCTTCTTCCTTTTTCGTCCTCCGTATTTGATCTTCGTGATCCGAAATTGGCAAGAGGGTGTCAGGAAGGGAATTAACGGAAGTATACGATAGGGATCCGAATAGAAAATAGAGATTTTAGCCATAATAACAGAACATAGAATAAGTAAAGACATAATAAATGATATCGAATAATACGCAACAAAAATAACAAAAATACATCGTTACCAAGTAGGTTTCGGGCGTTCTCGGAGAGGTTCCTGAGCCTTATTCTCCGTTTTTAGTAACGGGCGCGAAAGAAATTCGAAATAATTAATGCCAAAAAAACTTAATGTAACGGAGGAAAATTTCCACGTTACAATATATATATATATATACAGGGTGTCCGACCTAAGGTGTCCAAGCCGAAAGGTGGTGGTAGAGGGTGAAAATTGGAGACGAAAAGTCCAATATCATTTTTCGAAATTCGGAATAATTACCGAGTTATTAAGTAATACTTCTGACCAATCAGAATGCCCCTTTAGATTCTGGTATGCATGACAGAAGTTTAGACTCGAACCTACTCGTAGTCGGTAACAAAGCAGTAGTAGTAATAATAACAAAAGAAGTAAGACGGTGACACTAACACATTAAAGATCTCTCTTCTGATGTTACCACTAACACACTACTACGACTGTGATATGATATCATCGGAAACAAAGTATGTACAATGTGTAATAGTAGTAGTAATAAAATAAGAAATTAAATGACAAAAATCAGCTTTGAAATTCTTAATTGTGTTATTAATTCCCCTACTTCCACGACCAATGCTGCTATCATTATTATCACTATTATTTTTATTATTATTGTTGTTACTAATATTACTACCACTACATCAATAACAACAACCACAATAATAATAATAATAATAGTAATAATAATAATAATAGTAGTAGTAATAATAATAATAATAATAATAATAGTAATAATAATAGTAATAATAATAATGATAATAATGGTAGCAGTATTGGTCGTGGGAATAGTAGATTTAATAACACAATAATTAAGAATTTGAAAGTTGATTTTCGTCATTTATTTTCTTATGTTATTACTACTACCATTAGGGCCTGGACATGGGGTATTCCACCCCAAATAGGACGGTTTGAAAAAATTTTTTTTTAAATTTTCTTAATTTTTCGGTATTTTTTACAAATAATAAATACAAAAAAAATATTTAGTGTTTTAAAAATTACAAAAATTTTTTTTTCGCTATGAATTATTATCAATACCGACTTTTTAAAAATTAAAAATTTTTGGAAAAATATTTGAAAATTTTCAAATTAAAAATTAAAAATTTAAAAATCGATACTGATAATAATTTATAGCGAAAAAAGTTTTTTTAATTGTTAAAAATCGAAAAAAAAATAGTAATTATGGAAGGCCCACTACCGGACCGGGCTTAAAAGTTGCAGGACGGATAGAAGTTTAAAATAGAAAATCTTCAAGAAAGTCGAAGGATACACACAGTTTTAAAAACACGATTGAAAACTTAAAATTCAAAAATATTGATTAAAAACACTTTACATATTTGTTTGTATTTTTTTCTGTAAAGGCCATCCAAAAACGAAAATTAAAAAAATAAGAATTGAATTTCGACCTTTATTAGGAAAGTTATGAGCAAAAAACCAAAAAAAGAACGGTTTTTTTGAAAATTCGATATTTTTTTAACCAGTTGTCACGTCCGTAGCGATATGCACTGTAAGAACGAGTGCATATCTGCATAGGTGGACAGTGGCTCAGTGGCAAGGTGCCACGCTCGCATGCGAGAGGTCCCGCGTTCGATTCCCGGGCAGGACCGTTCCACCTTTTTTCCACGCTCGGTCGTCACATGGTGTCAGAAGTGTTTGTGAGCCTTTCTCAAGGCCACCCAACCCACTGCCTAGCGTCAATATGGAGAACGAAGAAGAGGGCCTTACAACAATCGTCGATAATATAGAACCCTGGGCCTGCCGAGAGAAGAGGTGCGACGAGGGATAAATAAGGCCGTAAGAAGAGGTCCGACGAGGGCTATAGGTTTACAGAAGACGGACCACAAAGCGTACCGTAATGATATAAAGAAGAAAAAAAATAATACAAGAATATAACAAAGAAAAATGAAAAAAATGAAAAATGAAAAAAGGCCCCTTCCTCATCACCATCATCCGATGCAGGAGCATCGCCTCTTCCTTCAAGGGGGGGAATGTCACGTCCGTAGCGATATGCACTGTAAGAACGAGTGCATATCTGCATAGGTGGACAGTGGCTCAGTGGCAAGGTGCCACGCTCGCATGCGAGAGGTCCCGCGTTCGATTCCCGGGCAGGACCGTTCCACCTTTTTTCCACGCTCGGTCGTCACACAGTGATAAAAAAAATCTCAAAATTTACCAGGAAGCCTCTTTTGAGGGGTACTAAAAAATACCAAAAAATTATGAAACTTAAAAAAAAAGTTTTTCAAACCGTCCGATTTGGCGTGGAATGCCCTACATACACTGGGCGCAAAAATTAAGAGATGGAAAAAAAATCTAAAGTAGGTGATTTTCAAAGTGCTGTAACTTAAAAAATAACAGTGGGAAAGCAATTAAAAAAAAGCAAATTGAAGCTCCAAGTTTCTAGACTTGAGATCTTGAACTCAAAATGTTTTACCATCAGCAGTTTTTGAGCAATCATAATAAAACAAACGGAAAAAAAATTTCAAATTTACGCTTATTTTTCGAAGGGTCATGGACTTCAATGAATGTTTTTCACTGATTTCATCATAAAGCTCTTTCTGATAATTTAATTCTCTTTAATTTGAGCGGACGGAAAATCTTGTACGCTGATTTTTCGGTGACATGAGTTCTCAAAGCAAAAAAATCAGTTTTAACTTTGGTAATTATGTACTCGGTAAAAAATTATTAAATTAAAAAATAATTTTAAACAATGTGACTTCTTACAATAATTAACATTTTTCTTTTTTTAATCAGAAAATGTTAATTATTGTAAGAAATAACATTTGTTAAAATTATTTTTTAATTAAAAAATTTTTTACACAATTGCCAAAGTTAAAACTGATTTTTTTGCTTTAATCGACGATAACTCAACGAAAAATCATCGTACAAAGCATTTCAATCTCTCAAATTAAAGAGTATTAAATTATGTAAAAGAGCTTTATGATGAAATCAGTGAAAAAAATTTATTGAAGTCCATGGACCTTTTGAAAAACAAGCATAAATTTGGACATTTTTTTTCCCGATAGTTTTCTTACGATTAATAAAAAACTGTTGATGTTAAAACATTTTGAGTTCAGGATCTCAAACCTAGGAACTTGGAGCTTAATTTGCTTTTTTTTTTGAAATTGCTCTTCCACTATTGTTCCTTAACCCATTCGAGACGGCGACTGTTTTCGAACACGGTCCCCAGGAGGGGAGTTTTATGTTTTCCTTTCTATTCTTGCACACACGATGTGCAGTCGGTCGCGAATGGGTTAAGTTACAGGACTTTAAAAACCACCTAAAAATTTAGGATTTTTTTTCATCACTTAATTTTGGCGCCTAGAGTATGTATAGGGTGTAATAGCAGTAGTAATAACATAAGAAAATAAATGACGAAAATCAACTTTCAAATTCTTAATTAATGTGTTATTAAATCTACCATTCCCACGACCGACACTGCTATCATTATTATCCTTGTTGTTGTTGTTATTATTATTATTATCGTTGTCGTTGTCGTTGTTGTTATCATTATTATTATTATTGTCGTTGTCTCACCGTTGATCTCACCGTAATTTATAAAAAATATTAAATAAAAACCTAAGGTTTTTTGTGCTCATATTAAAGCTTATATTCCAAGCTTTAATTTAACCCAAGATTGGTTTAAAAATTTTACAAATTGAGCCCCTGCTGACCTTCGAAAGATGACGGTAAAAAAGTTGAAAAAATCGGTATTTTCTTGCACAAAATATTCTTTTTCTCAGCTAATATTGCAGATATCATTTTGATTCTTTTTTCGTTGATTAAAGGCACTACCCTAGAACATATTGAGCGGAACAGAATTTTTCTGAAGTTGAAAGTTATGGAGATACAAATTTTTACAACCACTAAAACATAGTCCGATTTTGATCTTTCTCTACTTTTAACATTACATTTTAACAAATAATTTTCTAATAATTTTCCACGCTCACATTGTTTGTTTAACATTAGTGAATAATTTCCAAAAGGGAAATTGAAGATTGGAGCAGTAGAACATAAAAAAGGAACATTTTGTGCAAGAAAACACCGATTTTTCAACTTTTGTTCCGTCATCTTTCAAAGATCAGCACGGGCTTAATTTTTAAAATTTTAAAACCAATCTTGGGTTAAATTAAAGCTTGGAATATAAGCTTTAATATGAGCACAAAAAACCTTAGATTTTTATTTAATATTTTTTATAAATTACGGTGAGATCAACGGTGAGACAACGACAATATTAATAATAATGATAACGACAACGACAACGATAATAATAATAATAATAATAACAACAACAAGGATAATAATGATAGCAGTATCGGTCGTGGGAATGGTAGATTTAATAACACATTAATTAAGAATTTGAAAGTTGATTTTCGTCATTTATTTTCTTATGTTATTACTACTGCTATTACACCCTATACATACTCTAGGCGCCAAAATTAAGGGATGAAAAAAAATCCTAAATTTTTAGGTGGTTTTTAAAGTCCTGTAACTTAACCCATTCGCGACCGACTGCACACCGTGTGTGCAAGAATAGAAAGGAAAACATAAAACTCCCCTCCTGGGGACCGTGTTCGAAAACAGTCGCCGTCTCGAATGGGTTAAGGAACAATAGTGGAAGAGCAATTTCAAAAAAAAAAGCAAATTAAGCTCCAAGTTCCTAGGTTTGAGATCCTGAACTCAAAATGTTTTAACATCAACAGTTTTTTATTAATCGTAAGAAAACTATCGGGAAAAAAATGTCCAAATTTTCGCTTGTTTTTCAAAAGGTCCATGGACTTCAATAAATTTTTTTCACTGATTTCATCATAAAGCTCTTTCACATAATTTAATACTCTTTAATTTGAGAGATCGAAATGCTTTGTACGATGATTTTTCGTTGAGTTATCGTCGATTAAAGCAAAAAAAATCAGTTTTAACTTTGGCAATTGTGTAAAAAATTTGTAAATTAAAAAATAATTTTAACAAATGTTATTTCTTACCATAATTAACATTTTTTGAATAAAAAAAGAAAAATGTTAATTATTGTAAGAAGTCACATTGTTTAAAATTATTTTTTAATTTAATAATTTTTTACCGAGTACATAATTACCAAAGTTAAAACTGATTTTTTTGCTTTGAGAACTCATGTCAGCGAAAAATCAGCGTACAAGATTTTCCGTCCGCTCAAATTAAAGAGAATTAAATTATCAGAAAGAGCTTTATGATGAAATCAGTGAAAAACATTCATTGAAGTCCATGACCCTTCGAAAAATAAGCGTAAATTTGAAATTTTTTTTCCGTTTGTTTTATTATGATTGCTCAAAAACTGCTGATGGTAAAACATTTTGAGTTCAAGATCTCAAGTCTAGAAACTTGGAGCTTCAATTTGTTTTTTTTAAATTGCTTTCCCACTGTTATTTTTTAAGTTACAGCACTTTGAAAATCACCTACTTTAGATTTTTTTTCCATCTCTTAATTTTTGCGCCCAGTGTATGTAGGGCATTCCACGCCAAATCGGACGGTTTGAAAAACTTTTTTTTTAAGTTTCATAATTTTTTGGTATTTTTTAGTACCCCTCAAAAGAGGCTTCCTGGTAAATTTTGAGATTTTTTTTATCACTGGTTAAAAAAATATCGAATTTTCAAAAAAACCGTTCTTTTTTTGGTTTTTTGCTCATAACTTTCCTAATAAAGGTCGAAATTCAATTCTTATTTTTTTAATTTTCGTTTTTGGATGGCCTTTACAGAAAAAAATACAAACAAATATGTAAAGTGTTTTTAATCAATATTTTTGAATTTTAAGTTTTCAATCGTGTTTTTAAAACTGTGTGTATCCTTCGACTTTCTTGAAGATTTTCTATTTTAAACTTCTATCCGTCCTGCAACTTTTAAGCCCGGTCCGGTAGTGGGCCTTCCATAATTACTATTTTTTTTTCGATTTTTAACAATTAAAAAAACTTTTTTCGCTATAAATTATTATCAGTATCGATTTTTAAATTTTTAATTTTTAATTTGAAAATTTTCAAATATTTTTCCAAAAATTTTTAATTTTTAAAAAGTCGGTATTGATAATAATTCATAGCGAAAAAAAAATTTTTGTAATTTTTAAAACACTAAATATTTTTTTTGTATTTATTATTTGTAAAAAATACCGAAAAATTAAGAAAATTTAAAAAAAAATGTTTTCAAACCGTCCTATTTGGGGTGGAATACCCCATGTCCAGGCCCTAATGGTAGTAGTAATAACATAAGAAAATAAATGACGAAAATCAACTTTCAAATTCTTAATTATTGTGTTATTAAATCTACTATTCCCACGACCAATACTGCTATCATTATTATCATTATTATTATTACTATTATTATTACTATTATTATTATTATTATTATTATTATTACTACTACTATTATTATTATTATTACTATTATTATTATTATTATTGTGGTTGTTGTTATTGATGTAGTGGTAGTAATATTAGTAACAACAATAATAATAAAAATAATAGTGATAATAATGATAGCAGCATTGGTCGTGGAAGTAGGGGAATTAATAACACAATTAAGAATTTCAAAGCTGATTTTTGTCATTTAATTTCTTATTTTATTACTACTACTATTACACATTGTACATACTTTGTTTCCGATGATATCATATCACAGTCGTAGTAGTGTGTTAGTGGTAACATCAGAAGAGAGATCTTTAATGTGTTGGTGTCACCGTCTTACTTCTTTTGTTATTATTACTACTACTGCTTTGTTACCGACTACGAGTAGGTTCGAGTCTAAACTTCTGTCATGCACACCAGAATCTAAAGGGGCATTCTGATTGGTCAGAAGTATTACTTAATAACTCGGTAATTATTCCGAATTTCGAAAAATGGTATTGGACTTTTCGTCTCCAATTTTCACCCTCTACCACCACCTTTCGGCTTGGACACCTTAGGTCGGACACCCTGTATATATATTGTAACGTTCCAGCAAGTCGAACTTGCTGAAACGTTAATAATTATAATAATAATAGTTCTTGAATGTTCTTTTAAGTTCAATCATCATTGATAAGAAAGTCCATGATGATTGAACAAGAAAATGCAACCTCGGAGGGGAGAACCACCCGATCCGAGGAATGTAAAACAAAGGATTCGACTCGCTCGATAGATTGTCGAATAGGTTGTTGATAAAAATCGAATTAAGGGAACATTAATAATTATGAAATAAATATCTTTAAGCTTCGATCATCATTGATCTAACGATCCATGATGATTGAAGTAAGTAAAATAACCTCGAGATGCACCTGATCCGAGGAAAACAAAATAGAGGATTCGACTCACTCGATGAGTCGAGTCGATCACAAGTGAATGAGTTGAGTAATTAACATCAATTCATTCACCGGAACTACATTGATTAGTTGGATTGTTTATGATCCAACTGATCTAAAACACTTAAGATTGATAGACAATTAAAATTATCATAATTGAAAAGTTTCATAACCTCAAAACGGAGATACATCCGTTCTGAGGAAAATGAGGCAGATTCAACTCACTTGATGAGGAATCTGCTTACAAATGATAATAATGAGCTCACACAATGAGCTTATTAAACATTTTTATAACAACAATTAATGAATAACACTGATTCTATGAAGTATTTCAAAGAATCAGTGTCGAAACAAAAGACATAACCTCAAAACAGAACATACTGTTTTGAGGCAAAAGAAAAGTCTTTTGATAAAAATTAATGTTAAAAATAAGTATTAATTAAAATAAAACGAACCTCAAAGAAAGCACGCAGTATCCAATTATGAAGAAAGCACAGTTTCCTTTTATTAAAGAAAGCACTAAACTGCACCATGCACCTTGCACTTTACACATTATAGATTGCATACGCTCTCTTTTTTACCTTTGTTACTCGATGATGCAACATCAGGCAAGATGGCTGTCCTTGTTACAGTAGCGCCTGTGCTGTCTGAGAGAACTAAATTCAAATTCAAATTAAAGAATAAAGTCGGTACAACGATAAGCAGAAAAATCGTTACGACGATAAGAGAAAAAGTCGTTATGATATCGGTTAAGCGGAAAATTCGTTAACCGAGAATCATGATACAGAGTCAATCGAGGGCGTGTCTAACTGCCCCTTGAAACTCTTGAGCAGCCTATAGCAGGCGCGGACTGCGCGACTGACGGTGCGCCATTTGAAATACTCCAATGAGACACGAAACGTGCGAAATTCAAATGAGCCAACTCCGTCAGGAAAAACCAATCACGGCAAAGAGACCGATGGAAAGGGAAAATAGCGCTTTCCGCAAGCTCGGAGAAGAGTATAAAAGGAGGCAAAATCGACTAAATCCTCAGATTGATTCTGCGATCTAACGATACAGAGTCATATCTCACTAGGAGACTCTTTCGAGGGTCTGGTGAAAGCCAGCCCCTTTAAAGATCTCTAAATTTCCCTAAAGGTCCCGATAGTTCCACTTCCTGGATCATTATCCTGTACTTGGGGAAATCTCAAGTCTTCTGCGAGGCTCCTAGCACTACGCCTAGCCCCTCGTAGAGGATTAAAGGAATCGAAGGCTCCTAGCACTACGCCTAGCCCCTTCAATTCCCAGAGGAACCTAGTTCCTATGCCCTAATCCAAAGAATTAGGGATTCTCGACTCTTTTGCGAGGCTCCTAGCACTACGCCTAACCCCTCGCGAAGGATTAAAGAAATTGAAGGCTCCTAGCACTACGCCTAGCCCCTTCGATTTCTAGAGGAACCTGATTTCCTTCTAATATCCCTATCCCTAGGGATCCCAAATTCTCTTACGGGGCTCCCAGCACGGCAAGAGGTGAGGGAAAAATAAATTAAAGAAAACCGGAAGTCATCTTACGGACTTCCTATTAATTTCTATTTCCTATTTTGTTAGTTTAAAGGAAGAGAAATTTTTATCAAAATTTGTGCAAGTCACACACACGTACACAACTCTTACTTTAGAATTAAGTCCTTACCGGTAAAGAAGGTCGCGCTCTTTATCGATTGAAGATCTTAAGTTATTCGCTCTTTTTCACCCGTCCAGTACACGAACCTTATTCTAAGACTAATTCGCACGCACGACCACCACGAGAGTGGGAGAAATAAATCGTGACGTAAAGCGAAACGTCTCAATATATATATATATATATGTATATATATATATATATATTTTTTAATTTTATATACATATGTATATATTGTAACGTGGAAAATTTCTCCCGTTCCATTATATCGTAAAAATCTCTCAAATTTGTATAATTTACGTCTGTCTTTTTGTCTTCTCGTAATTCTTTCGTAAATTCGGGCTATCGGGAGTTATTGAAAACTAAGAGTGCTCAGAAATCTCCCGGGAACCTGAAGAAATATTATATCGCATTTATTATTCTCGCTTATTACTTTCGATTTTGTTAACAAATCACGATAAGTAATTTTCGCATTACCTAACGCCGTCACTCCCTTCCCCCTTCAAATTTCCTGCCAAAATCACGAAGATCGGCACAAAGAAGAGACGGGAGAAGACAAGGAGCACCCAAGGTTCCCTCAACATGAGAGAGAAGAAGAGAGAAGACTCCGGAGCCGTCTATGACAGCGAAGAGAAGGAAGGACGAACTACCGACTCCCGAGAGAGAGACAAGGAGACGGATGTCAAGGATCTATCGCTTACGGCCATCTAGCGATCCGCAGGAGACGGGTCGATAATGGAAAACGGGTCGATGCCCTAATTACCACCGGAGAACTTGTCGTAATTCCCGAATCTGGTCATGAAAATGATGGCGCTATCTCTCGTATCACGAAGAGGCCGAAATCAGAATCAGAGATTTCTGAGCCTTGTGCGAGTGCGGACGCCCTTTCTTGTTCCTGGGAAGACGATCAATTGGCCGGACTACCTTTCTTTCGGAGATTCCGTTTTTGGACAACTACCTTTCTGCCGGAAATTCCGTTTTTGGACGAACTTTGGAGTATCTTCCGACTATCTCTGTGGTGAGAGCCTGTACAGGGCCTTCTTTGTGTTCTTTTGGCATTCCTTTTCTACCTCCTATCGCCTACCTCCTATCGACTCCCTCATTACTACCTCCTATCGCGTAATTTTGAATAAAGAAAATAAAAATTTGATTTGTAGTCGGAAGGCTCCCGAATAAATTATATTTTTGTTTTCTTTTGTGCAGTTATTAACTATTTTTTTGTATTGCGAATAAATTCGAATTTTCGTTAATTCCGATTAAACTATCTCTTTTTGTACAGTTGATGATTCTTTCTTTTTGTGAATAAATTCGAATTTTTGTTAATCCCGAGAAAAGTCGTCTGGATTTTCTTTTGTTTTAATTTCCCGATTAATCCAGACAACGGATTCCCTCTGGGAGGGTCTTTCAGCTCTCGCTGAGTTAGACCGGGCCCCCTCAGAGCCAATCCGCGTCCGTAAGGACTGGCGCCCAATTCCGGATTTGTTTTCTTTTTCTTTCTTTTCGTATTTTTGGTGAGCAAAAGGCTCTGGGTGTGGAAATTTGGAGACACGCCACCAACTTTTGGCGAAGTTGGTAGGCGCGCTACAATATATAGGTATGCATGTATATATATCTTATTTTATGATAAGGTAGGCTGAAAAAATTTTTTAAACAATTTTTTTTGCAAATTTTCTAGCGATAATGGCCGTGTATATATGAAAAATACGTTGTAAAAAATAACTAACTTTCAATCGCAAAAATAAATCGCTTATCCTAATTTAATCGAAAAATGACCTATACAGCCTTAAAGTACAACACTTAAGCTTTAAAAAACCGTTTTTAAAATTAATTTATCTTTATTTTTCATTTTTTTACAACAATTTGAAAAAATAATTTTTTTCGAACGGTCTCCTTGTATTTTGTTAAATATTAACAAAACCTTTAGATTTGGAGTAAAATGGATCACGTATTCGTTTTTTTGAGATTCTGGCGATGGATTTAAAAAAAAAATGTCTCCCTACGACGATTTGGCTCCGAGTTATAAGCGATTGAAAATCGCTCGGGTCTCACAGACCCAGAGTACCCGGATCGGGACAAACAGTATAGAGTACCCGCTGAGGGTTAAAAACCTGTACTCGGGTAAATCAGTGATTTTATCAAAAACTGGTATATAAAATTCTCTCCATGGCCAACTGTCCAGTAATGGCTTTAAGATTTCATTTGGAAACAGATGTATCATATACAGCCTATTTTCTTCATTCATTTTTGACAACATGAATAAAATTATTTCACCATTGGGTTGCGTATTATTTAATAGTATTTTTATACAGAATAGTAAATTTTGCTGCTGCCTATCTTCTGGTATTTTGTTGTAAAAATATACAGCAGCCTCAGTGGTTCCATAAACAACAGAATATCGAAACAAGTTTTCTTCAACAGTTTCATCCTCGTTGATCAATGAATTATATTCGCTAATCGATAATGACATATTCTCCAATAACTTTGAAAATGATCTATCTCGATAATGTTTCCAATATGGCTACAGCAAATAAATTTGGATTTTCGTAAATGTCCACGTCATAAAAGTCACTGTACTGAGTTCCTTCTGGCAATTTACGCCATAATCCAGTTATCAAATTTTCATCTATGCAACACATACACGATAACCGATAGAAGTTTTCTGGAGGAATGTCTAGCGTCATCCATCAAATTTCTCAAACTTTTTGGCTTATCAATGACCTCATCTTTGGTCCAAATGATGCCTTTTATACAAATAGGTTTAACTTTTTCCGGTGACTCATACAAGTCGTCGACTAACAGGTCGGTGTACTTCAAAATTTGTTTTCCCATACAACCAACTGCTTCCAAGTGATCGGCTTTTAATATATGAGGCAAGAACAAGTGGGCGGCAGAGTCCGTCAGACGGTTCAACAATTCTTGCTCAAATCTGACTTTTGCAGGGATGTTGCGAAAAGTTTCATCGATGTAGTGAGAGAGAATTTCGTCAATTACACCATTTTCTTGCCATAAGCTCAAAGCTATCTGAAGTTTAGATTTATGTTCCAAAGTATAATTCAATTGATACTCCATATTGTTACTACTATATTTTTACCTTTCAATATTATTATATATTCTATCTAATTTTTCAGCGATACCTTTTCACACACAGCCTTGCCGCATAAATGCGAAAAGCTCCTCCTCTACGAGTCAGTGACGGGTTAAGGGATAGTAGTGGGAGAAAATTTCGCACAATTTCTGGTAACGCTGATCGGACATACCCAAAGCCCAAAACAAAGCCGGTATTTTACAGTAAGATCTCTTTATCTCCCGATTATAAACTTTGGCCGCGTTCTGAAATCTACTGCCAGTGCTGCAAGTGAGACGTCATCATAGTTTACTTCCAAAGCGTTCCGTTTTAGAGAAGCTTACTGACATCCCTATAAAACGGAACGGTCTTTGTAGCACTTGCAACAACAGCCCGAAATATAACCTCTTCTGTCAACGCGTTCTACTTCAAACAGTGTACCATGGATAATTCTAATAAAGCAGCGTTCTTATATTTATTAGCGGAAAGTATTTGTGATACAAGTTCTTCAAGCGAAGATTCCGATTTTGAAGAATTGTTACAAATAGTCCAGCAAGCTACGGAGCGCGGCATTCCTAGAATTCGATGTAGAAATTATGTGGAGGTTGTGGTGCCATTATATTCAGAGGAAGACTTCAAAAGTCACTTCAGGTAAGTTTAATGCATTAAGAGTTATAATATGATATTTAAGAATAAATATTTATATACCCTCGAAGTGCTTAACAGTATCCACAACTTGCTATTTTCATTTTAAGGATCACTCGCAATACTTTTCATTTCCTGTTGGAGATACTAATGCCAGACCTCTCGAGGCATAGTACAAAATTCGGTAGACATCCGATTTCCCCAGAAAAGCAGCTATTAATTGCAATATGGATGATGGCTACACCTAACTCGTACAGGCAAGTATTTCCAAATTCATATATAAAATTCATATATATTTGTTGGTATATAAAATTCTTCTAATAGAATAGTATAACTACATACTATTTTTTTTAACATATTCAGATGTGTGAGCGATCGCTTTGGCGTGGGTAAGTCCACAGCATGGCGAAGTGTCAGGCGAGTGGTAAATGCACTTTATGCACGATTACATGTTTTTGTAAAATGGCCATCCCACGAAGAAGCAGCAGTCACACGGAGGACAATTCAAAGGAAATATGGCTTCCCAAAAGTAATTGGAGCCATTGATGGGACACATATTAAAATTACTGCCCCAAACAAACATGCTGAATCATATATCAACAGAAAGGGATATCATTCTATATAATTGCAGGTATTTATTCACATAAATAACTAAAAAAATTTCAAATAAATCTTTCTGCTGAATGGTTGATTTTTACAAAAAAACAAAACTTTAGACTCCTTGGCGTTAATAAACGAAAAGTTTTGTATTCCTTTCAAAAGAGAGTTTTGAATCCTTTTAAAAAGTTAATTTTTTAAGAAAATGAATTCTTTCATTGAGAAAATTGAAAAGATATGAGATAACTCAACCCGCAAAGAGTCCGTAGAGAACTATTGAAACTTTTTAAACATACTTTTACTATATCAAACGTATACTTCATTTTTAATAAAAGAATATTACAGAAATCTCTAGGATTTACAAATCTATTTTAGGTAATATGTGATTCAGATTTGAAGTTTATCCACTGTTACACAGGTCAAGTAGGATCGATTCATGATATGCGAGTATTCAGGATGTCTGGATTTCAGAATATGTGCAATGAGCAAAATTTTTATGAAGATTGCCATTTGCTTGGGGATGCGGCTTATGGTATCAACAAATTCATAATGGTACCATTCAGAGATGATGGATGTCTTACAGAAGCCCAAAAAAGCTACAATACATGCCATTCATCGGCAAGAATGATAGTGGAGCGTTCATTGGGTCTGTTAAAAGGAAGATTTAGAAGTTTACTGGATAGATTACCAATGACACGAACAGACTTAATTCCCAAATACATAATTGCATGTTGCATACTTCACAACATTTGTATTCTGCAGAAAGATATTATGGATATTCCAATAATTGTCAATGACGTACAAAACATAGAAAATGAGAATTGGGATAATGAGGAAAGTAAACAAGAAGGTGTTGAGAAGCGAAATGCAATAATGTATTTTTTAACTCATTCTAATACATATTTGTAATTTTTCATGAATAATAAAACTAAAAAAAACCAACATCTTATCCTTATGAGTTTTAATGATATTTTAACAGAAAGCGTAACAAAATTTTTGTCAGTCTTTAAATCCTATGCTTAAGAATGTTAATATTAAGTAACAATACTCTTTGGTTGATATAAAAAAAATATTCAGTAATTTCTTTTCTTGATTAACTTAAATCTTCATATTTTAACATTTATATTAAGAATTTCCACATACTTCTGAACTTCCTTATTTCCCAGATAATATTTTTTGAATTTAGCTTTTACTTATCAATCACTTGCGATAACAATTTTTCAATGTGATCTAGTTTTGCGAGTTTTTGTTGATGGCGTCTCTCTGTGTCTTCTCTCCGTTGCATCCTATCGTTACGATATTGATCCATGTGTTCGGAGAGAATAGCAGTTACACTCTTTTTCTATGGATTTAAAATTAAATTAGCCCCTTAATTCGAAATGACAAAAAGAAATACGAATAATTATTCATAATAAATTAGCAAGCCATAAACATACTTTTATTCTCTTACGATCACTTCTATTTTCTTGATCCTCTGCTTCTACACTGCTACCCGCCACAGCTACAGGTTCTATCCATGGTTTCTCATGAAAGATATCGTGCATCAGCTGAAATATTAAAAAGTAAAATTTTATAATGATTGTTCACCTTTTTCTCCTAAATAACAGTGTTTCTCTTTTTATAAATATTACTTCGAAGTATTCCCATTTACGTCTGTCATTGCCAGACTTCTTGTTATAGTCGTAAACCGACTTATATGTTCTTTTCAACGCTTGGAATTTGGTATTAACTTTCTTCCACGATATGTCATGGCCTTCTTTTTTCATATCAGCAGCGATAGTCATCCAGCACTGCTTCATGGAATATTTTCCGCTATAAAATTTTTCCTTATGTTTCTTGTACACTTCCAGCAGGAGGAGAGTTTGATTTCTACTCCAGAAATGTTGATCTAGGAACATACATTGCATTATAAGCATACAAATTATATATCAAACAAATAATATTTGCAACTTAATTTACTGTTGTTTTCAGGTTGACTGCATTCAACATCACAATTAGTCTCAACAGTTGTTTCCTTCTTTTGGGCTAGTGTGTCAACTGCGTCTTTCTTTTCCAAGTTGTCTATAAATAATACGAATTAGACAAAATTGGAGAAAACAATATAATGCAAAACTTTTAATATGGTTAGATGACTTACTTGCACTGGTTTTCATTACATTTTCTTGCACTGCTACATAACGTTTTGCTTGCTGAAGCAAACTATATACAAATGTGTGATCTACAAAATTCATTAAATACATTAATTTGAAAAATATCTAAAAAAGTTTTTATTTTGAATACAGCAAGAAAGATTAACAAATGTATATGTTATAAGCGGTCGTCAAATAGTAAACAAAACCATCAACAAAGGTTATGTTTATGTGATGGAAGTGAAAGTATGTCAGATTAAATTTATTCCCTAAAATCTATTTAATTACCATTTTTAGCTCTTTCAGCGTCTTCCAGAGAGACTACAATTTGATATTCTTTATTCTCATCAGCATCAATTAATTTCAACGTGATACTGTTTACCACTTCAGGTGACGCCATGGTGATTACTGTGATTACACTACCTCGCTAGTGGCAGTAACTGCAGCAGGAAATGACGACAAAATTAATGACGTCACGTGTCTCTCGCGGTACTGCCGCAGCCCACTGTAGCCTATATCGGAACGGAGTTGGCAGCATTCGCAGCACTGGCAGTAGATTTCAGAACGCACTCTTTATAGCTCTCCCCTCGAAAGTTTGTCAACCAATGACATTGAACTTATAAGACGCGCCAATTTCAAATATCTGATAACATACAGGGTAGGCCATTTTAATCTATACACCCGAATTGCTCCGTTCCTAAGAGGTGAAACGAAAAAATGGTTCAGACAAAAGTTGTTCATGACAAAGGGGATCAAATAATGGCAACCTTGAATTTGACCTTGATATCCATTTTCAAGGTCATTCGAAGGTAAGTGTTTTTTTAAAATGGGAACCCCTATTTTTAGCACCGGATTCGGAAAGAGCGGGAAATTTCACGTCCGAAACGGTATTTCCAAAATTTTTATATGACCCTTAGAAGGTCATTTCAAGGTCAAATGTTAAAAAATCCTGTGGCTGTTCTTTGATTGCGTTTTCTAATAGAATAATTGTCGTTAATGTACTTTTATGAGCAATATTCAACCCCAATGTGACAAAGACCTTGAAAATATTAGGTGTAGTAAAAAGAAAACCATTATTTTTCCAAAAGATGGCATTAGTGATCTGTATCTCACGTTGTATAAGTGCGATCGGGCATTAGAAAGAAAAGATTTCGTACTAAATAAACTTCTCACACAGTTTTGTGATTGGTTGACGCAATATTGTTTGAACGCGCGTCAAAAATGGACACCAACAAAGAGAAAATACGCTATATTTTACAGTTTTTCTTTGACAAAGGCGAAAACGCAACCCAGGCGGCTGAAAATGTGAATAGTGTTTATAGTCCTGATACTGTAACCGCCAATCACGCACAATTTTGGTTTCGTCGATTCCGTTCCGGTAATTTTGACGTCAAAGACGCACGACGCTCTGGAAAGCCAATTGTTGAAAATGTCGATACAATAATGGAAATCGTCGAGTCCGACCGTCATGTAAGTACTTTTTCGGTTGCCGAGGAGCTACACATTGCACAAAAAACCGTTTAGAACCACTTAAATGAGGCTGAATACAAAAAGAAGCTGAATGTATGGGTGCCACACGAGTTAACGCAGAAGAACCTAATGGACCGATTTTCGATCTGCGAATCGCTGCTGAATCGCAACAAAATGGACCCATTTCTGAAGCGGATGGTGACTGGTGATGAAAAGTGGGTCACTTACAACAATGTCAAGCGAAAACGGTCGTGGTCGCAAAGCGGTGAGCGGGCGCAAATGGTGGCCAAGCCAGGATTGACAGCCAGGAAGGTTTTGCTGTGCGTTTAGTGGGATTGGCAGGGAATCATCTACTATGAGCTGCTTCCCTACGGCCAAGCTTTTAATGCGGACCGGTACTGTCGACAACTGGACCGTCTGAAGGAAGCAATCGCCAAGAAGCGGCCAGTTTTAGCCAATAGGAAAGGAATTGTTTTGCATCAGGACAACGCCAGGTCGCATACATTGATAGTGACTTGCCAGAAGCTCCGGGAGTTTGGTTAGGAGGTTCTTTTGCATCCACCTTATAGTCCGGACCTGGCACCAAGTGATTACCACCTGTTCCTCTCCATGGCGAATGATTTTGCTGGCGAAAAATTAGCTTCAAAAGAAGATTGTGAAAATCGACTGTCCCAGTTTTTTGCCAGCAGGGACAAGGGTTTTTATGAGAGGGGCATAATGAAATTACCTTCAAAATGGCAGCAAGTTATCGAACAAAGCGGTGCACAGGAAAAACTCACAATCAAACTTCCGGAGCTTGTGGCGAGTGACTATCGATGTATGCAACCTGGCGTTGTCCTGATGCAAAACAATTCCTTTCCTATTGGCTAAAACTGGCCGCTTCTGGGCGATTGCTTCCTTCAGACGGTCCAGTTGTTCACAGTACCGGTCCGCATTAAGAGTTTGGACGTAGGGAAACAGCTCATAGTAGATGATTCCCTGCCAATCCCACCAAACGCACAGCAAAACCTTCCTGGCTGTCAATCCTGGCTTGGCCACCATTTGCGCCCGCTCGCCGCTTTGCGACCACGACCGTTTTCGCTTGACATTGTTGTAAGTAACCCACTTTTCATCACCAGTCACCATCCGCTTCAGAAATGGGTCCATTTTGTTGCGATTCAGCAGCGATTCGCAGATCGAAGTTCGGTCCATGAGGTTCTTTTGCGTTAACTCGTGTGGCACCCATACATCCAGTTTCTTGTTGTATTCAGCCTTATTTAAGTTGTTCCAAACGGTTTTTTGTGCAATGTGTAGCTTCTCGATACCCGGAACAGTGCTTACATGACGGTCGGACTCGACGATTTCCATTATTGTATCGACATTTTCAACAATTGGCCTTCCAGAGCGTGGTGCGTCTTTGACATCAAAATTACCAGAACGGAATCGACGAAACCAAAATTGTGCGTGATTGGCGGTTACAGTATCAGAACCATAAATACTATTCACATTTTCAGCCGCCTGGCTTGTGTTTTCGCCTTTGTCAAAGAAAAACTGTAAAATAGAGCATATTTTCTCTTTGTTGGTGTCCATTTTTGACGCGCGCTCAAACAATATTGCGTCAACCAATCACAAAACTGTCTGAGAAGATTATTTAGTACGAAATCTTTTCTTTCTAATGCCATATAGCGTAATCCGATCGCACTTATACAACGTGAGGTACAGATAACTAATGCCATCTTTTGGAAAAATAATGGATTTCTTTTTACTACACCTAATATTTTCAAGATCTTTGTCACATTGGGGTTGAATATTGCTCATAAAAGTACATTAACGACAATTATTCTATCAGAAAACGCAATCAAATAGCAACCACAGGATTTTTTAACATTTGACCTTGAAATAACCTTCTAAGGGTCATAAACAAATTTTAAAAATACCGTTTCGGACGTGAAATTTCAAGCTCTTTCCGAATCCGGTGCTAAAAATAGGGGTTCCCATTTTAAAAAAACACTTTGACTTTCGAATGACCTTGAAAATGGATTTCAAGGTCAAATTCAAGGTCTCCATTATTTGACCCCCTTTGTCATGAACAACTTTTGTCTGAACCATTTTTTCGTTTCACCTCTTAGGAACGGAGCAATTCGGGTGTATAGATTAAAATGGCCCACCCTGTATATATTATGCTTGGATTTAAAATTATATAAAAAATGTATAATTGTAGAAATTAATTATATTTTCAATCGAATTATGAAACAACTATTTCTAGTTTTATTATATTTAATGAGGTTAAACAGACGATAATTAATTAATACAGTTAATCAAAACGGCTCGCTTGCTCCTTTGTCTTGCACACAGCTCGCTACGCGTTCACACAGGAAAGAAGAGTAGAGTAGTAGTAAATTAATAAGAATCAAAAATATATCGCACAAGCAAAATATCTCAATATCACATCTGAGATTACACAATAAACATAAACGCAAAGATGAATTTTGTCTTCCTGCGCATATTCTTGCGTATACATAAACGGGATTGGTGTGAATGTGAACAACTCCTATAAACGGAAGTGATATGTATGATGTGCGGGTGAGGCGACCTCGGTCCAAAATCGGGAACTATGTAAGGACCAAACCTTTAAACCAACTGGTGTTTATCGGCTCATAATGGCTTGATTCAAGGTTACCGTGACCTTAGAGCTTGGCACCGAGGGTAAGAGGTGTTACGAACGTATACTTCGGGGACACCGAACGACCTCTTCGAGTAAGTAGCCTTAACCTCGTATGTGGAGCTCTGGGGAGGTGGACCTGTTGTTTCCCCAGTTATCCATGATATTAATGAGAGAGGAGCAAATCTGCTAGAGTATTTTATTGACACGCACATGGCTAAACAAGGAAGAGAACATATCTTTATCATTGTCAGCAGCAAAGAAGTCTTAGAAATGATCCTGGTCAACATGAGACTCAACAATGAAATACTTGGATGGAGGATCGAGAAGGAGCCATATCCATGTCGGACCACAAGTCCATAACGTTTGGGATAAAAATCCTGAGACCAAAATTGGCATTTGTGAGAAAGCTCAAAGATACAAACTGGGAAAATTTTGATGAATGCGAAGGTGTCAAACACCTCAAGGGAAAGTATGGCACTGAGGAGGGGCTAGAGTGAAACTCGAACAAGTCCAAATAGCCTTGATCAAACCACACACCTGTCTGGTTGCTCAGACAGGAGGGAAGGTGAATCCCTACGTGGCGTGTCCTTAGGTGGCGAATGGGGCAGACCTCGGGTTATGACATCTGAGGTTGCAGCGTATGATCCCAAATATTGGTGTGAATGGACTGTAGCCGGGTTTCCAGCGATGTTCCCAATAGATTATCAACAGATTGGGGGAGGGGGGAGGGGGGGGGGGTAGTACCCAACCCGTTAACCGGGGTGGATGTGTGATGTCATTACCTGACCTCTGTGGTCAGGTAATGACACAGGTCTCAAGTCGGTAATAAGGATAAACGTAAGTCCGACAAGTGCGGCAAAAATCTCGTTAAACCGTGGGACGACTGCTTACGCTTCTTCACGGATTGGAGTATACGTCGAAGTTGAAATGGGACTTCTGGACTCAGGAATGGAGGACTTACCTGATCAGCATATTCTCATACCCTGAGCTACGGGTGGCTAACCGTAGCGCCGTTTAGTACATTCGACGGAACGGATATCGCTCTCTTGATAGGGATGACGTAAAACCTTTAGCATCATACTTTTTTGCGGGCATGGTTCTGAATATTTTTTCTTACATTAGAGCCACCTAGTACCAATAGGGTAGACCGCTTGGCAAACCGTTTCTCTGTTTCGGTACTCATAACCAGGGATAACTAACGATTTCGAAGTGGCCCTACCGCGGTAAGGCTCCCATGATAGATGAAGCACTTTTATAAAAAAGGTATAACATGGCAATTTTTTTTTAAACTGGAGAGAATTCAGGAAGCAAGGGTCGTGGCAAGGAGATTAAGGATCGTTTTTGTCCAACGATCCATTTTGTCCGAGGACAAGGATAAAGCTTAGCCCACTTTGATAGATTTCCGAGGGAAAGGAGGAACGCCTAGGAACGTTCACAAGCAAAACGATGGAGACACCTACTCCAACAGACAGTCGACGGGGTTGTCTTTGAGGTTGACCACTTAGCCTCCATAGCACCCAACATAAGTGTGGAGAAGGAAGCGGTGCTTGCCTTTGACCGTCTGGGCGAAGATATTGATAAGCTCGGTGGTTTTATACGTGGTAAGAACATAACGCCCATATGCTATGGCATTGCTTCTATCCCCAATAGTTAAAATCCAGGTGCAACCAAAGAGACGCAAGCGACACCTGGTCTCTCTGAACAAGGCGGAGGCAAGAGGAGGATGATAACCTTACTCCACACCGATGAGAAAACCGAAGGAAAAAAGAGGAGAAAAGGGAACAGGTCACAAGAACTTTTCCATTGTTTTTTAAATCAGTCTTCTCAGGGGCTAAAGTGTCGGAGTGGAAGACTGTGGCGTGAAAGAAACCGCGGGGGCTGAAGCTTAAACCCACAGAGCCGGAAACCATAATCATCAGGGCGAAAGGCGAACGAACCTATGCCGAGATATTTCGAGAAATGAAGGATGAACCAGCAGTAAAAGCGATCGAAGAAGCGTTAACAAAGGTTCGTAAAACCACAAGTGATGACATACTCTTGGAGCTGGACAGAGTAGCACTACAAAAAGCTTTAATGTAAATATAAAGAGTTCCATGCAAGACGTCCTTGGTCAGATAGCTGAGGTTAAAACACTGATAGATTGTGATAGGTGAAAGGCTGGTTAAGGAGGTTGTATCAGTACATAGCTAATCAATTGAGCGCCCAAATATACTTCTCTTTGATTTCCGTAGTTGCGAATGTAGATTTGGCAACTTAAGGTAGTTGTTTCCTAAATCGAAAGTATTGAAAATTGCTTGAAATTTCGTACAAAATTAATATAGGTACCAACGAATATGTACGCAAAATCTTGGATCAATTGACCATCTCGTTTTTGTGATATCGTCAATCAAAGTTCACAATTTTTACTATACTTTGACGTTGTACTGATGGTGAAGGCACGTGAAAAATATCTATCTACGGTTATAGTAATAGAATGAGTATTGACAAATAGTTGAAAATTAACACAAAATGAGTGTAAACTATAATAAAACACATGGATTTTTTTTTTAAATTTTTTACCATCTACTTACGGAGTAATATTATCCTAAATGTTATCGTTTTATCATTTTTCACGATGACTATGAGAAGCTCGACCGATGTGGCAATGTCACCTTTTGCCGCTACATTCAAATTCATTGAGGAGTGGTTAGATTACAGAAGAGATTGAAGGAATAGAATATCATTACTTAATAAAATTGTGTTAAATACGTTTAGCAATTATGTACAATTGAGAAAATAATAATAATGAATAAATAATCATCCTCTCTTCGTTTCACTCACAAT